>CM075018.1:12247299-12259109 GCA_037576675.1 Pangasius sanitwongsei
CACCAGCAAATGATAAACTTTCACTCTGTGATGGTTAAACTTAACAGTTAATCCGCGAATCACATGCGTGCCGAACCATGGGGCCTGGTCCGTACGGATCACAGATCATCTACGATCCGTTGCACCCCTACTTGTATTACATGACTACTTGATCAGAAATGAGAAAAAAAATATTGTTATGCAAAATGAAACAGGTTTCTTTCTTAAGTAATAGCAGCCTTTTCTTTTATAATAACTCTTTTCTCTGCTTGAAAATGTCAAAAGTATGATGAACAAAGGTCCCTTTAAGAGTTAATTTACATCTGATATTTTAATTTTTTAATAAGATGCATATATCAAAATTTGCTGAATGTCAGTGTAGACCTGAGATGTCAGAAAAAGACACTTTGCTTCTTTCACATTGAAAATGTAACATTAATAATGATTATTTGATTTACCAAAGCAAGTCTCAGGTTTAATTAGAAAATATAATGTAAATGAGGAGATTGGGCTACCTTTTTGTAACATCTCAGGCAATATTCTCTGTCATTTTCATTTTCTTTCCATGGTATTCAACAAATTTCACCACAGACAAATCTGAAAACAAACATTTCAAATACAGACAGATAATGTGTCACATACTTTAAACATGGGGAAAAACATCAAATGCAATACAGAGACGGTACTGCTTTTCATTTGTGATATGAGGATGAGCTACACTGAAGTGTGAGAACATAACTCCTAAGTCCTGCTGTGACCTATAAGTATTTTTTAGTCAAATTCAAACATAACACAGTTTAACAGTAATTCTGAAAAGCCTGATTAATGGTTCAGTGTTGTAGAAATGAAGAAACAATGAGACATTAAACACCTATACAGGGTGTTACTTTATATGGATGGACAGCAATGCATCCTGGAAATTGGCACTTTTAGGACCGTCTCCAATTATAACCACGCCAACCAGTGCTGGCTTTGCGCTGTGATTGGATAGTGATTGTATTTCAGTGTGGCACGACTGCAACTTAGTAAAAAGTGAAATGCAATGCAGTGAGGCAAAGTCAGCATTTAATTCTAAAACAGCAATATTCTGCTTATTGCAACGCAGTGAAGGTTTTGCTTTTCAGTGTGGCATGTTGTCCTCATGTCAGAAATAAAAAGCAATACTGTCTGTGTATTGGATTTAAAGTTTTTCCCCCAGTGTGATTGCTTTTTCTGTCTAGCATACAATCTTCTCCATACCAACCATAACACTAGTTATGACACTAATACTGACACTAGTCATTTTATCAGGCAAACCTACGAAATGTCTATATACAATCGCTGACTGTACCCTTTGCGCCATTTGTCAATGAAAAAAAAAGCCACCATAGGACTACCACTAGCTAGATATTATCATTATTAACATGATAGTGTGTGGTGCTGGTAAAAGAACACCAACCGAAAAACCCCAGGAAACAGCGGTGCAGTGTCAGACGCTAAGCATAGATGAAGGATAGAGGGCAATTAACAAACATTATACAAAGAAGAAGAAGGGCTGTAGTCTCTACCTTTACACCTACAATCAGACCCAGATTATAATTAGGGCTAGGTGGGGCTGAAAACCTAGAGGTTCGTGTCAGTTGCATGGCAGACCAGTAAGAAATAGCCTAGTCATCACTTTCAGTATGTATAATAATGTACTATAACTATCTACCACAGTTTGTCCTAACGTTATTACAGTGGTTTCTGACAGTGTAGCTAACCAAGATATGTCCACAAAATGTCTAAAAAAAAAGGAAACTGTTGCCCAAATTCAAATTAATTTCAGAAAATGAAAAAAGAAGCACATCTCTTATTAAAAAAAAGAAACTGACTGATTTCTTCGGTCGACCGATAGACAGTGGCAGCACAAGCAACAGTGTCATGGGCTTTGTCGAAGCAGGAAGCAGATCCTCCCCCACTGGAAGGTAAATTTAGCTAGCTAAAATTAAAATCAAGCAAAGCCCTAGATTTAAAACTAACTGCTACCAACGTGTCAGGAAAGTGCTCCTTGTCCAAACTCTCTGTAATAAAAAATAATTGTGGTCTAATACTGGATAAGAGAGACTCGTTATCAAAGATTTGACCTGTCGTAAGGCCAGGAAGAAGAGCATCTAATGGTAAGATACTCTAAATGCACCAGTGCATGCTGCTGTAAATGTAAACATTCTAAATAGTCTTCTAAAATTCTAAAATGAAATCATATTTTGGCTTAATAGCCTTAATAACATTTTGAACTACATAGGGTACCAAGATAGGAAAGGGAGGGGGCCTTGTTGTCAACATAGCCCACGTGTGGTTTTAATCCAGGCCTGCGTATAATGTAGTTGTCTTTTCTAACTAAGCGACCAATAAGTCGGGAGACCTGGCACTATTGAAACACTTTTACTTTCTCTAAATGCCCACATGCAAGTATGACTTAATTACATCCATATACAAGTATATCACTTCTCCATGTCTGTTTGAAACAAACAAACAAACAAACAAATAAACACAAGCAAACAAAAAACATTGGGATTCATCCATTTTCGGTGGAGATATTTGTGAAAAGAAATTTGTGCCGTAAGTATTTTTCCAATTTTTTTCCCTTCTATGTTCAAAACCTCAAATCTATGTAGTTGTGTAGACTTGGTTCTATACTGTTAGCATAGTTTTCAGAGTTTGTGAAATTCTGAAAGTCTTTGCTTACTCTAGCATTTTGAATAATTTAGGGCCAGAAGTGCTCATCCTCAAGTTCCACACAGCAGTCCAGTGGCTTATCCATCAAAAACATGCTGATAGCTACAACATTAACAAATTGTATTCACTGGGGAGGACTGTATGTTTTTTGTTTGTTTTTTTGCATTAGGCGGACATGTTTGTGATGGGCCTAAATTGGTGAAACATAAGTGAGGAAAGGTGCCTGTAGAATCTGGTGTGTATGGGTGTGGAGAAAGACTCGGGAGGCAGGCAGAATTTCAACAGAGCTCTGGGCTCACGTTTATTTTTTTCCACTGTTGCACTTTCAAAAACTCAACACAAAACCAACTGAAAAGGGGCTGTCACTAGCTCACGGCTTACACCCAGTTCAAGTTCAAAGATCAAGTTCACACTGCTATGCCACTCTCTCTTTCTTGTTATGGCAATCACTGAAAACACCAAGGAACACACATAAGTAGATTGGCAGTAATAAGACACAGGAGAGAATTGTCACGTTACCTGCCGGTTCAACCCACCTCCTGTCTGTCCTCAGGTGACGCTTGTCCATGCCCCTGCTGCCACAATGCACGTTTGAAAATTGTAAGAAGCCACAAGGCCTGAGGTGTGAAAGTCTGAGTCTGGGTAAAACCTTGTTCAGTGGGCTGGCTGTGATGGCCATATCATATTTTAAATAGTCCCACCTGGAGACCTAGTGGTGACATAGAACACATCCTACCTAAAACACTTTCAGCCACTATTGAGCAATATATAATAAGACACCCTCAAGGTCGGATGATCAACCTACAGGACAGATCACTGTTATGACCACCTATGATGGATCACTAACAATGAGACAGGCAAGTGTTGAATGTAGAGTCTGTGGATGTGGGAAGATCTGTAAAGACAACAGGGGTCTGACGATACCCCTCAGTTGAAGATATGGTGTTCACATCCCAGTAGTAATGTGCAACGCAGAGGGCAACCTGGTAAGATGGAGGAGAGGCCGGGGCCGATGTCTAAACACAGTACTCAAAATCTCCAGGCATATGACAGAAAGGGCATCAGCTTTGTGAAATCAGAAATTCTGAGAGTTTATCAGCATTGTGAAGTCCTTGATTTTGGAAGTTTATGAGAATTGTTAAGTCAAAGAATCTGAGAGTTCAATAGGCATTATGAAGTTAGAGATTCTGGGAGTTTCTTAGCATTTTGAAGTCAGAGATTCTGGGAGAATATAGCTCTCAGTGAATCTGATACAAAGCAATTCAAGTAACAGTCTGACCTAAAATTACAGATACATTACTTCATATACTGCAGAATTCTAGCAGTATATGGTTATGGTACCTATTACTGGTAAATGATTACATCAGTCTAACAAAGCAGGAGTAGAGGTAAGAGTAGTGTAAGACAAGGTTATATGAGGTTACTGGATTGCAGGTGCATGATAAACCTGGCTCAGACTGGCTTCTTCTATGGCTCCAAGAAATCAGAAGCTAAAACCTTGAGGATGTGATCAAAGGAAAACATTGCATCACCTGCAGGATCACTGCAACCTCAAAAATATAATAAAGACTAAATCATGAGCTAAATATGTGTGCAGATGATCAGCAAGTACAACTTGAGGTGAAACTAGAAATCAAAATGTAAAAACATAATACAGATTCAGAATAATACTGTTAATAAGAGGGAAAATAAACTATAAGTAAAATTCAAACTTCACCAGTGAATTAACATCGATAGTGCACATATCAGTATTTAGATCTCATACATAACTACAGACTTAAGTGCTACTCAGACAGTTGTACCTGGAATAATGAAGGCTACAGCAGGGGGCAGAGCTTTCTCTTACAAAGCTCCCGTTTATGCAACAGCCTTCCAATTAGTGTTTTCTTGGAAAGGCACAGATCTGGAGGGTTCATGGGCATAAAGTGTTTTGGTAAACTGGAATGTTTGGATGCTGTCACCAAACACCCAACCTTTCCTCACTCTCACATGGTCACTCAGATTTGATGACAGTGGAGTTGCTGGACGTTGTATGTCCCAGGGTGCCCTCATGTCTGTGTTAACTTCTGGCTCTCACTTTTAGTTATGCTACCATAGCTAGTCTTGCCAGAGTCCCTGCTTGCACATCTGCACATCTTCTTAAACCATAACAGTACAAAGACATACCTAATAATGTTATCCCCCCCCCCCCCCCTTTTCTTTCTGTCAAGCTACACCTTTCTCCTGAGATACCAGTGATCCTGACTCCTTCTGCCCTCTGGACCTGCCTGATCCATCCTGATGCCCCTCTTCTGCTTGGAACATCAAAGATGGCCCCAATAGATTGCCTAAAGATCACCATGACATAACTGGGATGGTACCACAAAGACACGCTAAAGATGGCTGTGGAGGTTCTTTATTCAAATAGGTCAAATGGGTCAAACAGGTAAAATCTTTGATAATGAGTCTCTCTTGTCCAATATTAGGCCACAGATTATTTTTTATTGCAGAGAGTTTGGACAAGGAGCCTAAAGACATCAATTGCTAAGAACAGTGTACACTCAATCTTGCTTTCAATGTTCCTTCCTTACCTCAGTGTTTTTCCTTGCTGGCATTGCTTCTGGCTTGCTCATTAGGGATAAATTTAAATTTTATATCTGGATTTCTGTGAAGCTGCTTTGTGTCCTTTATGTCCATTGTCAAAAGTGAAAACATAAATAAAATATTTATATAAAAATATTTATATAAATAAAACTGAATTGAAGTGAACTGAATGAATGCTTTAAGGTAGGAGTTGTGCCTCATATACAATAAACTCAAAACACAATTGAATGCTACTGGGGGTGACTATGAAAGACATAATTAATATTAATTAATTCACTTACTTAAAGTATACCTATAAGCATAATAGTGAATGCCTTGTCAATTTATCCTTTAAACAGTGGGCAATTTTTCTTTACAGGAGTGCACATCAAATTAACAAAAACAATGGCATTATTGTATTTATTTGACAACTCAAAATATCGAATTAAAAGCATGATAAAATTGCCTACATCCCAGGCACACATTACAATTTCACAACCTCACTTTAGTACCCAGCTGTTATCCATGAACTGACGTACAGTATTTGTGCATCAAGCAGTGCCCAACATTTATACACCCACTTAAAAATGTGGTTTCATCTGGTGCAAACATCGGAAAACTACATTTAGTATAGAGGCCATAACAAAAGATGCAAACCACTCATCAGCAGTAAGAATCGGAAGGCCAGATTGGAATTCGCAACGAAATATGACTGCCACCAAGGTTCTGGAACCAAGTTTAACCTCTACCAAAGTGATAGAAAGGCCCCAAAGTATGGAGAAAGTATGATCCAAAACATATGAGCTCATCAGTCAAGCACGGTGGAGGTAGTGTCATGGCTTTGGCTTGCATGGCTGCTTCTGTACCAGGCTAACTAATCTTTATTGATGATATAACTTGTGATGGTTGCAGCAGAATGAATTCAGAACTCTACAGAAACATTCTTTCTGCCTACAGAGAAATGCATCCAATTTAATTGAGAGGAACTTCACCATGCAGCAAGACAATGACCCCAAAACACACTGCCAACACAACAAAGGATTTCATCAGGGGAAAAAAGTGGAAGGTTTTAGATTGGCCAAGTCAATCATCAGACCTTAACCCAATTGAGCATGCATTTCACCTCCTGATGAGGAGACTGAAGGGAGAAACAAAAAACAACTGAAAGAAGCTGTGGTACAAGCCTGGAAAAGCATCACAAAAGAAGAATGCAACAGTTTAGTGATGTCAGTGGGTCACCAGCTTGATGCAGTTATTGCATGAAAGAGATATGCAACCAAATATTCAGTGATATTTACTTTAATTTACTTTAAGGCTATCTGTTCCTATACCTTTTTTCACTTAAAAATTGGGTGGTCTGGTGCCAAAGTTGCCATATTCTAAATTGTTTAACAAATCTAGATGTAAATATCAGGAACTGAAAGTTGAAATTCTGATCCATCATCTCATATTCATCTTTTGATCTCAAAACCAAGTGTCTTTAGTGTATAGCAAACACAAAAGAATTGGCCTTGCTGTTCCAGTACTTTCAGAGGTGACTGTATATCTCCAGTGTTTATTCATTTTCAATAACTGTTTTCTGGTCAGGGTCGCTGTGGATCCAGAGCCTATCCCGCACTGGGTACAAGGCGGGTGGTTCGCCAGTGCACCACAGGGCATCATGTACATCTGGAGTGAGGGAAGTGAGTTACATGGGGTGACAATAACAAAAATGAATTGATAAAATTGATCTGATAAATACAGATGAATTAGAAATGCTTTAAAAATGTTAAACAGCCATGTGATTCAATAAACTGAAAGACCATTTGATTAAACAGTACAGATTTGATCATAATTTATGACCACTGTCCCTTAGCATTTATCTTTCAATCACAACACTACAATAAACATGCAGGGTGGTCACACAGAAGGGTTGAAGTAACAAATATTCTTGTATGAAAACAAGGGTGATGGAAGGTCAGTGTGTGTGAGTGAAAGAGGGAGTGTGTGAGTGATTTGAGTGACAGAGACAGACAGATAGACTGATAGCCAGCCAGCGAGCCAGCTAGACAGACAGGCAGGCAGACAGGCAGACAGATAGATATTTAGATAGCTGCTTTACTTTGCAGCAGTGGCATAAATTGCCTGAAATGGGATAAGCTTGTCTGTTCTGTTTTCCATTTGGACATCTGTAAAACCACAGGACTGCAGCGCCTCCATGTAGGCTTCAGGTCGCCAGTTCTCTCCAGGCAACACTTTCTTAGATGCAAATAAAACAACACGATCCAGTCTGAGGGTTGTCACCATGAGCCCACCTGATGGAGTGAAACTTTTTTCAATGAGAAAGGTTATCGTAGATTAACATGGCAAGAACATTAGCTAAAATTTGGAGTTTTTCTAGAATACATTACATAACCTCTGTTATGAAGTTCACAAGAATGCAGAACTAAGAAACAAAATGTCAGACTTCTAGCAAAGCTAAGAAACAAATGAAAGACTTCATCTTTATTCCAATATGTCCCATACTTCACCTGGTTTCATCACTCTGTGTATCTCCGAGGCAGCTACCTTCAGGTCAGGCCAGTAGTAATAGGAATTACAGTGGAACACTTTATCCACACTGCTGTCTTCTAATGGAATTGCTGCTACATTACTGCAGTACAGAGTCACTTTCCCACTGGCTATGTGCGCCTGCATCCTCTCTGTGGCCATGTGGTGCATGTACTTGGAGTAATCCACCCCGAACAGCTTTCCTCCAGGCCCCGTGAGAAGCTGAACAACTACCTCCAAACCCAGGCCTGGACCATGACCCAGCTCCAACACTGTCTCATCAGGCTGGATCTCACACAATGTTACTGCATTTTCCTCCAGGATCTGGTTATGCCACTTCAGGAACTTGGTAACCAGCCACCCAGAGAGGGACTGAGTGGGCCGCCCCAGCTGTTGGCCCAGTTTTCTGGATAGCATTCTGCAAACTGTATGGCCAGGGAATGTAGTTTTAATGATCAAGCTGCAGAACTTCCTGATAGCTTATTTATAAACTAAGTGTGTAATAGACTGAGAAGATTTAATTCTGTCAGGAAACAAGAACCTCTGCCTCCCTTGATCTTCTATCAAGTAAATCAATACCACACTCTGTAAAATGTCATTTCTTTTATTCTACACCTGTTCTTAATTCTATTAGATATTTATTTACAGAATATGTTTTTTATTTAGAATTTTATTTTTTATTTTGTTAACTGGTAGGAAAACAGAAATTTATACAAGTGAACATGCAATGATAACTCAGGAGCTTTGGGAGGGGGCATACACACTATTTCCTTTGGTGATTACAAAGATACTAATACTCTAAGGGCCTTATTCAGAGTTGTCAACTTAAGTCAGCGATATAAAGATAAACAATGGGAAAATTCCTTCAGAGATGGGATTGGCAAGGTATCAGTTTGCCGAATCAGTTATGAAAATTACCTGCATATGTGTGTGTGTGTGTGTGTGTGTGTGTGTGTGTGTGTATGTATGTATGTATGTATGTATGTATGTGCACATACAGTACATATATACACACACAGCTCAAAAAAATTAAGGAAACACTTAAATCACATATTGGATCTCGATGAATTACATATTCAAGTTGAAAATCTTTACTTATATACATTGTGTAATTTGTTGAGAACAAAATGATGTCACAGTGGTCAGTGGAAGCCAAAGTCATCAGCACACTGAGGGCTGGATTCAAAATCACACCGAAAAATCTAAGTAAAAAACTGAAATTACAGGCAGATCCAACTTAAATGATTTTCATCACGGCAACTCATAATGTAATGTGCTACTTGGCAGCTTTGGATGCTCCAATACATAATGTCTCAGAAGTTCTTAATTGGATTCAGTTCTGGGCAACATGAGGGCCAGTCAATGGCATCAATGCCTTTGTCATCCAGATACTACCTACACACTCTGGCCACATGAGGGACCCAGGGACCAATGCACCAGCGCAAGGTCTGACAATGGCTCTGAGGATTTCATCCTGGTACCTAACAGTAGTAACTGTTTATTAAGGGACTGTTTATTGTTGCCAGAGATTTCAACCATACAAATCTCAAGTCAGTGCTCCCTAAATTCCATCAGCATGTGAACTTTGCAACGAGAGGGAAGAACGCGCTGGATCTTGTTTACACAAACATCCCCAGTGTGTACCAGGCGGAGCCCCACCCCGACCTTGGGTAATCAGAGGACATCTCTGTTATGCTAATCTCAGCATACAGACTGCTCATCAGATGTTCCAAACCAGTTCTGAAGCAGGTGAAAACCTGGCCAGCAGAAGCCATCTCTGCCAGCACACTGACTGGCACATGTTCAAGGAAGCGGCAACTGACGGAGACTTCACCAACTTGGAATACACGGCATCAGTGAACAGCTATATCAGCAAGTGCATTGATGACGTCACTATCTCCAGTATCACCACCACATGCTCCACCTAGAAGCCGTGGATGACTGCAGAGGTGCGTGCTCTGCTAAGGACCCAAGACTCTGCCTTCAGAGCAGGCGACAAGATGGCCCTAAGAACAGCAAGGGCCAAACTGTCCCGGGCCATCAGAGAGGCAAAGCGCGCACACGCACAGAGAATCCACAGCCACTTCAAGGACAGCGGAGACATGAGGTGCATGTGGCAGGGCATTCAGGCCATCACCAACTACAGGACATCACCTGCCTGTGACAGTGATGCCTCCCTTCCATGTGCTGAAAATCTCTACGCTCAGTTTGAGGTGCAGAATGACATGAAGGCAAGGAAGACCCCTCCTCCCAATGACCAGGTGCTGTGTCTAACCACGGCTGATGTGAGGAAGAATCTACACAGAGTTAACCCACGGAAGGCTACTCACCATTCCTGGCAGAGTGCTCAGAGGATGTGCAGACCAGCTGGCAGATGTTTTCACAGACATCTTCAACACCTCCCTGAGCAGCGCCGTCGTTCCAAAGTGATTCAAGGCCGCCACCATCGTTCCCGTGCCAAAGAAGTGCTTCGAGTCTCCAGTGTCCTGCCTCAACGACTACCGTCCCATTGCACTCACACCCATCTTCATGAAGTGCTTCGAGAGGCTTGTCATGAGGCACATTAAGACCCTGCTCCCCCCTTACTGGATCCCCTGCAATTTGCATACCGTCCCAACTGCTCAAAGGATGAAACCATCACCACCACCCTCCATCTGGCACTCACCCACCTGGACAAAAAAGACATGTTCGAATGCTGCTCATAGACTTCGGTTCAGCATTCAACACAATCATTCCTCAGCACCTAATTGGAAAGCTGAACCTGCTGGGCCTAAACACCTCCCTCTGCAACTGGATCCTGGACTTCCTGATTGGGAGACCACAGTCAGTCCGGATCAGGAACAGCATCTCCAACACCACCACGTTGAGCACAGGGGCTCCCCAGGGCTGTGTGCTCAGTCCACTGCTGTTCACCCTGCTGACTCATGACTGTAGCAATACACAGCTCAAATCACATCAAGTTCATCGATGACATGACCATGGTGGGTCTCATCAGCAAGAACGACAACTCAGCATACAGAGAGGAGGTGCAGCGGCTAATGGACTGGTGCGGGACCAACAACCTGTCTCTGAATGTGGACAAAACTAAAGAGATGGTTGTTGACTTCAGGAGAGCACAGACTGACCACTCTCCACTGAATATCGGTAGTTCCTCCGTGGAGATTGTCAAGAGCACCAAATTTCTTGGTGTTCACCTGGCAGAGGACCTCACCTGGTCCCTCAATACCAGCTCCATAACAAAGGAAGCCCAGCAGCGTCTCTACTTTCTGCAAAGGCTGAGGAAAGCCCATCTCCCACCCCCCATCCTCACCATTTTTTACAGAGGGACTATCGAGAGCATCCTGAGCAGCTGCATCACTGCCTGGTTTGGGAATTGCACCATTCCGGATTGCAAGACCCTGCAGCGGATAGTTAGGACAGCTGAGAAGATCATCGGGGTCTCTCTTCCCTCCATCACAGACACTTACACCACACGCTGTATCCGCAAAGCCTCCAGCATTGTGGATGACGCCATGCACCCCTCACACAAACTCTTCACCCCCCTGCCGTTTGGCAAACGGTACCGTAGCATTCGGGCCGTCACGGCCAGACTGTGCAACTCTCAGACTGGACTGACAACACACACACACACTCAACTGAACATCACCCCATTCTCTTTGCAATTTTTGCACATCTCTGTATTTCTGCTGCTACAATATTTGTAATATACTGTATATAATTTTTATACTCTCTACCTGGCTGCTACTCATGTTTACATTTACAGCAACTTATATTGTTACTCTTTTGCACTACCGTCATCTGATTCACTTTCTACTAGAACTGTGTACTAGTCAGCGCTGCACTGTAACTTACTGTGCCCACTGTCTTGTTTTGGTAGTTTTGTACTGTCTTGTGCTGTCTGCACATGAGTGCACTGTGCACTTTATGTAAATATACAGTCAGGTCCGGAAGTATTTGGACAATGACAGTTTTTGTGATTTTGCCTTCATACACCACCACAATGGATTTGAAATAAAACAATCAAGATGTGATCGAAGTGTAGA
>CM075018.1:12259749-12270524 GCA_037576675.1 Pangasius sanitwongsei
AGCATGCCGAAACGAGTGTTTGAAGTTATCACCAAGAACGGTGGGGCTACTCACTACTGAGTCCTTTTTTGGCACTTTTAGTTCTGTTGTGGGTATTTTTGGGATATGGTCTTAAACTTTTGATCAGCTGATGAACAGTCTGTTTGAGTTTAAATGCAGTTTTCAATAAATTGCCAATCGCTGTTTTTTTTTTTTGTCTCTTGCTCATTTTTCTTCTTTTGACATTTTGAAGCAGTTCTTACAATCTGGTTATGATCCACCAGCATGAAATGTGAATACTTGGAATGTTTCCCCTGGTCTTAAGATTTTGTTCAGGAGAGTGTGTGTGTGTGTGTGTGTGTGTGTGTGTGTGTGTGTATATATATATATATAAAAACATACACACACAGACAGACAGTACTGTTCAAAAGTCTTAGGCACCCTATTTTTTTTTTTTAAGTACAAACTTTGTTACAGATTTTTATTTTATGACTTCTACATTACTGATTCAATATAAAAACATTTTAGATTTCCAAACATTAGTTTTCCAGCACAAAATTAAATGTTACAGAAAAAAACTGTTTGTATGTCAGTAAAGAAAGCAGCATATTACATAAGAGACCACTTTTCAAAAAAAAAAAAAAAAAACAACCATAATGAAGGCTGCTGGGTTTTGCTGCAAAAATAAGAAGCAAATGTGACAGTCAAAGTCTCCAAAAGAACTGTGGCTGGTTCTGCAAGATGCTCAGTAAAACTTACCAGCTAATTTCCTTATAAAGCTGCACAAATTGTACCTGAGACTACTATTTTTTTTTTTAAATCGAAGGATCGTCAAACCAAATATTGACTTTGTTTCATTTATTGCTGTTTACTGGTCTTCATAGTATTTTTTTTAAATGTAGAAACATTTAGTTTCATCATTTTTGAAGGCAGCTTTACACTACAGCATTTCCTTGCATGTGCCTAAGACTTTTGCACAGTATTGTGTGTGACACCACTTGAAGGAAATAAATGTTGTGATGTTATTTCCATCAAGAGGTGCATCAATTTTTGGTTAAGATCTTGTACTGACAATGAAAGAGGTGAGCACTCTGTAAAGTCTCCTCCAGCACATCCCAAAGACTTTCACTGAGGTTAAGGTCAGGATTCAGAGGTGCCAATTCATGTGTGAAAATGATTCTTTGTGCTCTCTGAACCATTCTTTCACAATACTTATACCAAACACAGTTTTTCACCATTCACTCAAAGTGAAAATGTATGTAAGTTAAAATGGAAGACAGATTAACTTACTTACTGGTGTGTACACACAGATAAATTAAAATCACAAATAAAACTAAACAATTGCATATTTCGCAACACCCATGTTAAGTAAAAATAACTTAAGGCAGGGGTCTTCAATCCTAACCACAAATGACTGCAGTGGCTGCAGGCTTTCATTCCAACCAGGCAGTATCCACACCTAATTCCATTTGTTTAATCAGTTCATCTTGGTCTCCAGTCAACTATCAAGTGTGCCTTCAGTTTGGCTGGTATAGAAGCCTGTAGCCACACACCAGCCCTATGGTAAGATTGTAAACCCCTGGCTTAAGCTGTATTATACATTGAGCTGTAGCTTTCAACATAATATTGTCTGGCTAAAAAGTACCATTTGTGAGTACAAGGTAACATAAAATATATAACATACAATTAAATATAAACACAAACCTCCTTAGGCTATGAGCTTCTGCAGGAGGACACCTGGCTACTTGCTACTGCTATACACAATGTGCTAAGGACCCCAGAGCTGCCTAAAGACCTGCTTGAGGGTGCCCTTTAACTTGCCTGATTTAAATTCTCATTCTAATGGTTGGGGGAGTTTTCTACTGCTGCCTCCAGAATAACCCAGCTATTATGTAAAGTTTAAGAATTCCCTGTAGTGTCCTTAGAGGCCTTGTTTGCATCCTGGATGGCTGGCCATGGAACTAGGCAAGCCACTGGACGCAAGTAGGTCTTATTGTTTACTTTGACTTCAGCTGATCTGACATACCCATCTCCACTGACATTCACCTTGACAACTTGACCGCTGCCCCATCACCATACTGTATATAATGTTTAACTTCAGGGAGGCTTGTTTTGTTCTTTCCTTTAGTGCCATCCTTAGTCTAGCCTCTATTTGTTCACTGTTTACTGTTATATGTACTGTGTCATGCACATTCTTTTTTGTTGACCAGCCATATGATATTGAAAGACCGGCTCTGATATTCAGGGGCTTGTTGAGCTGCATATTTTACTACCGCCAGTTGACACGGCTACTTTATGGGCTGTGGAGAAAGCTAAGCCTAAAGCAATGTACTGTGATTTGACCTGCTCTCCCCATTGTCATCTGGTCCTAGAGACGAGGCTCAGTTGAAAGTTTGTTTAGCACAGTTGGAGATGGAGCGTGTAGAAAGGCTTGAGCAGTGACAGGCTGAGTACGAGTTCAAACTAGCCACCCAAAGGATGGAGCTAGAAGTTGAGAAGGAAATTCGGCTGCGGGAATTGGAACTGAAGGCAAAGGACCTCATAACCTTGTTCCCAGCTGGATTTGGCTTCCTCTGAACCAGTGTCTCCTGCCTCTCTCGCCCCTCTGCCAGTTATGCCTAGTTCAGAGGTGAGTGAAGAGTTGCATTCCAATTTTGCAGTCTACAAAAATATTGCTCTGGTGCCCTCCTTTAGTGAAGCTGAAGTAGACACTTATTTTAGCATTTTTGAGTACATTGCAGTTTTGCTACAACTGTCAAAAGGATTTATGGACACTGTTACTCCTGTATAAGTTGGTTGGTTAATGATGTTCTGCATTATCGCTTGGTGATGGCACTACTTATTTGTTTATTTTGCTCCCTTATGAATATGTTCCGAAGGCTTACCGCCAGAGGTTTAGAAATTTTAAAAAGACATCGGCACAGTCTTATGTGGAGTTAGCAAGAGAGAACAGTCTCTTGTTTGATAAATAGGTTACAGCTGACAAAGTGTCTGATCAAGTCAAGTGGGTTTTTATTGTCATTCCTTCATATAGCTTGTAAACATTTGAACAAAATGTAATTTCTCAGGGACCATGGTGCAACATAACAGTACACAAGACTACATAAAGTACAAATACACGACAGTGTGAGACAAGTGCAGGACAATAAATACACAGAACAGGACAATAAATACACAGAACATGGGCTGTAAACTGTGAACTATTGGTATATCTGTAGCAGAAATACGTTTAGCATTCCATAAATTGTCTGATGGAGCTTTTTAAAGTGCAGGTGTGCAGTGGTATCGAGTCATACTGGGTTAGTTGTTTGACTAGCCCAGGTGAGCGTTTGGAGGCAGCAGGGCGTTGAGTAAACTGACTGCCTCAGGGAAGAAACTGTTGCTGATGAGGCCAACAATTGTAGTGTCATTAGCAAACTTGGTGATGTGATTTGCACTGTACTTACCAGCACAGTCATGAGTCAGCAGTGTGAACAGCAGTGGACTGAGCACGCAGCAGTGGGGAACTCTGGTGTTCAGTGTGGTGGTGCTGGAGGTAGAGTTGCCAATCCTGATGGACTGGAGTCTCCCAATCAAAAAGTCCAGGATCCAGTTGGGGGTTATGGTCAGACCCAGCAGACTCAGCTTTGTTATCAGTTGTTGTGGAATGGTTGTTTTTGGATGGTTGTGTTGAACTGAATTGAGCTCTTCCTGCAGTCCATTATTTATTTCTCCTGAACTTTGTTTTACAATGTTCAGCAAAAGTTGGCAATGATAGACATGTTCACGAGTGTTTCCAATTAGTCTGGACTACACGTAACACTGTGCACTGTGTTTGTGGACCCGGAGTGGATTCTGCGTGCTACCTCACCGCCATCTTGGATAGCGGCTAACCCTAACTGCGTTAACTGGCTAACTCTAAGGGAACTTATCATGCTGGAAGTCTTTAACAACTGTTTACCCAATAGAGTAACAGTCTATTTAAATGAAAGTAAAGTTACAACTCTTTTGCAGCAATTTTAGCAGATGAATTTGTCTTCATGCACAAAATCAGCTTTACCTCTAAGGTTGGGTCAGTGGGTTCTAGTGAGTCAAGTTCGAAAACAGTGCAGTCGCATGGTGTAACCTCCCCACTGCAAGCAAGCAGTAAGCCTTCCTCATTAGTGTGTTTTTATTGTCACAAGACTCTATATGTAGGTTTTTTAAATTTTTATTTATTTATTTATTTATTTTATTAAATCGTTTCAAATAACAAACAGGCATTAACTTATAATCATTGTTAAACACATTAACAATAAGACCAAGCAGCATTTTGTAAACAGCATAATAATAACATAACAAAAAAAAAAAAAAAAAAATCATCATAAAAAAAAAATAAATAAATAAAAAAAAAAGGAAAACATGAACAACAAATTATAACAGAGTACATTACCTTTCGGGGGGTTAATCCATATATACTGCCACTAATTTAGCAAGCTTTAAGGCACTCCTCATATTTAGTTTTTTTAAGGATTCAAATAAAGTTTTTAAATCATTTTTAAATGCCTCAAAACATGGAGAAACTTTAACAAATCAACATATTATTACACAAATATTGAATGTTTCTGTTGTCCAAAAAGACACCAAATTTAACAATGTGATAGTCAAAGGTAGGTATTACATTTTTTGTTTTCAACCACTCATACAATCTGTCCCAAAAGGACTTAACAATCATACAATTATAAAAAAGATGTTCCTGAGATTCAATATCTTTTTGACAGAATGTACACACATTGCAATCCAAATTAAACCTTACATGGATAAAACGTTACATGGATAAATGCCATTAATTGTTTTGAAATGTACTTCTTTCATTTTAGGTAACAAAGGAAATGACAAGTATCTGGTTCTAACTTTGATAGTGTCTACTTTTGAAAACCTCAGAGATACAACTCTCCTTTTAACAGGAAGAGGTAAATATTCTTTTGCAATAAGTGATCTCAAAACCTTGTTATAACATTTTTTATCCAAGAAATTATACTTATCAATAAACAAACTCAGAGGTGTGGGTATTCCAGAAGAGTATTGTAATATACCTTTAATTAGATTTCTCAAAGCTACAGGAATAACTTTGACAACTAAAGAATATTGTCTATACGAACAATTCAAATTAAATTTTATCTTAAAATTATCTTAACTTAATATATTACCATCATCATCTATTAAATGCATTACAGCCCAAACTCCTTTTTCCATCCAGTCTTTGTAAAATAAAGATTTCCTCTTATGTAAAATACATCTGTTATTCCAAATTATAGCCTTATGTGGCGTAAAATTATGTTTGTACAGCATTTTCCAATATAGTAATACCTGCATATGAAAATCAGATAACTTAAAAGGCAATTTTAATGGGTCAAAATCACATCTTAAAAGAAAGGAAATGCCTCCTACCCTTTGGAAAAGATGAAAAGGAAGACTAAACCATAAAGACTGTTCATCTTTTACAAATGTTTGTAACCATCTTGACTTAATAACTCCATTCATTGCCCCAAAATCAATTACATTCAACCCTCCTTCTTCTACTAATTTTACCATATCCCCTTTTCGAATCAAATGTTGCTTATTATTCCAAATAAAATTATAATGAATTCGGTTTATTTCCTTAATGCACCTTTCTGGTACCGCTAATGAATATGCTGGGTACATTAATCTTGATATCCCTTCCATCTTTGATTGAAAAGCTCTGGAAAGTGTTGCTGCTCAGAGCGCCATCTTGCCGGAACTCCACTCTATATGTAGGTGCTGACTGTGTTATTCTAAAACTCAAAAGTAAACAAGAATGGCAAGAAAAGAACCAGCCAAGTGCAGGAGAGACTAAAAGTCTTGGTCTTGTGAAAATAGTCTCTTAAGAAGTTGTTGATGATTGCTACCACCTGTTAACTTTTCACAGTGCCATTACTGTGACAGACTCTGATGAAGCTGTTCAGCCAAATGTCATGCTACATAATAGGGGCTGCTCAGTCTTTTTTTGTGAGGGTGTGTTACCATATTTACTAGGTTAAGACATTGTATTAAGACATTTACTGGGTCTTATAATCTTTGTCAAGGTCTGGACATGGATTAGGTTAAGCTTCCTCTATATGATGTTCATTCTGATTTAGTGAGAGGAGATGCTGTGTTGGAGTTAGCAGTGTTGGAGATAGGCCAATGTTACCTGTTAAGGGCGTAGACTTCATAGTGGGTAATGACTTAGCTGGAGGTAAAGTGGTGCCTGTTTTAACGGTTTCAGACCTACCTGAGGAAATCAATCAAACTGATAACTATGCTGTTGGCTTTTCTGATATTTTTCCTACCTGTGTAATGACCAGATCACAAGCAAAGCATGCAGATGGATCACTGGATCATTCTAACAGCTTTATAGCTAAAGATGAACTAGTTATCATCTTCATTGACGTCTGTAAGTGACAATGTGCTCTCTGTCTCCCTTTATCCAGTAACAGTGTCTCTTGGGAAGAACTAATCTCAGGCCAAAAACTAGATGATAATTTAGCCAAGTGTTTTCTCTTTGTGTTTGATCGTAAATATATTGAGAAGAAGCTTTTTAGATGATGTCATGTTGATGCGAAAATGGTCCTCTCATGCAAATGGTCCCGTTGACGCAGTTTTTCAGATTTTGGTCCCTTCTTTGTTCCACGTGGTGTTAAGTATGGGTCATGTTCATCCGTACAGATGACCACGTGGTCATCTGGGCATCACAAAAACGTATGTTTTTTAAAACATTTTTTAGTCTGCTTTGCTCAAAGATGTTATAGATTTCTGCCGCTCTTCTGAGACATGTCAGAAGCTTGGTAAACCTAATCAGACCATTCCTCCTGCCGTTACACCCTACTCATGTAATAGGTGAACCTTTAGAAAGGGTTTTTAACTGTGTTGGTCCTTTGCCTATAACTGAAATTGGAAATCAGATTCTCTTGGCCATCATTTGTGCTGCAACTCAGTTTCCAGAGGCAATTCCATTACATAAAATTACAGCCAAAACTGTAAGATGACCCCAATAAGTGACAGTCCCAGAAATGGCCCTGGGAGGAGTTGCTCATTGAATGAGAGACCCTGGTAAGAGAATGAACAATTAAACACTAATCTGGGTTTCCCATTATGCTGGACAAGATGGTATAAACCAAGGCTCGCTTGACTTGTCCACTTTGTCTGCACTGAGTCAGATCGCATATCCACTACCAAGAAGTCTCTGTATCTCAGCTTCGTAGATCTGAGCCTTGATTGGATCTTTGATTAGCCGCCTTTCTGTGCTACAGAGAAAGGGCATCACCAAGTAGCCTTCAGAAGTGGTGACCTTTTATCATGAAGGAGTAGGGTAACATACGTGAGTGCTCCCCCAACATCGAATCTGATGCTGTGGGTTTCCAATATATCTACTGCTTCTGTTTCCAATATATCTACTAGATTAAACAGCCAACATTTCACTTTGGAATGGAGAACATCGAGCTGCCAGAGGTGTTCCAGCAGGTGGTCTGAGAAAGGTAAAGTAGCAGATGGCTAACTGCACAGAATGATGCATAAGCCTGTCCAGACCCTAAAGAGCCCTGGTGAGTTCAGTATGGATGACTGCAGGCCCACCATTAGGGCCTAGTCAAACTGCTTCCTTGGCTGCAATCAAGTGGGTGTGATCTGCTCCTATGAGAAGAAGTGGATGGACCTTATCAAAGGGCTGGTTTGATATATCGATATATTGATATATTGGCTGTGGAGCTACAGCTGTGTGAGAACCAGCTGTATATCCTATTGCCACAGGTGGGGGCCAACACTGATGGGACATTGTTACTGGAGTAAATTTATCAAGACAGCTGGAAGAGATTGTGGCTGATACACTGTTGGTGCAATGGATACCACAGCTTGTTGATAAACAGCATATGTGGGTAGCAGGAAAGGACTGAGGGATCTGGTGAATCAGCGTTGAAGCTTGTTGACCCAGCCTGGATGGTGGAGGTGGAAGTGACTGGGCCACACCAATGGTGGCAGGTTGCCTTGGACCTGCTGTAAGCAGCACAGTGGATGACACAGTAGGAGGAAGTACTTGGGCCGGTATGTAATGTGGTAGTGTCTCAACAAGACCACCTGGGGCAGCCAGGTTGCTGTGAAGTTATATGTAATGGCTCTCGACACTGCAATTGATAAGAGGGATGAGAAGCAGATCCACTTCCTATTGAGCTGCCGTCCCCATAACTCTCGTCACCAGACTCCATATTACTACCATAATGACTTCTCCTGTCCAAAGAATGTTCACTGAGTCTCATAGCCTCATTCAATTGCCAGGAGAGGTTGTGACCTTCCACATAAGGATCCCACTGCTTTACCTCATGACTACTTATTGGTGGGGTAAGTCCAGATTAGGGTACAAACCCTGTATGTGGCTGGTGACCACATATAAATTTAATTCATTGTGTTTTCTCAATTAATAAGAGTAAAGTATGAAGCTGAGTGTGACTATTGTTGTAGTCATGTGTACTGTCGCTGGCCGTTGCTAATTATATTTCTCTTTCTTCCGAGCTACACTACTGAGCTGCCGGTGATCCAGACCCCCCTACGCTCTGGACCAGATGAGCATCACTCCTGAGCTGCTGGTGATCCAGACCCTGCTTCAGCCAAGGGGTCAGATGCTTATGGTAATATGGCAAGTTAAGTTCACGTAAGCACTATTGAGATAATAAAAAAAAATTTCTGTCACCAAGTGGGCTTAGCTACATACACTATATGGCCAAAAGTTTGGGGACACCCATATGATCACATCCATAAGTGCTTTTTGAACATCCAATTCCAGATTCAGTCCCCCTTTGCTGTAATGATAACCTCCACTTTTCAGGGACGGCTATCCACTAGATTTTGGAATGTGACTGTGAGGATTTGCCAATTCAGCCACAAGAGCATTAGTGAGGTCAGGAACTGATGTTGGGTGAGGAGGCCTGGGGTGTAGCTGACATTCCAATTCATCCCAAAGGTGTTCAGTGGGGTTGAGGTCATGGCTCTTTGCAGGACACTCGCAATCTTCCACTCCAGTCCAAGTCTTCATGGACCTCGCTTTGGCACAGGGGCATTGTCACAATTGGTTTGTACTGGTTTGGGCTGGTTTGGGCTAGGCCTCTTAAGTTCAGTGAAGGAAAATTGTAATGCTAAAGCAAACAAATAATAAAAATATGATGGATGCCTTTAGTTAAATAAAGGAAGAAACATTTGTCAAGGTACTAAGTGCCCTTAGAAGTTTTTCTAAAGGCACCCATAAGAGTTACTTTTAATCTGATAATTTTAATATGATGCATATATCAAAGCAAATCACTGCAAAGCAAATGAGATAATTGGACTACCTTTCTGAAACATCTCGGGCAATATTCTAGGTCTCATTTTCTTTCCATGACATCCAGCAAATTTCACCACAGACAAATTTGAAAACAAAAATTTCAAATACAAAGACTCAGCAATAAAACTAAATCATTAGGTACTGGGCCATTAAATAATACAACAGCACAAACTCATACAGATAATGTGTATTCACATTTATACACATTACATAAGACATGAAAATATTTCCTTCAATTACCTATGTGTACTATAATGACTTTAGGCACTATTCTTCAGCTGATGGGAGGATTTCCACACTACTATTAGTAACCCGTATTCCATAGTGTCCGGCCCAAAACTGCGTGTCCTTCCCTCCATGTTTAAAAAGGATAAAACGAACACCAGGTCCATAGTCCTTAAAGGTATGAGTCATCTAAAATAAAACAACAGAATGTGATATCAGACACCAGTTTACAGGCCAGATAAAAAATAGCAAAAAAATAAAATAAAAACCTTCAACTACTGAAAATGTCCAGTAGGATAATAATAGTACATAGTTCTTATTTAAGAAATAAGAAAACAGTCTTTACTAATAATAAAATTAGATAACTCCAGTAACATTCCACTATGAAAAACATGCCACTGAAGAAAAAACAAAAACAAAAAAAAAAAAAACAATTGCCTGTCTTCTATAATTTTTTTTAAATTAATAATGTACAACAAATGTAGTATGTACACCTGTACACTTTTGGTAATCTTCAAAATTCATTCCACTCTTATCCCAGACTTGTACAGGGGATATTGTCCTTGCTCACTAATGCTGAATGACTGTTTTATTGGAGTGTGAGGTTAACTTACAGATTCTTTCAAAGCCTAATTTTATTGCAGCTGTCTGGAGACACTTTAGATTTTAAAAAAAAGATCAAGAAGAACTAGAGAATGTCAATAATGCAGGCCATCAGTAAACCTCTCCATGGCATTTCACCTTAATCATTTTAAAAAACATTTCATTATTCCATGCTTGTGGGATCAAGTCAACATTACTGTAAGCTTCGACTGACAAGTGACACCTGCCACCAAGTTTTTTTTTAACGCTGTCGTAGCTGAACATGCTTAGAGAAGAGCACAAACTTTGTTCTTCCAAATACATTAGCTCACAGGCATTCGTACTTGGTTAGTATCACTCTGTTTGAAGGGTGAGAATGGAAAGCCAACTTCTTCACACAGAGATCAGGGCCAATTATGCCATTGGACTCTCAACTATAGATGGTTCTGGCATCATCAGGATATTTTGAGCCTGAAAAATATATTTGATTTTCACCTTCATATAACATACACTATATTGCCAAAAGTTTTGGGACGTCTGCCTTTACATGTACATGAAATTTAATGACAACCCATTCTTAGTCCGCAGGGTTTAATATGGAGTTGGCCCACCCTTTGCAGCTATAACAGCTTCAACTCTTCTGGGAAGGCTTTCCACAAGG
>CM075018.1:12270624-12283078 GCA_037576675.1 Pangasius sanitwongsei
ACCATTTATCATTTTCCTTCCACTTCACAATTATGTGCCACTTTGTGTTGGTCTATCACATAAAATCCCAATAAAATCCATTTTTGTTTGTGGTTGTAATGTGACAAAATGTGGAAAAGTTCATTGGGTATGAATACTTTTGCAAGGCACTGTATGTTCTCAATTTCTGTTGCGACATGAAGATGGTAGGATTAGAATTTGGTGTCAACAGCATAAATACATGGACCTAACCTTGTGTCAACAGTTCAGGCTGGTGGTGGTGTAATGGTGCGGGGAATGTTTTCCTGGCACACGTTGGGCCCCTTAATTTCAATCGAGCATTGTTTGAATGCCACAGCCTGAGTATTGCTGCTGAACACGTGCATCCCTTTGTGACCAAAATTTACCCATCTTTAAATGGCTAGTTCCAGCCTGATAATGCACCATATCACAAATTTGTTTTAAACTGGTTCAATGAACATGACAATTAGTTCAGTGTACTTTAATGCCCTTTAAATATCCAGTATTAGTACTTTTTTTTAAATAAAGTGTCTGGTGACTGTATGTTGACATTTGCATCACCTGTAATATACAGAAATGTATGATGTATGTAACAAAATAAATTTATGGACCCTTTCAACATGCCAAACACACTGATGTATCAACATAGCTGTCAGTGGCTATGTAGTCACTGTCAGATTAGAGCTCCATATCTTCCTAGTATTATTTACTTATTTTCTCTTTCTCAATTGAAAGAGTTACACTGCCTGTAATAAAATGTAGAGGTTTTTTTTTTTTTACTTATCTGAAGCATGTAAAAATAGAAAGTAAAACCCAACATTAGAACAGCAAGCAAAGTGAAAACAAAAAATATGTTCAGAAATAGCATTCCTCACAACCCATGCCAAGCTCCTGGAGGTTTAAATAAATGCCACTAACCTGGTTCCATTGCTGATCATTCCATTGTGGAAATGTTACTGGCCCAGGCTGAAAGAACCGCATTGTCTTCTTCTTGTGATTGAGTAACTCGACACGAATTTCATATATACTGCCACAGTCCCACCGTGGAGCATACCTGAGCAAATAAGAAAAAAAAAAATTAGGATTTGACAAGTACATTTACCTAGTTTTACACATTACTTAGGACAGAAATAATAGAGGAAAGCTGAACAAATACTCACCAGTCTGATATGACGATGTTGGGCTGTATTTGATCCATAAATACAGGACTGTAACCTTCTTTCTCAAGGTTGATCAGCTGGCTCTTTATGCATCGCCTGATATATGAATCATAGTTTATTACTGCTCATAGACAACAGGTCTCTTCTGCATAATGGTTGCACATCTTCTTCATTTTTAATTTAAAGGCTCATAGTTGGCTTTGGGCTACTTGATCCCC
Organism: Pangasius sanitwongsei; assembly: GCA_037576675.1. Taxonomy (NCBI): domain Eukaryota; kingdom Metazoa; phylum Chordata; class Actinopteri; order Siluriformes; family Pangasiidae; genus Pangasius; species Pangasius sanitwongsei. The sequence continues at coordinate 12,272,003 of CM075018.1, forward strand.
TCATTTTTGTATATCATGAGGTAAAAATAATAAGAAACAAAGGAGGCTGTGTTTAAAATGTATAAAATAATACATTTACTGTACAGCAAGACATGCATCAAGGATATTCGGTATGAAAATATGCAATAAGAATCTTACCCGTAAGAGGTAACAAAGCATTTTGTTACAGTGTCATCTGGATGAGGTGCGAACACATTGTCTACAACCCATCGATCACCTCCATTTTCTAAGATTTTCCAGCCAGTGAAACTCTCTAGATGAAAGAACATTTCTGACATTACTAGTAGTAAAGTTATCATAACAGACCAATGTCAGGATGCTGCAGACTATATGCGCACTCCTCTGTACCTACAGTACACGACAGATGGAAAAAAAAATCCCCGAATGTTACATGCTTTCATGTTATAGCAGACTGATTCTGTTCTGTTCACCAGATTTGTATTTGGACCAATAGGTGTATTCTGTTGAGTAAAGTAGCCAGTTCAGTTGATTATGTAAGGAATACGACACAATGAAAAGTTCAATTATAGGTTAATAACCAACAATGGGGTAGCCTGGTACCACCCTGATATTTGATTATTTTCCAATAGCACCATATCCTGTAGTGATTTATTACTCTTATGCCCTCTTGTAAACCCACTTACGCCCTCCTGGAAACCCACTGTGCTCCTTTTTTTTTTTTTGTTTAATTTTAAGTTTAAATTTTCCCCCTTTTCTCCCCAATTAAATCACCTCCTAGCTACCACCCACAAACCAGCTCTCTATGTCTTTTCTTCCTGGTTTCATACCCTTGCCCAGATATGTGTCTTGACACAATATGTATATTTTTTTAAATACTTTTTCTATAGGATTTTGTACATCAATATCAGAGCAAATAACTCTACAAAACTCTCCAGAGTGGTAGATTTCTAGTAATGGAAAATGTATGTTAATGCAGTTTTATAGGGACTAACATGCCACTTCAAATACAGAATATATTTTTTTCCACATCCCAACCTTTTTAACTGAACACCGTATAAACACTGTCATTTCCAAACCATATCTCAGTGACCTCTGATCTGTTTAAGAAACAACTGTCTAATCATTGTTGTTTTTGCTCACCATTTGCATTGGGGTTCTTCAACAGATTCCGGCGCTTCTTACATAGAAAATAATAGGTCTGCCAATCTTTTGGGACTTTGTAGGTAATGGGAGGCTTGAGTCCTTCCCTACGGCATCGCTCTCTCCAAAACGCAGTGCTGTCCACCACCGACTTCCACTCATTACACACCAGGCGGCACACACAAATCACTTGCTTGCCAGGTAGGTTTAGAAGAATTTCCTCAACAACAGTAAGAGGAAGATCTGGGCACTATGGTCAACAAGGAAAATAATATTACATTTCAGATGAACAGACATCAGCTATACAGTTCCTCCAGAAAGTATTCACTCCCCAGTGATTTCTCATTTTGCTGTATTTGCTAAAACGGCAGATCAGATTCGTCCTTGGTCATGAGGACCAAGGAACTGCCTGTGAAGCTTCAAGATGAAGTTTTTAGGAGGAAAAGACTGGAGAAGCTTTGTAGGAGCAGTAAGCCAAAACATAGGGTTTTCAGCAGGAGGATGTGGAAATCTTGTTGCCATCAAGAGCGACATGGATGGAGCCAAATATAAGCAAACTCTTGAGGAGAACCAGTTCCAGTCTGCCAGAAATCTGTGTGCGAAAATGTATGTTCCAACATGACAATGAGCCATGGCACAAGCACAGGGCAAAAAATACAAATGAATGGCTTGAAAAGAAGGTTTGTGTTTTGGAATGGCTGAGCCAAAGCCCAGCCTTAAATCCAACTGGAAATCTGTATCATGCCTGGAAAAACTGCTGTCCACCAACATTTTCCATCTAATTTGTGAGATGTGGCAGAAAATTTGCACTGAGGAATGGGAGAAAATGCCAAAATCAAAATGTGCAACGTTCTTAGAGACACATATGAGACAAATCAAAGCTGTAACTCTTGCAAATGGACAATTCACTATAAGTATTGGGGGTGACTGCTTAATTAAGCAGTGTTTTGATTTTTTGTACTTTTAAATCATATCTAAATAATTCAGTTTTATTGCTGTAAAAAAAAAAATCTTACAACACAGCAAAAAAGAGGAATAATCAGTAAGGGGTGAATACATTCTGGAGGCACTGCATCATTGATGACTACCATAACCTAGTCACAATCAGTGAAAACAGAAATAGTTATAAAAATAAAAAAAATAAAAAAAAGTATAACACTCACAACTGGCTTCCATGCTGATTGAGCCATTCTTCTCTGTTTTGACAGCTCAGAAGTCATCTCAAAGTCCTTCCAGTCTCGTGTCTTAACGATATAGCAGAACTTCAGGTATATAGCTTTCAGTTTAGTTCATAGAGTTTGACCCTGGAAGTATTAGCACAAAAAGACAGGGTTTCTTTTTAAATGTAGCCCTCCGCGGAATATTTAGAAACGTTTCTAACGAAAACGAAACGTTTAGAAAAATAAAATGTCGTCTTCAGAAAAAAAAAACAAAACACACACACACACACACTCTTCCGGGAAAACCTGGCTGCTAGCAAAGAGCAGTAACTAGCACGCAGACTAAAATACCCGCATTTCCAAATATCCTGGCACACTGATAACCCTGTAAGTGTATATATGATAGGTGTGATGATATAGAGCTAATCTATAGACTTTACCCAGTCGATTACCACACACATTGTGGAGAATGAGGGAGAACAGAGAAATAATCCCCTTTCTTTCCACCCGTTCCTAAACTATGTGTGAAATTTATTAGATAAATTCATTATAAACAAAAATATAAGGTTTAAATTAATTTAATATTGGTTTAAAAAAAAAAAAAACTTTACTCCGCAGGACGGATGGCATGTATGTAGTCAGTCGCTTACTTCCGGGTTTGATCGGACAAATCGGAACGGCCGGTAACAGGGATGTGATGCTCCTGAGCCGTTTAAGTGAACAGTTTTGTTTTTATATATTTGTATAGGTGTAGGAACTCGTATTCTTGCAGTGTAATTTTCTGTGCGTTAGAATGAATGATGAGAGGAGTGTGTATGACTCAGCTGCGTGAATGGTGTGTGTATGTGTGTGTGTGTGTGAATGAAGCATTATGACAGGATCTGCTGCTTGCAGTCCTATAGGCTACTACAGGAGGTGATCATTGGTATAAATAAAACTGAACCTTCCTAATGAAGCACAGACACAATAACATTCATATGGGATACTAGTGTAGTGCATTTCTGATTTTACATTTAGCTAGATTTTATAAAAATCTGATGCAAAGTAATGTTTTAGAAAGTAGTTGTAAGATTTCATGAAACAATTTTAGCCATAGTTAGATTTAAAAAAAAATTACTGGTTAAAATATCAGGAACAGGAATAACAGGAATTTAAAAAGGCAATAAGCCGACTCACTGGGAATAAACCCGGAATTCACATCAACACTCAGCCACATGTTTATTTACTGATGAGTGAATTGATCTGATCTAACTCTCTGGAAAGAGCTGGAATTCACATTAATAGTCAGAAACATACACAAGTTTTCAAAATAAAAGCCGATCACTTTACTTCCAGGAGAAAATGCCCATACTGGCCTGTTTTCATTCAAAGAGGGTAATAACGAAACGAAAAATATGCCTTGGCTACTTCATTGCCTATGTGAATTAATGTTCTGGTTGCCAGTTATTAATAAACAAATACTACATTCAATAGTAATATTTTCTTCAAAAGCTCTCCCGAAGTGGCTGTGACGACTTACACAAATACAGAACAGAAAAGGAGCGATTTATGCCAGCTGTGCTAATACTGTAATTATGCTGCCTTCATGTGCTATCGGAATTGTAGTACTTCCCAGTTCTGAAGTGGGAATTACGAGTATGCCGTGTTCACATGCTTTGTTGTCGGAAAGGACACGACACATGGACGACGCCAAGTTCATTAATACATATTTCTTTATTCTTTTATTTTGACGCCATAACACACATTACTCAGATAGCTAGCTTGCTGACGATAAGGGAATTTTGGTCAAACACAACCTTTTTTCACGGTGTAAAAATGTACAACATGTATAGAGTGGGTGCTGATATAGTGCACAAATGAATATGACCAAAACAACAAACGCTAACAATTAGCTGCATTTAGAAAAAGGAACAAAACCTGCCATTCAGCACAGAAACTGTCTTCTCCTCCGACATGTTCGAAGTTTAGGACTCCTCCCATCTCGTCGTAATTACGACCTGAAGGGTCATTCATGTGCAACTTCCTAGTGGGAAACTCGTATTTACGATAATTCCGATAGCACGTGAAGGCAGCATTAGCCTACATCGCACTCCTGTTCTAGCATTAAGGCTAAAGTTGTTTTTACTGCCTTAAAGCTTTTCTATTCTGGGAGAATAGCTGAAAATATTGTACACAAAAATGGATAACTACACCAAAGTAATTGAATTCTGGCTGACTGACAGGTACTCACATGGCTGTAGAAATGTCTCCCATACAGAATAGTACGAATAGCCGATGATAGTGAATGTGAAACTGTAAATGAGAGCTGCCTTACGAAAATTAAATATTTCCAAAGGGAATTAGTTAATAATTTAAATAAACACAAGTTACATAGACTACCGTTTCATTCACTCACCTTTAACACGCTGAAGATTCTCCACAGGGGGCGCTCGTGTAAAGCAGCAGGTACAGATGAGGACTGGTTTTCCCATGCAATGCTCATCATGCCTTTGGAATGAAAAACCCTTCTTCTTCTTTTTATTCTTCTTCTTCGTGTTGTTGTTGTTGTTGTTGTTGTTGTTGTTGTTGTTGTTGTTGTTGTTCTTCTTCTTCTTCTTCTTCTTCGTGTTGTTGTTGTTCTTCTTCTTCTTCGTGTTCTTCTTCTTCTTCGTGTTGTTGTTGTTGTTCTTCGTGTTCTTGCTGTTCTTCTTTTTCTTATTATTATTATTCATGTTCTTGTTGTTGTTGCTGTTGTTCTTCTTCTGCTTCTTCTTCTTCATGTTGTTGTTGTTCTTCTTCTTATTATTCATGTTCTTGTTGTTCTTCTTCTTGCTCTTCTTCTTTGTGTTCTTGTTGTTGTTCTTCTTCTTCTTCTTGCTCTTCTTCTTCTTCGTGTTCTTGTTGTTGTTGTTGTTGTTGTTCTTCTTCTTCTTCTTCTTCTTCGTGTTGTTGTTGTTCTTCTTCTTCTTCGTGTTCTTCTTCTTCTTCGTGTTGTTGTTGTTGTTCTTCGTGTTCTTGCTGTTCTTCTTTTTCTTATTATTATTATTCATGTTCTTGTTGTTGTTGCTGTTGTTCTTCTTCTGCTTCTTCTTCTTCATGTTGTTGTTGTTCTTCTTCTTATTATTCATGTTCTTGTTGTTCTTCTTCTTGCTCTTCTTCTTTGTGTTCTTGTTGTTGTTCTTCTTCTTCTTCTTGCTCTTCTTCTTCTTCGTGTTCTTGTTGTTGTTGCTGTTGTTGTTGTTCTTCTTCTTCTTCTTCATCTTCTTTGTGTTCTTGCTGTTCTTGTTGTTGTTGCCCTTCTTCTTCTTCTTCTTTGTGTTCTTTCTGTTCTTCTTCTTATTATTATTATTCATGTTCTAGTTGTTGTTGTTGTTCTTCTTCTTCTTGCTCTTCTTCTTCTTCGTGTTCTTGTTGATTTTGTTGTTGTTGTTGTTGTTCTTATTAGTGTTGTTGTTGTTGTTCTTCTTCTTCTTCTTCGTCTTCTTCTTCTTCGTGTTCTTGTTGTTCTTGTTCAATTACTGGGTTTAGCTCATAACTTTGTATAACTTTACACATCACATCAACATGCATGTGTGTATATTTATTATTTATATAAGATAAGATAAATACCTTATAAATACAGTCAAGTTTGTCAGGAAAAGTGGGACAACATGTCTGGTTTTCAGTGTACATAAAACTTACTAAAACCCAGTTTTCATGAAAACAATATTGACAACGCAACCATATAATAAACAACTCTATTATCATAAAATTCAATAGCATTTCTGAATATACTACTCTTTTTTTTTTTTTTTTACAGTAAATCATAATATATTTTGTCATTCACAGAGAAAATTCATTTCATTCGATTCTGTGATCATTATGGAAACAGTCATGAAGGAGTCATGAAATGACTTTCAATAAATGAATCCAAATTTTATGTATCTAATGCTGTCACTCACCACATAAAACACTGAACCATATTTTACTAAGTAGATCAGATTGCATTATCCAGTGATGTAATTTTGCAATGTTGTTTGAATTTGTGTGACATTATTCTAAACATTAACCCTATTCTATTTCCTGTTCCTAAAAACATACTATCCATGTCCTACCCACACTGTTCTCATGTCACAAATGAAAAGCAATACTGTCTGTGTATGGCATTTCACATTTTTCCCCTTGTGTGATTGCTTCTACAGAACTGAAAGCTTAGCTGCAAGAGCAAAGTGAAAACTCTTGGACGTTCTGGATATTTTCTGTGCCCTTTATAATTTAGATATGTGATGAGTTGTAGAGACAGTAACTGATTAATAAGCATGACCTGTTTTTTCAGCAACTACAGGTAAGATTTTGTCATAAACAATGAAGCATTTCTAGGCCTGATATTTATATTTAGTATAGGCAACAGCGCTCAATGAGAGATTTTGAGCACAAATAAATCGAATAGAATTAAATTGCAAATATATTTTCAAAAATGTAATTAATAAATAAAAAGCGACAAAACTCAAATGGGCTGTGGCATTCAAGCGATGATTGATTGGTATTAACGGGCCCAAAGTGTGCAAATAAAACATTCCCCACACCATTACACCACCTCCACCAGCCTGGACTGTTGACACAAGGCAGGTTAAGTCCATGGATTCATGCTGTTGGTGCCAAATTCTGACCCTACCATCTGTGTGCCTCAGCAGAAATTGAGGTTCCTCAGACCAGGTTACATTTTTCCAGTCTTCAGCTGTCCAGTTTTGGTGAGCATGTGCCCACTGCAGCCTCAGCTTTCTGTTCTTGGCTGACAGAAGTAGAATCTGGCATGGTCTTCTGCAGTTGTAGCCGGTCCGCCTCAAGGTTTGAAGTGTTGTGCATTCTGAGATGCTTTTCTGCTCACTGCAATTATATAGAGTGGTTATCTGAGTTACTGTTGCCTTTCTGTCAGCTCAAACCAGTCTGGCCATTCTCTGTTGACCTCTCTCATCAACAAGGCTTTTCTGTCCACAGAACTGCTGCTCACTGGCTGTTTTTTCTTTATTGTACCATCCTGAGGAAACTATAGAGACTGATGTGTGTGAAAATCCCAGGAGATCAGCAGTTATAGAAATACTCAAACCAGCCCATCTAGCACCAACAATCGTGCCGCAGTCAAAATCACTGAGAGCACATTTTTTCCCCATTCTGGTTGATGTGAATATTACCCTAAGCTGCTGGCAAAAAAAATTATAAATTTATTTATGCCCAACCTTTTTGGACAAACAACCCCAAATGGACATTATAAAGTTTCTGCAACCCCTTGCCCACCCTACTTTTTCTTTTTTAAATTCCAGATTTATAATTATAGGACTACTGTAACATATGAACATTTTATTATTTATTATGTATAAACACCATACAAATATTCCTTGCACTGACTTACCAGTCTAGTGAAAATTGTCGTGTTGTTATAGAAAAATAATCCATGCCATAATTGGTGGTGTGATATGCCCCAACTTGAAGCAGAGGGGTCTGGTTTATAGTTGGTGTATGACTTTGTGTGTATATGAAGAAGCAGCGGCATTTTTCACATTGTTTGCTGCGTACCTTATGTACATCTTGAAGATTTAAAAGCGACATAATTTGCCTTCTAAATTATTTAAGAGTGCTGGAGAAGTATCCTAACCTAGTTTGGAGTAACAAGATGGCAGCAGAGAGGCAGAGACCATGCACTTTCCAACAAAGAAAGAATGTGTTGGAATTATATGAGGACAGGAGTCAACAAAAACGATACAAGCTTGATCGTCAAGGTATTATTTTTGTTACTGACGTAGTAAGAATTTCAATAACTTCTCCCACTCTACGAAACAACGCTCTAACTGCAGAAGTAAAAGCATTAATGACTTTGCATTTTTTGGCGACTGGAAAAATGCAGCAGTGCACCAGCGATGACTTTGTCCCATCAGCAGGGTCTTAAATACCACTATTGCAGCACTAACCACCCCAAACATAGTAAGGCAGTTCATTGAAAAAGCAAGCCGCTTTTATGAGGATTGCGGGCTTCCCCAGAGTTGTTGGAGCCATCGATGGAACTCATGTTCACACCAATGCTCCAACTGTAAATGAGGAGACATACATCAGTAGAAAAGGATTCCACAGCATCAGTGTTCAAGTTGTGTTTGATGGTAATTACAAGATCCTGGATCTCTCCCCTTACAGAAAACCACAAGGAGAACAGCAGCTCAATTATAACAGGTACTGTACTGTAGACAAAATACCAATTTTGTTCACTGAGTGCATTCATGACTTATCTGAGCTATGTTTATTTATAGTTTTTTTTGCATCATGAAGAGCACACAAAATAACAAACCTGTGGTGGAGAAAGGAACTGGACAGCTGAAAAGTACATTCCATGTCCTTCATGGAGAGATTCGACACTCTCCTGAGCGTGCTAGTCGCATTACTATGGCTTGTGGCATTTTAAACAACATTTGAAAGAAGGGACTGCTTTGCCAACTTACAATTTGCACAAAACATATGTACAATCATTGAGTATTCTTTAATCTTTTCAGTTTTAGTATATAATATTCATTTTGAATTTCCAACTTTATTTGTAATTTGAGCTTTTTTCTTTTAAGAGACTCAATGTCATTGTGAGGGGCTGTGCTCTGTGCAAACACTGTGTGGAGGACACGGGGAAATGTCCTGAGATGATCCAGGAGAAGATGTTTCAGATGGACTGGCTCCAGCATCATCCACACTACATACACATGCAGAAAATATTAAACAGAGCAAACATGTTTATTCAGTCCGATGTGTTGTGTTTATTTCGTATCCATATATTAAAGTAACCAATGTCAATTTAAAAAAAGGCAAACCCATTATTACACATATTATTTTCTTCATACCATCTTTGTAACTCCTTCAGTTTGCGCTCCTCTACTATCTCAGCGATCTCAGACAGAAGATTACATGGTGGCCCTCCACCTATTTGACAACAAGGACTCAGCTGCTGACCACATGGAAACAATCATTTAATATAAAAAACATTGTTTAGTAGGCCTAAAATGAAACGTACCAGTTGCTCACATGCTTTGGTTCTTCTTCTTCTTCTTTCGGCTTTTCCCTTCAGGGGTCACCACAGCGAATCATCACTCTCCACCTATCCCTATCTTCTGCATCCTCAACACTTGCACCCACTAGCTTCATATCCTCATTTATTAAGTCCATATACCTCCTCTTTGGCCTTCCTCTTCGCCTCCTGCCTGGCAGCTCCATGTCCAACATTCTAGCCATGGGGGTCACAGTCCAGTGACTTCTGTGCCGGTCCCTAGCCCGGATAAATAGAGAGGGTTGCGTCAGGAAGGGCATCTGGCGTAAAACGTTGCCAAATTTAATCATGCTCACATGCTTTGGTTGTACGCTGCAATTTCCTTGCGTGCTGTTACCAAGACATTGTGCCACCTTTTTTTTTTTTTTTTACAATCCTCTGCTGAACATCTTGTCTGAAGAAATGCTGCATTTACAGTGCTCTCAAGGTCCCATTTTTTACTAAATGTGCTTGTGATCTGATTACTTTGTTTTCTGACGTAACTGTAATGGATTACAGTTACCAGTTTTTAAGATATAAGGGCTTGGGGAGTAATCAGTTTTTAATCAGATTTTCTGATTAGTCCCCAAGCCCTTATACACACACACACACCCGTTGAGTCATGGACTCCACTAACCTCTGAAGGTATGCTGTGGTATGTGGCACCAAGACGTTAGCATCAGATCGTTTAAGTCCTGTATAGATCGGACTTGTTTGTCCAGCACATCCCACAGATGCTGCATTGGATTGAGAGCTGGGGAATTTGGAGGCCAAATCAATACCTTGAACTCTTTGTCATGTTCCTCAAACCATTCTTGAATACTTTTTGCAGTGTGGCAGGGCACATTATCCTGCTGAAAGAGGCCACTGCCATTAGGGAATACCTTTGCCATGAAGGGATGTACTTGGTCTGCAGCAATGTTTAGGTAGGTGGTACATGTCAAAGTAACATCCACATGAATGCCAGGACCCAGAGTTTCCCATCAGAACATTACCCAGAGCATCACACTGCCGCCGCGGGCTTACCTTCTTCCCATCGTGCATCCTTTTGCCATCTCTTCCCCAGGTAAGCGATGCACACACACTCGGCCACACGATGTAAAAGAATATGTGATTCTTCAGACCAGGCCACATTCTTCCATTGGTCCATGGTCCAGTTCTGATGCTCACTTGCTCGTTGTAGGCGCTTTCGGCAGTGGACAGGGGTCAGCATGGGCACTCTGACCTGTCTGTGGCTATGAAGCCCCATACGCAGCAAGCTGCAATGCACTGTGTGTTCTGACACCTTTCTATCATAGCCAGCTTTAACTTTTTCAGCAGTTTGTGCTACAGTAACTCTTCTGTGGTATTGGACCAGACAGGCTAGCCTTCGCTCCCCACACGCATCAGTGAGCCTTGGGCGCCCATGACCCTGTCGCCCTTCCTTGGACCATTTTTGGTATGTACTAACCACTGCATACCGGGAACACCCCACAAGACCTGCCATTTTGGAGACGCTCTGACCCAGTTGTCTAGCCATCACAATTTGGCCATTGTCAAAGTCGCTCAGATCCTTACATTTGCCCATTTCTCGTGCTTCCAGCACATCAACTTTGAGAACTGACTGGTGCCTAACATATCACACCGCTTTACAGGTGCCATTGTAACACTGTAATGAGTTAATCAGTGTTATTCACTTTAACTGTCAGTGGATTTAATGTTATGGCTAATCGGTGTACATAATACATATGTACAGTCAGGTCCATAAATATTGGGACATCGACACAATTCTAACATTTTTGGCTCTATACACCACCACAA
>CM075018.1:12283178-12293376 GCA_037576675.1 Pangasius sanitwongsei
ATAGAGCCAAAAATGTTAGAATTGTGTCGATGTCCCAATATTTATGGACCTGACTGTATGTATGTATGTATGTATGTATGTGTATACTCTATGGGTGTGCTGTGAATCTGTGAATAGTATGGAAATGCTGAGCAGTAGTGTACAATGGGCCGTTTCAGGATTATTTTTTCCAGGTTCACTCAGGCCAAATGAAACGAGGCTGCAGGCTGGAATATGTGCACTAGATGCTGGAGCATGGCTGTGGGGATTTGCTCATTCAGACACATTGGTGAGGTTGGCCACTGATGTTGGGTAAGAAGGCCTGATATTTATTCAACTTAATAAATACTTACAGTATTGTGCGCACAAGTTGATGCTCTTTGCATTTGTAAGTTAGAATCAGGCTCATACGTTAGTTAGTATAATGAACGGGAAAATGCGCAACAGGGGAATGGCTCCAGCTTAAAAAAAGAAAGAATAAGGGAATATCCGTTACTCTTATAGAGGGGGAAGAAATAAGAGGGCGTAGACTTAGGGAGAAGGGCAGAAACAGCCACTTCAGGGTGCATTGCACTGCTGCGCGTAGAATCAGCCCTAAAAGACATAAAGTGTAACCGCGTACTGTGCATTACTTGAAGGTTTGTTCTTGCGATTGCACGTTTAGTGTGTAGATAAATAAAAACAACCGGGAGTGTGTGGTTTTTTTCTTCTTCACTTTAAAGAATCAAGAAGAACGAATCGCTCTGGAATCGTCAACAATCTTTGAGCAAGACATGGAGCCGTCTCCTGCCCACCAAGTATAACTTTTTGTGTATTTGTGCGTTTCTCGAAGGAATCCCTAACAAAGTTATTGAGTGGTGCAGGAATTAACCGCTTCAAGACGCCACTCCTTTCCCTGTGAACGCAGACGTGTTTGCAAGTGACATCTGCTGTCGAGGCGCGCGAGGATGCGCCTGGATTCTCACACACCGCGCGCGGAAATCGCGTGTGCTCAGGAACCAAACTACAACCAGCAGGTAATTTCATTAACACACCATTAAGAATATCGGTTTTCCTTCCCACCTCATACTGCCTCGGAAGCACTTAGTTTGCACTGCTCATGATGGACATTTGACCCAAACATGCTCTGGAAACTTTGTGTATTCTCTATTTGGTGCACTGAATGGTTTCAGCTTTTCAGACCACATGTAATATTGCACAAAGAGAACTGGAGTAATCACGAAACACAATTTTGTAAATGTTTGTTTTGTTCCTTGATTGAAAATAATTAACATACACCCATATCACCCCTGTGAAAAATAAATGCCCCTTTAAACCTAATATGTGGTTGGAACATCCTTAGCAGCACCATAACTGCAACTAAACACTTCGTATAATTTGATATGAGGCTTGCAAATCTCTGTTGAGGAATCTTGGCCCTTGCGGAACATCTTTAATCTGGATAGATTTGTAGGTCTTCAGGCAATTCTTTTGGGTTTGAGTCAGGACTTTGACTCCACTCCAAGTTTCAGATGTTATCTTTCTTCTGTGTTTTGGATCACGGTCCTGTTGCATCATCCAATTACACTTCAGATGGTTGGATATTCTCCTTAAGAATTGTCTGATACATCCCAGAATTCATGCTTCCTTAGGTGATAGCAAGTCGCCCAGATCCAGAGGGAACAAAACATCTCCATACCCTCACACTGCCACCACCATGTTTCACTTTAGGTATGAGGCTGAATGCTGTATTTTCTTTACGCCAGACATAGGGAGATGTGCAGTCTTCCACTTTTGACTCATCTCTCTATAAAATGTTGTCCCAAAGGTCTCAGGCATTATCCATGTGCTTTTTAGCAAATGTGAGATGAGCCTTGATGTTCAAGTGGTTTCTGCCTTGCTACGCTTCCATGAAGCCCATTGTCTTTCATTTTGTATATTGTCACTCATGATCACTGACCTTAGCTAGAGAGGCCTACATAGGTAGATGTTTTCTGGGACCTCTTAAGACTTTGTTATATATCGCAACAATTTTTTCCTCAGCTGCTAAGGAATTTTCTTTTGATTGTGGCATTGTGTGCCTGTAGAGACGTGAAGTAATGTGGTGAATACTTTTCTCTGATCGTAGGGTTCACTGTACATGCCATTTAAACTCAACAGGGCTGGTCGAAATCAAGCCTGACTGTGTTCAACCACACAAATCTAATTATAAACTAAATTGTTGTTGATATCTTTGTTTCAGAACTAAGGGGGTAATTACTTTTTCATGGGAGCAAAATGGATAATTGGTGGTGCTAACCCTTCAGAGCACACAACGAGAATGTTTCATTCCTGCATTTTTCTTAGCAAAGATTGAGCAACCGATACCCAAAGACCATTTTGAATCTATGTGACTCCTGAAATGATTTAAAATAATTTTAACACTCAGCACAGAAACTCTATACACACATATTTGGAATGATTCTACTCTCTATAAAACATTTTGTCTTTCTGTGTTATTTATGTTTGAATACTACTATTGGTCTTTTCAGTAAAGCTCTTATTTAGATAGTCAAATGGCATTACTACCATTGCTACACTGTTTATGTGTAAGCAGCTGTGGAATAAATCCAGATGTGACATACTGCACAGATGTTGTTCTTTTGCAGAAAGGGCCAGGCATTCCACTTACAAGGAAACTGTGCTATGCCATTGGAGGGATGCCCTATCAAATGACAAGCAACGCCAAGGGCTTTTTCATGCAGATCTTCCTACTGGATATTGTGCAGGTCAGATGCTGATACGGTTCTTGTAGAGCAGACATTGCAGCAGACCTCCTGTCTGATACAGATATACTATTTTAACGCTTGTCTGTGAAATCCGTCGTTTAGCGATTAAAGATTTAAATTGTGGTGTAAAGAGCACCAGCAGTGACTAACAGTGCAGAAGACACTTATGCAATATTTTATCATTTGGTTTGCCACTGCTTCCTGCATGTCTCTAGCATGCACATTAACAGGAATCCTCAGACCTCAAGCTGTTCACGGAAACATTGATCTAATGAAAAGGGAAATATTACTACCTCATATTTTGAATATGTTAAATACTATAACTTGTATGGGCAGGGCAAAAATAGAGTATAAAAGTTTGGAGCGAACATTTGAACCTGTTAAGATATTTACAAAATGCATTAGGAAAATGCATTAGTTAACATGCATGTGGGTTAGTTCAACGCAGTAGGCATTCACTCATTTAGTTATCTTTATTAACCTTAATTATTTTTGTAAAGCAAGCAGTGACATTATCTACTACTTTTGATTTAAAAGCTGATCACTGATCTAAGCAGTCATAGATCGTAGCAGTCATAGATGACATAAGCACTCCCTGCCACAGAGGAAGCTTTAAACAAGGTGCAATATGGCACAAAGCAACAATGCAGAGCAAATTTGCAGCAGGATTGTTCATTAGTCCTAACATGTATTTCTGCATTTGCCATTTCAACTAAATACTTCAGAAAAGTATCTTTTGTGAACATATATTGATAATCAAGGTTCCACACCTTTTAAAAGATTTTAAACAAAATGTTTTCAAGTTATCAATGATCTTTGAACATTGTACTGTAGGATATGAGATTATATGTATCCAGTAGGAAATGGCTCGTTATGGAAAAGGCTCGTGAATTAGATTCAGGTTGGCCTTCATGGATATGCGCCAGATCTATGGCTATTTGATTTCATTTGGCTCTCTCCAAAATGTTTGTAACATAAGGCTCGATTTAGTTTTTCCGCTGATTAAGGCGACATCTCTCAGAATACACAACTATAGTCTATACCTTCCTCTTATTATTTCTGATTACCACAGTAAGATATCAAGGGCACTTCCATGAACAGGCGTTAAATGCCTTAGTGCAGGTGTCTAACTGTGCAAATTCACGTTTTTTTGTTTTGTTTTGTTTTTCTTGTAAGGACTTTTAATGCTTCCAGTTCGTTGTACATAATGTAAACTTTTCTGAATGAATAGTTCTTTCCAACAGAAATGTTTGGACAATTTAATAAGTGTTTGCATTATTATATACAATGTCTGTATGTTGCCATTCTTTTCAATCTCTTTTCAATTTCTATTTTTCAGATGACGCCTTTCTATGTGTCTGTAAATCTTTTCCTTGGCCGAGCCTGGGATGCAATCACAGACCCTTTAGTGGGATACATGGTCAGCAAGAGTGGCCGTACTCGCTTAGGCAAGCTTATTCCCTGGTAAGGTACAGATTAAGACAAAATATTAGAAGAACTTTAGTGAAATGTTGTGCTTTGTTTTAGAGTTAAGCTCTATAGTATCAACACTTACAAAAAAAAAACGGTTTCTAATTCTTTCTTTTAAACATGTTCTAATTGGAACCTTCTGTGAAAAGGAAATTCTCTGTTATAAGGTTCTACATAGAGACTTTAAGGATTTTCTCCTCTGAGGACTAAACCAAGGAAGCCTTTATAGTGCTAGTTTGAACTTTTTCTTAAGAGTGTAGTGCTGAAGCCTGCAAGCACTGTTTCACTGCTGAACAATACAAATCTTAATTTGTTACATTTTATGGATTAAAGACCTTGCATATTGATTTGTCTTAAATTCATTACATGGTCTTAGATTTTAGGGCTATATTTTATTTTTGATCTTTCACACACACTGGAAAATACGTCCTCTCATGAGTCATGGGTGTGTGCTGAACCGATGTGAACTTCAACCAGCTGTTGAGGCATATCAATTCCTCCAAGAGTGGTTAGAGCACAGACAATACTCTCAGGTTCGCTGCAGACAATGCAAATAATAGAATTCTAAGGAAGGAGTATTGACCACACACATTTTACTTGTACAGCCATTTTCTCCCAACCATTTATTACATTTCTAAGCCCCATTACTTTAGTGTTATCTCC
Source organism: Pangasius sanitwongsei (assembly GCA_037576675.1). Classification (NCBI taxonomy): domain Eukaryota; kingdom Metazoa; phylum Chordata; class Actinopteri; order Siluriformes; family Pangasiidae; genus Pangasius; species Pangasius sanitwongsei. The sequence continues at coordinate 12,288,038 of CM075018.1, forward strand.
TGCAGACTTGCTTTCATGCACTGTTTCTCTATCCATTTTCTCTTCTGCCAGGATTGTGTACTCCATGCCTATGGGAGTGATCTCCTACATCATGCAATGGTACACCCCTCAGGACAACATGTCTCCTGTCTTCAGCCTTTGCTGGTACTTTGGCTGGTGCTGTCTCTTTGACACATTAATGAGTGTAAGACCATCACTGTAACCATGATACTTATTCCTACTGCTCCTGTACTTTCTACAGGGCTTGTTTGGGGTGTAGTTGTAGTCACATATGTACAGTTCAGTAAAAGATAGTGTTTAATTTTTTTTTTTTTTGCCTCACCTGACTATTACCATCTTATAACTAGGTAACTACACTCACCGTCCACTTTAATAGGAACACCTATATACCTGCTCAATTATGCAGTTATTCAATCATGTGGCAAGAGTGCAATGCATAAAATCCCAGGAGATCAGCAGTTTATGAAATACTCAAACCAGCCCATCTGGTATCAACATTCATGCCACAGTTAAAGTCACATCACATTTTTTCCTCATTCTGATGTTTGATGTGAACATTTCTTGAAGCTCTTGACCTGCATCTGCATGAGTTTTTGCATTGCGCTGCTGCCACGAGATTGAACGCTTGGACACCTGCATAAAATGAGCAGGTGTACAGGTGTTCCTATTAAAGTGGATGGTGAGTGTATATTTCCCACCCAGACAGCAGAGCCAGTTATGCCTTCCTTCACTCCTGTCCACTGATGGCTGTGGCGTCATCAGGATTCAAACTCATGACAATAGGGCCACTTGGGTGCCTTTTTTCCAGCTTATATTCGCATATAATTATATTATATATTATATTATAATCTGGAAAACTGACAGGCTAGCTGAAGCCCCTTGCTTCTACATAGCCAATATTATCAATAGTAATGGCCTCTTAGAAGATATAGTAAATGTTCTGTTGTGGCACAGACAATTTTTAAACCTATTTACTGTACATGGTCTGTATGCTTGTTCAAATATCAAGAGCAGCTGGACACACTGCTTCCATGATCCATTAAACTGTTTTATGTCTTTTCTCTCTCAGTGCTACCACGTGCCCTACACTTCTCTAAACATGTTTTTGGGTGGTGACCAAAAAGACCGAGACTCAGCCACTGGCTACAGTAAGATACAACATCATCAATCATTTTTCTCTCTTCTGGACTCGTAGTAAATTTAGATGGTTTAATAAAATGGCAAGAGTATTTAGAAGTATGGATAAGAAGTTTGCATTTCATTAATAGTGCAGCATGGAGAAGTCATATGTACAGTATATGATTCAAATGACACATGGGCACATGGGCTTATGAACTGCAAAAACATTCGAGAGATTTGTTTAATCTTGGACCCACTCCTTGACCTCCAATCCTGGCTTACGGAGAAGATGTAAACACAACCAAGCAGTTCAGCATGTAACTGAATTTTTTTCAGGTGCCTTATTTTTAGATGTTCAATACACTTGCTTTGACTAAATTCAGTTTCAACAATCATGTTTTATTGTATTCCTCAGTGTTCTTTTAATGCAGACATTAATAATTCATTCATCTTGAGTAATCGTTCTATCCTGGTCAGGGTCATAATAGATGTAGAGCCTGAACCGGAAACACTTTGCATGATGCACCCTGGATGGGACACTAGTGCATCACAGGGCACTCATTCATACCTTGAGGTGGCTCCTGAGTAGTGCAACAGAAAAGCATTCGCCCTATTGTCAGGAGATGGTGAGTTTAAATCCTGATGATACCACAGCCATCAATGGCCATGTGTCTAGGGAGCAAAATTGGCTGTCTCTCTGAGTGCGAGGGATCTCTCTCTCTCCCCTATCAAGCACAGCGACTATAGCCAATCTTTGAGCTCAAGTATTTGGAAGAGGACAGGTAGTGCTTTCCTCTGTGTGTGTTATGCTGCCCTGTGCTGCAGCATGAGCAAGAATTCTAAAAGATGCTGTTGGCTGGCTTTATGTGTCTCAGAGGAAGCATGTGCTAGCCTTTACCCTCCCGGTCAGTAGGTGTCATAGGATAGGGGAGAGCTGGTTGGTGGGTGAGAATTGGCAGGTGACCAAATGGGGTGAAACATACAAAATCCATGCACTGTCGTGTTTTTTGGGAGGAGGGAGTAACCTGCAGAACCCTCAAGGATGTGGAGAACATGTTAAAATCTACAGACAGCTACTTTGAAATTCAGTATGTGTCATTCTAAAAATAGTGGAAACAAAATCTATAAAATAGACGTGGATGGATGGAAGTGGATATATAGTGGATATACATTTTAATATAAATGGCCTAAAGGAACTTGAATGGCCACATTCAGATGCATCCCCAGTTGATATGCAAGACATTTCCTGTTTCCTGTACTGAGGGAGAAATGTCCTGCTCTGCTAATTTGCTTAGTTCAGCTGATGTGCCAGAATAACTATTCCACAGGAACTACATCTATTTATCTATGTCTGTATTTAGTGTGGATGTACGGTTACTAGTAATTGTCAGGAGGTTGCTATTTGTAAAGTGCACATTTGCTTACATTGGTAATATTTTTTTTTAATCTGTGTTTTTGTTGGTCTCTATCGCTTCCTCCCTCCACTCTGTTCATCCTGCAGGGATGGGAATGGAGATGTTTGCGACATTGGCAGGAGCCACCATTCAGGGACAGATTGTGGGGGTGTATCATGCTAAAAAAGCACAAGCATGTAGTGAGCTGAATGAGAGTAATGCACTCACTGGAAACTACTCATCCGTGCTGTACCACAACTCTACCTCTCCTTTCACTGCCACGCTACAGGATACGGTGAGGCATGCACACAGTACAGTATCACATAATGTACAGTTCTTAAAAACACACGCTCTTGTCCCATTCAAAAGTCAGGCAGATTGGTCTCCAGGCATTAAAAGAGGGAGAGTTACACTTGAGTGGAAAGGTTTATATACCTTCCTGGTACATTCACATTGCATCAGCACAAAGCTCTTTTCATCCTAAAGTCATTTACATTTACAGCATTTAGCAGATGCCCTTATCCAGAGCAACTGACAGATGTGTTTGTAGTCTCATGCTAGTCTAAAAAACATATTGGGGAGATGTGTTTTTTAAAGATTCATTAACACTGTGCCAATTCAAGTGCTTGCCAGAGAGAGAGGACTTTAGTCTTCTTTTGAAGACAGCCACTGTTTCAGCTGTTTTGCCTTCTGATACCGTGTGGGGCACGGATAAAAAAAAACGCTCACCATTCATCTCACCCAGAGTCTGCCGAGTTGCGTTCTGCCACATTGGTGCCAAAACATGGGAGAATACAGCTCAAAGAAAGGAGTCACATGGACAATCTGCAGCAGCAATATTTCCTTACTGGCAGACTCTGGGTGAGATGACTGGTGAGCGTTTATTTTTAAACATGCCCCACATGGTATCAAAAGGCAAAACAAAATGAAGCGTAACAAACCTGGCAGCTTTCCAGTGGCTTGGTTTAGCTCACACGATACACACACACACACCTCTCACGGAGAGAAAGAAAACATGTAAATAACCATTACATGGTTACATAAATACACGATACACACACACACACCTCTCACGGAGAGAAAGAAAACATGTAAATGACCATTACATTACATTACATAAATAACCCATTAAACCACTCCCCCACCTGCAACAAGCATGACTTGTATGAAGAGGTGGAAAGAGTGGAAAAAAGTTAAGAATTTCTCAACTTTATGCAAATGACAGGTGAATATTGCCCATCAGTCAGAGTTTTCTGTCAGATAGTTTTCAGTGGTGTGGGTCTTGTCATGACTCATGCTCACAGTAGAGTGAATTTGGTCAACAGAACCCGAGAGTGAATTTGGAATGCTTGGTGTTCAACATTTATCTTAAATTGTTTGATATGTTGGCTCTGAATTAACTCAGCTATCCGGAATTCAGGTTAAAGATTTTAGGTAATATAAATTCATGTTAAAAAAAGTGAGTCCAGCCATGCCTATGACTGTACAACAGGCATTCAGAAGTGAAGCCAAAATGCCTGAGGCCTATAGTAGCTAGCTGCAGTAGAATTTTTAACCCTACCTATTCTCATGTTAGCAAATAGGACAGATAATCTTTTGTTTGAAGTTACATCAACATAAATTATGTATGAGAATAGTATTCTGTTGTTTTTTACAAGTTCAGCTGACCTTGATATCTCCCCCAGTATTTTTCCTTATGATAAATGTGTTTTATAGGAGTTATTTGGGTGTGGTTGATAAAAGGGCATGGTTGATGAGGTGATGGAAAGTTTCAGACACGGCTAGTCAACCCTCATGAACACACACGCACTCCACACATGCACCTGAAGCTCTTGACGGTTCTGTAGAAAAGCCATATCCTGTTCTGCTGTAAACTGTTGTGACAGACCCTTAACGGGGAGGTCACTTTTGATGTCTAAGATAGCTTGCTGTACTGATATAACTAGCAAACCGACTTGAGTGAACAAAGTGATGGCATAAACCAAAGCAGCTAATGCTATTTCATAAAAATTGACAATTTACTATATGACCTTAGTGAACACTGGAAGTAGTTTCAGGTTAGCCAGTCTTTCCTTCTTAAATGAACTACACAGACAGAATGATTGGAGCATAAAAGAGTGCACTTCTCTATTCATTTGGTTATATACAGCAGGTGTCAGAACTAGATGAAAATCATGCAGAGTAGTGATTTTTTCCCCCTCAAAAAAATGGGTTGAGTGTAAATGTTGACTGTTGATTACCGGAATATTTTCAGTTGGTACCTTCCATTAGCTACTTATACCTAAATTACATTGATTAAAATGATGGATAATGTCAACTAGCTAGCAAATGGTAGCTCAGGGAGTCAAATATACCTGCAAAAAAATCATACGACTACAATTTAATTTAGCATTTAATATATCTATTAATTATGCTGTACTTGCCACTCTGAGTTGCCGATGTGCCATCTTAAGTTGCAGTTCAGGTAATAGCATGCACACCCACATCCCATAATATGGGAGGACGAAAGGGAACCTACTGTCCACCTGGCCATATCTACTGCGCATTCTCAGGCTCCAATTTTCGCAAAAAGGCAATGACAATGCCAATTTCTACCCAAAAAGGCTTCAAAACTGCACAATGGTAGTGAATGGCACCATGTTGTCCACTCATATTATACAGTCATTGAGCCATGTTTTAGTGTATGACCACAGTCAAGCCAGCTGTGGTAGAAACATGTGAGACCAGCTCTTTTTTCAAATAATTTGGTTCAGTTACAGTCAGGTCCATAAATATTGGGACATCGACACAATTCTAACATTTTTGGCTCTATACACCACCACAATG
>CM075018.1:12298673-12356170 GCA_037576675.1 Pangasius sanitwongsei
CAGAGCCATAACTTTAGGCAAAGGGATTCAAGAGTGATTTGTAGTTTCACTCATGATGTGTATGTTTTGACCACAGAGAATGCTGGAATTCTCTAACTGTAGGAGGAAAGGTCTAGATGAGCAAATGAGCAGCAGTGTAGCATTGCTGCTGCAGCTGCCACTACTGCTGTGACCTGTGGAGTCTGCTGCTACTTTGACCTTTGGTCATGATTGCTACTGCTCTGACCTAAAAAAAATTTTTCTTCTGGAAATTTAAAAACATCTAAGGTATTTATGTTTTTTCTCATCAGCCTGGGCCTTTTTTAGACAGTTCAGACAGGTCTCAATATGATGTGAGGTGAAGACTGAACATAATTTGGAGGAGGAGTAGCAAAAATGGCACTTAGATGGAAGCATTTTAGGCATGTTATTGTAACTTTTGACAGTAAGTGGTGCTGTCACAAAATTTGTCATATAGCCTCAGGGCATAGTCCTGAAGATGCCTACCAAGATTTGTGTCAGGTTGCAAGGTCGTTGCTGAGATGCAGCCTCACTTCCTGTTTGGAGGTTTTGCTGTCAGATTTGTTGGCACATTACAGGCAAACCATTTGGAATATCAACATTCTTTTGATAACTTTTTTCAAGGTTGCAAATGTATGCCAAATTTGGTGTCGATTGGACATAATTTGTAGGAGGAGCAGCGAAAAAACAGTTTTTGACAAAATCCAAGACGGTCGACAAGAAGTGCACTTGAATTTCATATCTTGGTGTGTGTTCACTTCAGCATACCCCAGGGAATTATAGGAAAAAAGAACTGTGAATTTAGCACAACCTCTTCAAATGATATAAGGAAAAAACAAAAGTTGTTACAGTTTTTGACAACAAGGTGGCACAGCCACAAAATATCTTGGGTACATTCAGTGCATGGTCCTGAAGATACTTATCAAGTTTTGTGATGATACGCTGAAATACACCCTCACATCCTTTTTTTTTTTGCATTTGCCAGTGTGTTACAGGAGAACAGTTTGAATATCAATATACTTTGATAACTTTTGTTCAGACAGGTCTCAAGATGATGTGAGCCAAATTTGGTCAAGATTGGACAAAATTTGGAGGAGCAGTAGAAAAATGGCAGTTAGATGTAAGCATTTTAGCATGTTATTGTTACTTTTGACCAGTAGGTGTTGTTGACACAAAATTTGTTGCATAGCCTCAGGTCATGGTTTTGAAGATGCCTACCAAGTTTTGTGTCAGTGCGCAAAGCTGTTGCTGAGATACAGCCTCACTTCCTGTTTGGCGGCTTCGCTGTCAGATTCCTTGGCCCATTACTGTCAAACCGTTTGGAATATTCAAAATTCTTTTGATAACTTTTGTGAAGCTTACTCTGAAGATGATGTGCGGCAAAAAAAAAACTTGTCGTAGGAGTAGTGAAAAAAAAGAGTTTTTGACGCGGAAAATCTAATTCGGCAGAAACTGACGTCACAGGGTGTGTTGAGCTTGTCTCGACCCAGGGTATCCAGGGATGCCTGGATGCCGCTAGAGCGTTCAGCAGTTTCCCCCCAAATTTGGTCAAAATGTTCCTTAGACCCTTCCTTCAAAACTTTTTACCAGACGGTGCTATGGGCTGCCATAGACTCTCAACCAGAAGAAGAAGAAGAAGAAAAGGTAGAATAACAATAGGGTGTCTATGCACCTTCAGTGCTTGGCCCCCTAAAGATTAGTGAGCCTGTTCCAGAAGCAGCCATGCAAGCCCAAGCCATGACACTACTTCCATCATGCATCCATCATTCCATCAAGCTTTTTCTTTGGGTTTTTCTTCACAGCTCTCACAGTGTTTCTGTCATCAAGTGCTGTTGTTTTCCTTGGCCGACCTGTTCCATTTCTGGTTCTTAGGACACCCATGGTTTCTTACTTTTTCATGACATTCCAGATTGTTGTATTGAGTATGCCCAATGGTTGTGCAGTGCCACTAATAAATTTTCCCTCTTTCCTTAGCTTCAAAATGGCTTGCTTTTCTCCCCTCGAGAGCTCTGTGGTCTTTTGGTTTATCCTTTTTAACAGCAAATGCAGTGTTCACAGGTGAAACCCAGGGCCCAAACCTAGAGTAGATCTTCAGAGCTATTAATTGTTTAAACAATCTAACAGGGCACACCTGTGCAACAAGAAACACCTGTCAATCACATGTTCCAATATTTTAGATCATTTGAAAAAATGGGTGGGTTCAAACGAAAGGTGCCGTGTTCTAAGTTGTTTAACACATCTAGATGTAAATATCAGGAAATGAAAGCTGAAATTTTAATCTATCATCTCATATTCATCTTTTGACCTCAATGCCAGATGTCTTCAGTGTATAGCAAAAACAAAAGAATGAGAATGATTGAGAATATAGTTTGTAAACAGGTTAAGCCTGTTTACAAGTACATGTGTAATGTCTGTTTGCTCTTCCCCAGAACTTTCTGTTTTGACTATGTGTCCATGATGATAATATAGTATTTACAGTATAGTGCAATGGTTGCTTACTGTAGACAATTCAGACCGTGCATTTCTTTTTTGCTAACTTCTATGTATCTTCAAAACAAATTAAGAGTATAGCAAGTGTTGACTTGTGGATGTTATGTCACTGAACATATATGTAAACTTTGAGTCACATAAGATGATATACAGTGGAATTACACAAGACTTCCAGAAGATGTATGGTAAATGTACGATGGAGTTAATGATTTGATTACTGAAAATGTTTTATTCTGTTTGAGCAGCGTTTCAATGTGTGATGTACAATGGAATTATGCCACACTTCCTGTTTCAGCATCAAATCATGTTAAATATCAAAAGTTCCTTAACAATTTTGTATCACAGATATCTTCACACCATACTGACTAAATTCTGGGTGAATCTGATTTAACCCTCTTGGAGTTTCGTTTATGCGCCTAACTTCCTGTTGCCAATTGGCGGTGCTAAGACAATTAATCACTTTGAGCACATTACATGATGCAGTGCAGTTATGCCACAGTTCCTGTTTGTGTAGCATGACATATTAATAGATCACCTGGCCATGGCAACACTGTATAAGATATCAAATACTTTATAAGAATAATGGTTTAAGATATTGAATCCTTCATACTTTAGCACCTTGGATTTCTTGATATCATGCTAACCGAATTTGGTTTGACTCTGATAACCTGGTAATAAGGAGTATTTAAAGGTTTTATACCTTTCAAAATGCACAAACTCCAAAATGGCTGACTTCCTGCTGGGTGGAGATAATGGATGTGACCATGAAATTTGAGAAGCCCCATAAGAAGCACCTTTTACCTACCAAATTTGGTGCAAACTGGATGGCAACAATTAAGAAAAATGTCAGTGTCACACTGGCTTAACATGTGTACGTGACTATGTCTCATAATTTAACATACATACATACATGTGCAGTTTGCACCAGATTGCATGATGTACAATGAAGCAACATCACATGTTAATTTATGGGCTCGCCATGGCAACATCATTAATGATATGAAAATTTCCTTTGTAATCTAATATCATGGTATCTTGACATCATGTTGACCAAATTTGGTTTGAATTTGTTGAACCCTCTAGGAAGAGTATTAAAAAGTGTGGTTTATAAGACTCACTCTTTGGTTGCCAGTTGGTATGTGAAACTGGATGCTCATATTTAAGAAAAATGTCTATTGAGCCCCAGGTCACACTCAGTTCCAATCTTTTGCGAGGACTTTATATCCACCACTTCTGATGTGTGTGCCAGGTTTTGTGAGCTTTTGGGCATACCAAGCACCTCAAAAATAGCCATAGTGTTGAAAAATAATAAACCGGCCAAACATAAGAGAGAACATTTTTATTTTGTCAGTTTTTCTCAAAGCACTATAGGAAATAGCTTGGAGTGATTCGATTAGGAACTGGAAATTTGCATCTGGGTGTCTCAGCGGGCAGAGTCTGTGTGGCTCAGCAGGCAGCTTGTTGTGATACAGATTAATTAGATTTCAGTGCTAATGTTGGTTACTTTTTCACTTAGGTAATTATTACAGATAAGCATGTGTTTTTTTAACACAATGAAAGTATTTATGTTTTATAAAGAAATTAGTACTTCACATGCAAGCTTTTAAATTCTGCACACCCCAATACCAGGGGCTGATATGACTACTCACAGTGAGTTCTTGGTCTTGGCCTGCAGGGGGTGAGCCCCATGGTCTAGAAACAATTTTTCCAGTGTGTGTGCATTGGTCAGGTTCAGTGTGCTTCAAAAGGCAGCAAACAGTGTTTCTCCCATACTGTCCATGTATTATTTAAGAATGGTACTACTACACAATGGGAAACATGAGTCCATGTCTTTTTTCTTCGCATTGAGCTTGATATGGCCCTACCCAATGTCACGTTTTAGCAATAACAACCAGCCTGCATGAACACCTTCTTCTGTCTTTGTCTACAGATTCAGGACTTGAGCATTTTGCACTGCTTGTGTTATTCGTAAGGTCTAAGCCTATGAAATAACTATAGGGCAAACAAGAACATGGTCATTTGGCCAGTTGTTCCTGACTGCACAGCAAGAACCCTCATTATTTCCCCTGGGAATGTTAAATTATTTTATTCCTTGTTACTCAAATGCTGCAGATTCCCTTAGGCAAGCATGGAGGTAATGCTTTTGTCCATTTTGCCCCTTGAGTGTGTTATTTTGTCAGTTGCTCTTTGATTACATTGTTTTCCCCTTCCATTTCCCTGACACATGCTGCCTGTATGCGCAGTGAACTTTCCAGTTTATTGCACGTCCTGTTCCAGTGAAATGTGTGCCTTGGTGAGGTTCAGTTTATGCCAAAAAACTGCAACTTTTTAAAAACAAATTGTAACAGCCTTTCTCTGTGAATTATGTTGGCAGCTCATCAAACTGATAAGTTTCAGAAATATATCCATTTTGTTATTCTTAATTAATAATTTAATGTTATTAATTAAAATTAAACCTCTCATTTTGTCTGCAGATGGCAGCCACATTGTCCATTCCATTATGGCAGATGCTATTGGTTAGGCTGGGCAAGAAGACCACTATCTTCATTGGGCTAACAGTGAGATTGTCTTCTCTGCTTATTTTTTCTGAAGTGTACATTAGCAATGTGGATACAATACAGTAAGTTAGCTAATCATTAATGAGATAAATCGTACAGTGGCCCATAAGTGCTAAACACTTTAACATACCAAAAACACAACAGCAAATTTAAAAAAAATTCAGAGACACAACAGCAAATTTACAAACACAACAGCAAATTCAGAGACACAATTGTGTTTTTGGTTTTGCTGTTTGTTTGTTTTTTTTTTGGGTTTTTTTTTTTTTTTGCTGTCCTGTTTCCTAACTTGCTGTTATGCTTTTTTTTTTTTTTGCATTTTCTAATTTGCAGTGCTGCTTTTGGTTTTTGGTTGTTTTGCACATATGGGTCACCACAAATAACACATTTTAAAATCAGGATGTTAAATCAGTATTTCATGTTCTCTTCTGTACAGACTTATATTCCTGCTCTCATCATCATATCCTGTGTAAAGGGTAATTTTATCATCTTTTCCATGGTGGCCATTTTGGCTGGTGCCAGTCTAGCATCCCTCTATTTACTGCCCTGGTAAGTTCACTCTAGGTTTTATATCATCCTGTTATCTTCTCTTAGGAGGTCCAATAATCAAAAACTGACTTGCCAGATAAAATAGAATAGTGTGCCATTTTCTTGTCCTTTCCTGAAATAAATGACATTAGAGTGAATATCTTATTATTAATGTTATTAGATTTATTGCCTGGCAGTTGCCAGTCCACGCAAATTCTCTAACTTGTGGTAATACGTACATGATAATGGTAAAGAAACATATTTTACTTGTTATTTCCCATTACACTGCTTGTCTTTTCTATTTGCAGGTCAATGCTGCCAGATGTGGTGGACGACTTTAAGGTGAAGAACCCGTCATGCACCGATCTGGAGCCCATGTTTTACTCTTGTTATGTATTTTTTAACAAGTTTGGGGGAGGCGTGTCACACGGTGTCTCTACACTTGCACTACAGTAAGGATTCGTTTGTGAATACATTTAGGGGCTTCTTTTAAAGAAAAAATAAACTTGCACAGAAGCCTGCAACAACATGAATTATATTCAGCTGATTAGATGAATTTATGTGGGTGGCAGTCCATCACTTGGTGAATGATTTGACATTTTCTGTATATTTCTGAAAACTACATGCTTTCTTGAACTGAAATATATTTATCTTTTGCATGCATTTCAACCACAAGTAAATTTGAAGCATTTTAAAATCTGGGTACCCCTAAAAAGTGAAAAGTTTAACAGCCAGTATGTGATTACAAACTGAATTGATTAGGGTTAAATCTGTTTTGCTATGGCACGTAACTGTCCAGCAACTTGATCAAAGCTGCTACCTACTAGGTGAGGAAATCACACTTATATAGCAATATTTTAGGCAGGCTGACTTCTTTTACTACAAAGTTTGTTAAACTGGCTCCTTTCCCAACAAGGAAGATAGCCTAGGCAAGATTAATAAGTAAATAAAAACATTTCTACATTGTAATGGTGAAATATACAGTATTTATGGTTACTTAAAGTTGATGTGTCCAAGTATGTTATAAAACCCCGTTTTTTTTTTTAGGTTCCACAACAACACTTGCAAACTTTTGAAGCCAATTAGATATTTTTCATGTTTTATACCAAATGTTTATTTAGCTGTGTTTTATATTATTATACCAAATTGTACATGAGCCCTCCTCCTGGATAGCTAATATCCTAGATCTGCCACACCAAATCTAATTAATGAGGGCATTGTTTTTCTTGATTAGTCATTACAGATTTTAGACTACGGCTGGAAGATGGTAGATCTCCAGGTAATCAATGCTTGAGAGCACATGAAATACATTACCTACACATAACTTTCTCTTCTCAGCTTTGCAGGTTACCAGCCTGGCGCTTGTAGGCATGACTCCAGAGTGATCACCACATTGCAGGTGCTGTTTGCCCCGGTGCCCATCTGCCTGCTGCTGATAGGAATGGTGTTCTTCTACCTTTACCCCATAAATGAACAGCGGCGCGGGCAGATCCAGGCTACACTGAAGAAAACAGCGTAAGTGTGCCCATAGAGTGGTGGTGCATTTGGTGGTTCATCTTCTCTGGGCTTTCAAGATGAGTGCTGATAATAATGTTTATTCATAAGTACACAAATTCTAATCTGTTCTGACAGCTTTAATTTATCTTTATCTAATGCTAGAGTGTGCAACAAAAAAACAAAATTAATAAGATTCACCTTTTTAGACCTAGTTTAGTTGAAGAGGAATTGAAAAGAGCATCCAATGCTGCATATCACATTGACCAATTATGTATTTAGAATGTGGGTGAAGTGAATCTAATGTAGATAACACTTGAATTTACAGACAAAAATTGAATGTGGATATGCACTGTACCAAAATCCAATTAAATACCAATCCAGAGATTTAGGCGAGTATTAGTCCAAATACAGATACTCTGTACCATATCAGTACATAACTAGTTGCATTTAAAACTGCTGAGACTGCAAATACAGAAACAATCTGAACAAAATTCCTCATTATGTGACTGTTATCTTTTATTCTTGTTATACAGAGCAGAAAATAAAGCAGAGACAAGTGAAGAGATGTTTCTTTGAAGAATTCATTCTGGATCTCAAGTCACTTTATTGGTCTTGAATGATTTTCCTTTTCATATAGCTCTTGCAACAGTCATGGACATAATGTTACTTTGAGCAGGATCTGTTCAGCTTTTCTACAGTGAATTTCAAACATTTTCCAGTATTTTTAAGGTATGTTATCCAGTATAACCCAGTCTTTATGACAAATATATGTCTCAAGGTTTTGGTAAAAATGAATGTAACCTTTGTTAAACCTACTTGACTGGCCTAGACTGGCATCACTCTCTATGCAGTTTTGTAAGCACTGTCTGTGTGTGACTGCAAGTGTATAAGAGAGATAGAAATAGAGATGCTTGTAATAAATGATTGCATGCTTATAATTTATGAATTTTGAAGTGATAGTCAGTTATATTAGGTAATAGACTATGCAGCATAATAGTGTGGTGTGTATCTCTAATAATTGTCACCTACCTGCAGAAATCACTCACATAGATCCTAAATACACCTTTTCGTTAGAGAGGTGCGTTGGTAATTTTTCTAGAAATAAAGAGAGAAGAAATAAAGAATATAAATTAGATTTAAAATGTAAATGTAAAAAAATAAAAGTGAATGGAACTGTCCACTCATTTATTTAGAATCAACAAATTTCAAACTATGAAAACATGACCAAGGATTTTGAGTAAAAGCTGGCACATACACTTGCTTAAAACAGTCTATACGTAATATAACACTGTTATAACAGTATCAATATTATAATAGAATGAATATTATATTGTGTGTTCAAAAATAAATGTTTTCATACTTATTACAAAGCTGCACAGGTTTATTATTTCTTCAGTCCAGGTGTAAATATTGTGTGTGTGTGTGTGTGTGTGTGTGTGTATATAGTCAGATCATAATCTCCCCCCAAAAATTCAACACTTTGTTGCATATGTGAATTTTTCCCTGATGCTTGGCCATGCCCCTCCTCAAAATCTTTTCATTGTACAATAAGGAGCTGCCTTATTGTCACTGAAACTGGACATTTGAAGACTGAAAAAAGACCAAGGGATTTTTCTTCGAATCTTCAACTGTGCAGTTTGGGTGAGTCTGTACCCATGATAACCTCAGATTCCTGTTCTTGGCTGACAGAAGGGGAAGCCAATGTGGTCTTCTGTTGTTGTAGCCCATCCACCTCAAGGTTAGATGTTTTGTGCATTCTGAGATGCTTTTCTGCTCACCAAGGTTGTAAAGAGTGATTATGTGAGTTACTATATCCTCCCTGGCAGTTTGAACCAATCTGGCCATTTTCCTCTGACCTCTCTCATCAACAAGGCATTTCCACCCACAGAACTGGCCCTCACTCAATGTTTTTTGTTTTTTGCACCATTCTGTGTAAACTCTAGATGCTGTTGTGTGTGAACATCCCAGGAGATCAGCTATTACTCAAATACTCAAACCAGCCCATCTGGCACCAACAACCATACCATGGTTAAAGTCACAGATCACATTTTTCCCCATTCTGATGTTTGATGTGAACATTAACTGAAGCTCTTGCACTGCACTGCTGCCACATGATTGGCTGATTAAATAACTGCATGAATGTGCAGGTGTACAGATGTTCCTAATAAAGTGGACAGTGAGTGTATATGATACATACTTATATAGGTTTGCTATTTATATCTATGTTTTTTAAAATCTATTTTTACTTTTAAATTTAATTTTATTTTTCAATGTTTTCAATATTTATTTTACTTTATCTTATTTTATCTTTATTTTATTCCTAGTTTATTTCTTAGGTGGTCCCTGGTGGTCTAGTGGCCAAGGGTCCCACGCTCTCACTGCCGCAGCTCGCATTTGATTCTCGGACAGGGAACCACCCTAGCCAGTGGGAGTGCACTTCCAGTGCCAGTCCCAAGACCAGATAAAAAAGGGAGGGTTGCGTAAGGAAGGGCATCCGGAGTAAAACCTCTGCCAAATCAAGCATGCAGACCAATGATCTGCTGTGGTGACCTCTAAAGGGAGCAGCTGAAAGAACAACAACAACAACTTTATTTCGTATGTGTATTTTGTGCTTGTCTTTTATGTATGCTGCTGGAATACTCTAATTTCCCCTTGGGAGCAATAAAGTGTCATCTTCTCTAGTCATGTGTAGTCACAATGTGCCTTGCAAGTGTGTTTTTTGTATTTCTTGCAAGTTTTTACATCCTTTGGGGTGCACAGCTGGGGTTAAAAATGATAACCAGTTTCGCCAGGGCTCATCAAAATTTCCAGCGCAACTACATCTCAAAAACTGCACAAAAAGACCTGAAATTAGCCCAAAAATTATGCCATTGAAAAGGGAGATTATTTTTTACCTTTGTTTTCTCAGTCCTTGCTTGGGAAAAAAGTTCACTGTGGTGTGCACAAATGTTTGATTTTCAATATCTGCAATATTCCTTTTTGTCATATTTTCTAGTTATTTGCCTTAAAACAATATCTTGGTGGCCGTGTACTAGTTTTAAACGAGCCCAGAAAACCGCCACTAGCGGACACCCACAACCATGTTCCATAACTATCCCAATTTGGAATAAAAATCAGGAACCTGATTACGTTTGTGTGGTTGGACAGAGAGAATTTTTATTCTGCATTTTCTTACAGGCTTTCCCATTCATTTTCTGTGGCTGACCAGATCCGACTACTGAAAAGTCAACAAAACCAATTATCATTAATTTAATGTGGTCAGATGCATATTCTGGAAAAGTCAGAAAGCTTTATGCCAGTCAGCTTTATGCCATGAGGAAAAACCATAGTTATGATTAAGGGAAAAAAAGCAATTTGGCCAAATTTATGAACACCACAGGAGAGCTAAGGGCACTGCATATCATACATGGTACATTATAATAGGTGAATATGGTCATAATTTACTATTTTAGCACTGTCAGCATGACCTCAAAGCAAAACCCCATGTAAGAGATGCTGAACATGAACAAATGAAACTGTTAATTCAACTGTTTCAAATATTTAATATTTATTATGTTGCTTTCGTCATATCTGGTTGGATGTTATTATAGCAGTTTGTGATGCGCTGGTTGGTTTAAGGAGAACTGAGGACATGGGAGGTAGGCGTTAGAGAAAGCAGTATTACATTTATTTTGGGCTCCTTTACTTCCTCCGTGCTTTTGAGCAGGGTAGTCTTCTCAACGAAAATAATTCTTCATATTTAGGGTACAGATGAACCAATTATCTGTATCACTGACTTGTCCACTAGGGGAATAAAGAGTGAATTAGATGCATAGATTTCAATTGCTGAAAATGGTAGACCATGTTATTATACTTGTTAATCAAGTTACTAAAGTTTTAGTTTTAAAGTTAGGAGCAGTTGGAGTGCAACTTTGGTATAAAATGCGTGGTGGTCTGGGGAAGCCCATCAGATGTCTACTAATGACACCAATGGTGTACTGACAAATTACAGTAGTATGTAGTTTGGGATGCAGCCCAAGTGTTCACAACTCTGAGGACATAATAAAAATGCTTCAGTTTTTCAGCACTACAGAAGAATTATGGTAATGATAATAAAAAACTCTATTGTGTACATAAATGTGGCTGTCACAGTTACTGAATAACACTAGGCTGTAACCTCATGGCACATTGCTGTGTACAGGGTTAGGTACGTCTAGCCAAGTTTAGTTTTACTGGTAAAAGTATTTAGACAAAGTATTACAGGCAATACAACAAAATATTAAGCACACAAATTAATTAGTTAACTAAATTCTACCTACATCTAACACCTAACAATGTCCTAGTTGTCAGTTTAGGGAAAATGTATGTTAATGTTTATGAAAAAAAAAATTAAACTAGGAAAAATATGTGTTGAAGGAAAAAATAAAGCTAGCAGAGATAATCACTACAAAAATCATCTTATGTCATCAGGTTTCCACTTCATGGCTTTGTGGTCCTAAAACTGTCAGTGTATCTATCATTTGTTTGAGGAACTGAAAGGTCCTATAGCTATGGGCCTGGCACAGGGCTGCAGCGATCTAATAGTGAGTTGTAGACTCGCCTCTATTTGCATTGGAGATGGCATAGTGCATCAAAGATTCCACAGTGGATTTTCACCATGATGTTTTCCTCACTTTGGAATTCAAAATCATGATTACAGGCAGTCCTGATGGCATGTGACTTCCACTGGCTCACAAGACCAAGGCTCACAAATTTACAGGTCAAACTTCATCTAGATAAAGTCCATCTGCCCCAAAGCAAAACCAGCTGCTAGACAAAACACATGCCTCTGTCATGCCCTGGCTTTTCCAACAAGTGAATTGTATTTGTGATTGGTCTGAACGCTGCTTTAGTTGAGAAAGCAGAAAAACACACTTTTTGGGTGTCTCCATCATCACAGTAGGAAAGAGTCAAAAATGTAAAATTCTACAGCTAAACCATAGATTTTGGCATCTCTGAAACAAAGGACATGGCTGACCTTGAACTGTTTGTATTTGTACTGCAACTGTATGAGTATTTTTAAAATTCTGTGTTAATTTTGATTCATCTCTACATCTGTGTTGAAACTGTGGGAATAATTACATCACATTCAGGTCAAACTGATATCTACATTTGAAAGGTATACAGTCAGGTCCATAAATATTTGGACAATGATAAATTTATATTTACTTTATTTGTCTACCACAGTATATTAGAGTTGACGTTAAATACTGTAAATGATCTTGACGTGCAAGCTTTGAGCTTTAAATTGAGGGTATTTACACCCAAATCATCTGAAAGCTGTAGGAATTACAACACTATATATATAGCTTCTTTGGTTGTTTTGCCCTTAGTTTTACCTTCAGGAAGTAAAACACATGCTCAATTGGATTCAGGTCAGGTGATTGACCTGGCCATTGCAGAACATTCCACTTCTTTGCCTTAAAAAAAGTCTTGGGTTGCTTTCAAAGTATGCTTCGGGTCATTGTCCATCCGCACTGTTAAGCGCCGTCCAATGGGTTTTGAAACATTTGGTTGACTTATGACTCTGACTTATCAATCTGGCTTACCAATGGTTTACACTCCGTATTTACTCTGGTTAAGGCTTCTCTTGATTGTTGACTTTGACAAAGATACGCCTACCTCCTGGAAGGTGTTCTTGATCTGTCCAACTGTTCTGAAGCGGGTTTTCTTCACCAGGGAAAGAATTCTTCTGTCATTCACCACAGTTGTTTTCTGTGGTCTTTTGGGTCTTTTGGTGTCCCTCAGCTCACCAGTGCATTCCTTCTTTTAAAGAATGTAGCAAATATTTGAATTGTCCATATCTAATGTTTTTATAATCTCTCTAATGGGTTTGTGTTGATTTTTCAGCCTAATGATTGCTTGCCTCACTGGCAGTGACAGTTCTTTGGACTGAGAGTTAACAGCAACAGATTCCAAATGCAAATGCCACACCTGAAATTAACTCTAGACCTTTTATCTGCTTGCTTCTACGGGAAATAATGAGGGAATAACACAGCTAATAATAACAGCTGAGCAGCCATGACTCTAATGACTTCATTAATGGAAACTCAAAGTGATATTGTACTTATACCCATAAGTCATATGTTAAACAGTTTGCTAAGCCACTGCTGGGTTTCATGATTAACCTGCCTCTTCAAGTGTAACAGTTAACATCATCATTAATTTTCACTCAACTATACATCTTACTAGATATCTATTTACCTTTAACAGTGTAACTCTCCCTGTGTGCTGCCAGGGCGTTTCTCACATAGGTTTGGATTGCTGAATTTAACCTATACTATTCTGTTATACTAGTCTGAAACATCAAGTGCCATTCAAAAATACAGCCAACTTAACAAAAGTTGGAATATCCTTGTCTACATCTTTGCTGACTTCCTTTTCTTTGCAAAAAACAAACAAACAAACAAAAAAAACCAACAACAAATACAGCCAACGTAACAGAACTTGGAATATCCTTATTTATATCCTAGTCAGTATCCTTGCTATTGTGAGGAAATCACATCTGTATGTGAACGGAAAACTTGCAGTGTTGCAATGTTAATTCCACTGAAGGCAACAAGATTATTTGTGTGTGTGTGTGTGTGTGTGTGTCTCCACTCAAAAATGACTGTATGACGCACCTAATGTAGTTAACGCCTAACACCTTAGTTTCGTCTGTTGGAATATTTAATAGAAGACTGGCTTAAAATCAGCTGGTTCATCCAGTTGAATAACACACTGCAGTGCTTAGTCGGCGCCTCCTCCCTTTCATATATGACGAATCATTCTGATCAATAAAGCTATAAAGTTAAAGCAACTGCAGCAGTGAGGAATGCGCTTATTTTAGGCACTGACGGCCCAGTCAACAAACACGTCACACACCCGAGCAGGAAGTTAACGGTGGAGTTTCCATTCCTCCTCGAAGCACAGACACAGAAAACTCAACCGGGCTTTGTCTACGATTACCTCGTCTCCACATCTCTCACAGTTTTACCTGGAATCGCCTCTTCGGGAACACAAACGTAAGATATTTTGATGCATTTGACTGAGTTAGCTAAGTCAACGACATAACGCTAACACTAGCTAGCGTTAACTGGGTAGCTAGTAAATATAGCTAGCGGAGCAGAAACTCTACCCGAGCTTAATTAGCCAGCTAACCAGCTAGGTAGAACAAAGAGGTTGTGTCTTTATATTTATATAATGACACAACACGCTCATTTTTTTCTTTTTTTTCCTTTTTTTTCTTTCTTTTTCTTTCTTTTTTTTTTTTAAAGAAGGCTATCTATCTGTTGATCTAGCGAAGTTATTTTAAAAAGATGTAATGTTACTGTATTTCCGTTTGTAAAGCCAACCAAAATAGCTAGCTAACGTTACAGGAACATCAGTGCTTAACTGTGTAACGTTATTACTTAAGTGTAACCGTGACATTATTCACGCTACATAACTTGTAAAAAGTTATGTAGCGTAAATAATAACAGGATGAAATGTGTTTCTGGTTGTGGAACAGTTAACTAACTAGCTATTACCATAAGAAAACCCAGTTGTCCAGCTAACTCCGAAATCAGCTGCATAAGTAATCGCTAGCTGACTAACAGGTCGCTGTTTGATTTGGATATGGTGTGTGTTTGGGCGTTTCTAAATCCAAACTGTAGGTAAAGCAAAGTAGGAAAAAAAAAAAAAGTGGTCTTGTTTTGTCAGGTGACAGTCTGGAAAGGGTTGTGGCACAAGCTTCCTAATGAAACGGAAATGCGGAATAAAGCCGGTGACGCGTTAGGCATGAAAAGGCGTCTCAGCTGTAGACTTCGCTTCCAGGGTTAAGGAGGAGATTCGGACCTACAGAACGTCTGGAAGGGACTTTCCCCGAGTGACATCATCAGATCCGGTCACGCGCAGACCCTTGATTACATGACTCATATGAAGTCGTTGTTTTGGAAAAGACCAAACTATCACATCTAAAAGGGTTCATTTCTTGCCTTCCTTAGTCTCGGTCCTGTGCAGTGGGAAAACCTTTGGTCATGAAAGGCTCTCATTCAGCCTTCCTGAAATGGACATTAGGGTGGCACAGTGTTTTTATTGTTTAACGCTTATTACTGGACTGATCTTGCAGAAGACTGCAAGATACTGCAAGATGAGTCTTTTAACCAGTCAGTGATTTACTGGTGTGCTGTTAGTATCCTGAATAATATAATCCTGCATGACACAGTATCATGTGACTATTCATTTTCTGTGTATGTGCTGTGGTGGAAATTGATTAAAAAAAAAAAAACCCAAAATATATCACTAACAAGTGATATAAAAAACAGATTTTTTTAAATCAAGCTTAATTAATAACGAGCCCAGGAAGCTAGTCTTACAAGACACCTACACCTCTAAGCTTCGAGCTTACAGTAGGAAAATACAAAGTGTATATTGCTTACACATTAACATACAGCTGTTTTCATTGGATGGCTCTTAAAACGAAACACATTTTGAATTGTTATACAGCAGTTTAATCCAGCGTTTTATATCATCCCATAAGGGCACGGTGGCTTAGTGGTTAGCATTGTTGCCTCGCACCTCCAGGGTTGGGGGTTTGATTCCCGCCTCCACCACGGAGTTTCCACGGAGTTTGCATGTTCTCCCCGGGTAGTCCGGTTTCCTCCCCGAGGCCAACGATGCGTTTTAGGCTTATTGGCCTCTCTGAATTGTCTGTGGTGTGCGAGTGTGTGTGTGTGTGGTTGTGCCCTGCAATGGACCCCGTCCAGGGTGTCCCCTGCCTTGTGCCTCTAGTCCCCTGGGATAGGCTCCAGGCTCCCCGTGATCCTGTGTAGGATAAGCGGTACAGAAGATGGACGGATGAACATCATCCCATAATAGTTGTTATTCCAGATTAACACAATGCTCCCTCTTCTCTTCCTTCCAGTCTGGAATGTTGGGTAAGGCCAGTGTGATAAGTAACGAAACCTCCCAGTTGAGACACCTGTTCTGAGGGAGTGAGAAATACAGCACCCATACCAAAACACAGAGCACTCTCTCCCAATCTGAAATACGATAATAAGTATATATAAACACACTACATTGATCAAAATAATGCTCATATTAGTATAAAATAAAAAAACAGTCAGCATTAGTATAAAAAAAAATCAGTCAGCATAAACAAAACATGAAAATCTTTTAGGGTTCCACAGTGCACAACACAGAGCCATGATTTCAGCTACAGCGGCAAGCAACATTGAATTGAATTTGAGATTTTCTTAATTCTCTGCAAATTATGGCACATGTGGTCTGATGTTTCTTCAGTTCCCTGCTCACAACTTTACTTTCTACTAGGGATGCACAATATATCGAAATTATCAAAATATCGCAAATGTCAATATCGACAAGGGCTTGAGGTAACTGAACGATTTTAATACTTCAAACAGTTACGAAAAGTCAGAGTTTTAGGGCGATGCAGATAGCAGAGAATGCTTTCTCTTCTTCAAAAGAACATGAAACGTATGTTGGTTATGTCATTTTCAGTTCTTAAATATATAAATATATACACACATCGCATTATTTTATATATTTTATGTAAGTTATCGCATATCGCATTTTTCTGCAGTATTGTGCAGCCCTACTTTCTACCTGTAGTTAGTTCCCATTTACTGTTTGACAGGTAAAAACTGAAGTACAGCCTATAACCATGGTTTAATCTTATCTTGTTATATAAGACCTCTTCCTGAAAGAATTTACCACAGAGACTATCAAAAATCCAAACATCCATTTGTATCACTAAACCTTTCATCTGTTTGTGATAATGACAGGGGGTGGTCTTAGATGATGATCATCAACTGTGACTCTCCTGATGAGTTTCCTGTTTGCCCTCTCAAGCACTTCCTGAATCAGTTTATAGGAAAATTGGCACAGTGTTAATTGAGGTTTTGCTGATAATGCACTTCTTTTGCAGTATACCAGTGAATCTATAAAATGGCAGCATACATCTCAGACAGCAGTATGCTGAATCATTGCTGTACTGAAGACCTGTCCATTCAGGATAATGCACTTGAATGGACAATCAATACAAAAGTTTATTGTTGTAATGTGCTGATGGTTTTCATTTTAACTGAGATTGCAGTCTCTGACTCTCTGACTTGCATTCCTACTCGAAATGTGTACTTCTACCTACAAGTGCATTGACCTCTCTGAATCTGAGTGGTGATTAAACAGAAGGGTTTTGTTAAGATATTTTTGCTCTGTGGGTGGAAAACTTTGCAATTAGAATATGGTTTAAATTCAAGAGACATTTCATTCTTTAAGATGAAATCTGTGTGATAATTTGCAGACGTTAAAGCCTTTTTGGCTGCTAATCCATCAGATTTAATCTAGCCCTCATACAGTATAATCCTTCTGGAAGGTCAGGGGCGAAATCTCCAAATCTCCTGTCCAGCCTACTTCAATAACGTAATCAAAAGTTGTAGAATTGAATTGTTTACCATTTTGTAGCAATTAAAATGCTTTGTGCAACTCTGTTTCCCAGTATGGGTTTAAATCGTGAGTGTGAGCACGGAGCACATCACTAACAACATGCTTCTCATTCACACAGAGGAGAAAAAGAGGTGTAAATACCTGGTCAGATTTCTGAATCCCACGTATATCATACCGAGTCACAGTCACATCACAGAAACAAGCGTGTTCAAGAATGCACTAAGCCAGTAAGCCGTTTCATGTGCATAACCCACCCAGTGCACATCGAAGCTTAGGCATCAATGGGGATTGAAAGCTAATGAGTAGGTGCCTGCAAACCTTCATATTATACACTACCAGTACTCAAGAAATGTTAAAGCTACACCGCGTATGATTTGTTTGTTCATTCCTGTTTATTCATCTTCAGTAACTGCTTTGTCCTGGTCAGGGTTGCAGTGGATCCAGACCCTATCCCAGAAACACACCCTGAATGGGACACCATGCACATATAGTCATTCACACACACATACACACTCACAACTTGGGGAAAATTAAAGTATCCAATCCTAATATTGAAATGTTTTGTGGAGGTGGGAGGAACCCGGAGGGAACCCACATGGACACAGAGAGAACATGCCCGGAACTCAGGCTACGTTTACACGACAACGAGTCAACTAAGCACGCGCACGACGTCACCGTTTTCAAAGATTCCCGTATTGGGTGTTTACATGGAGACGATAGCGGCGGCGTTTTCAAAAACTTGCACTTTAAAACTCGTTTTCAGAAGTATGTGTTTTCAGTCCCCAAAACGCCGTTGTCGTGTAAACGAACAGGCAAAACGCATTAAAAGTTTCCCGTTTTTGGCTGAAAATGTTGTCGTGTAAACGGCCCCACAGGCTCAAATCGGGGAGCTGTGAGGTGGCAACACTACCCGCTGTGTGACTGTGCTGCTCTAATCCATGTGTTGGAAAAAAAAAAAAAAAAAAAGATTGAGTCAGGGGACATGAAAATACTATAATGTTATGTTGCCTGAGCTGCTGCGAGTTGCTCTGATGAGTATGAACATGAAAGAGGAAACAACTTAAATGGAGGTTTGTGACTGAAAGAGTCCATATGATACTATTATAGGGAAATGTTTTATAATATTTTCATTATGGGATACTTATGAACACATAAGGCATTTATTTATTCTCTAATTTGTTTGTCCTTGTTGTAGAATTTGTATCTTTACCCAGTTTTGAAGTTGTTTAGCTACAGATCTCATGACAGCCAACTTATGACTTTCAGTGTTTGTGCTTCTCTGTATTTTTTATTATTTTTTTTATTATTTATTTCAAACTCTGCTGTATTGTGCAAGTGTGAGCCATTCAGGGCTGTGTGGATATTTATGTATTTTTTAGCTAGTGTGCTAAAACTATTTGACTATTAAACTACTGCTTATATAGCGTGTTGTATAACAGGCTGGCGAGAAATATATACTGATTAGTTAATGAAATACATAATTTGTTTCACTTTTTTATGTCCCCTGTGTCCCTTTTTATCATTTCACTGCGCCTGTTGTCAGTGTTGGCGTGAGTTAGGTGTACATTAGTGCAGTGTCGAGTTGTGTAGCCTTTGGAGTTTCACTGAAGGTCACTTCTAATGCTGACCCTAAAATGTACACAACTGCGCTAAGTCACAAGATACAATGACTAAAGACTTTGCATATGAACTTTCATTTCTCTAAAATTGTTGCCTCATTCTCTGTCAGATGAATCTGTGCTGCTGTGTACGACTCGCTACAGTCTGCTGAGAAGGCTTTGTTCATTACACCATAGCTGAGCTAAAAAATGTACAGTAAACTGTAGAGGAGTAGTTCAAGCTACATTTCTTCCTAGCAAACCTAATCATTTTAGACAAACTGTGTGTGTCTTTATGCAATCTCTCCATTCACCCATTCCATTTAACTGTTCACAAAACTACTTAAACATTATTTGTTGTCATATCAGAACAAAACATGATTCATAATAGGCTTGTGTGATGTGTTTTTTCCCTGCATGCGATTTTCCATTTTGACATATCACGATAAACGATTTAATCATTCGGAACCGTTATCTAAAAAAAGTCAGGAAAAGAAGCATTTCCACCATTTCAGGTTTACGGAGAGTACAAGACGGTGTAATAAATGTTACCAGCTGTGTAGTCAGGAACTGTGGCAATCGCGGAAACTCAGCTCCGATTTTTAAGTGGTTCTGCAGTAATGCTTAGTAAACAGTTAAAAAAGAAAATATAACAGCGCATTTTGATATAATCGTTTTACAAATAGGTTGTCTACTGTCCACATGACTAACATTTTGACTGTTGATGCTGCTCACGGTTGTTGAGCAGGAGTGCTCAGGAGAAAGAAAAGCACATTTAATCACTTGCTGTTTATCTTCACTATTAACATAATTAATGAAGCAAGTTCGATTCAGAAAGGATGAAAAATGAAAGAGCCAAAAACAGAGAGAGCTTGTTTTGACCATTTCGGCCTGAATTTTTTGGTGACGTTATTAATAAACATAACCCATGACAGCCCGTGCTGTGTTACGAAACTAACGCACACCAGGGTGGTGTGATGTGTCATGACACGAAGTGGAGTTACCATCCAATAGCGCATAATTTTAGTAAAACCGGACGGTCTGGAGTGTGTTATTCTGTTAATACCATGATAGTTTGCCAGTGATTACAATGTTTCCTTGATTAATGAATGACATGCAGTGCATTTCACCGGTTTATAGTTAGATGTTGTGGACCGTCTGAGAGACAGTTAAACTGTATGGCCAAAAGTTTGTGGACACCTGACCATCATACCCATATGTGATTTTTAAACATCCCATTGCAGATTTGGTCCCCCTTTACTGTTATAATAACCTCCACTCTTCTGAGAAGGTTTTCCACTAGAATTTGGAGTGTGGTTGTGGGGATTTGCTCATTCAGCCACAAGAACATCAGTGACATCAGGCATGGATGCTGGGTGTGGGGCAGTTGGCATTCCAGTTCATCCTAAAGGTGTTCAGCGGAGTTGAGGTCATCAAGCCATGTTTTCATGGACCTCGCTTTGTGCACAGGGGCACTGTCATGCTGGAACATGTTTGGGCCAACATGAAGGGAAATTGTAATGCCGCAGCAAACAAAAACATCCTATACAACTGTGTGCTTTTAAATGCAGTATTCTGCTGCTTAAGCCTGAATCCTGTTTGCAATATTAGGCAAAGGAGGTGATTTGCATGTAAATTTAAATGGACAAACTTTCCCCGAGTACTTTATACTCATTAGATCTTCAGAAACCAGTAATATTAAATGTGCCGAGTAGTAGGTTAAAACGTGAAAATGGTATTGTAATCAGATGGCTTTATGGATTAAACTTTTTTCCCTTCTTTTTTTTTGGATCAGATAATCTCAGTAAAGACTAAAAAAAATCAAAATAGCTACATGAAATGTTATGTTCGCTCCCAGTAACCACTGGTTTAAAAGAAAGCAGTTGACTCTTTCTCTTGGTTGCAAGGATTCATAGTTACAAGGAGACAAAATAATAATAATAATAAAAAAAAAGTAAATGGTAAAATGATAATGCTGCCTGCTTGACACTGAATATGTGAGCCATATTTCCAGCATTACCAGAACACAGCATCATGTCTCTGCCAGTACGACAGTTTCTTCAAAAGCGACAACACTTGCTGTTTGCAGTGTATGTACAAAATAAGTCACTGGAGGCTCATCGGTTAAAACACTGAACACCACAAAACTCTATTAGATCTTTAAGATCATCACTGGTGGTAAATAAATGGGGCGGTGGGGTGATAGTAAGTTGTGTATATCACATTTACAAATAATTAGTTAGACAGGCAAATTGTGTAGTTATAAAAGGCTGCAGTTTTTTTAAATTAAATATCTAGAATGTTGCATTTGATCTAAAATGTTTGTGCATGAGGTTTTGAGAAGAAAGCAGAAACGGGAAGAGGGTGGCTTATTGTTGTGTAAATGCAATGGACCACCTGTGCCGTGATCTGCATGAGAGGCTATGTAGCACGCTGACAATGTTTTGGTGAAGGAGTCAGCCAGTAGATCTAAACGTTTTGGAGCACAGCTAAATAACGCCGCCTACATTGTATCTTACTTTATTTTTTCACTGCCTGAACAATACGTATTATGCCAAGTAAGCCAAGTTTCATGTCAAGTGCATGTAATGACTACATTCATTGTTAAAAGGTCCATGTTATGTTATTTATTTTACACAATCTTCATTTTAAAATGTCCCTATTACCTATTTTTGATATCTTTCCTTTTTTTCTTTTTGCAGGATGTCGCTCTATCCATCTCTGGAAGACCTGAAGGTGGACAAGGTCATGAGGGTAATGAAGTATTATAAGTTATGAAGTTTTTTTTTTTTTTTTTTTAAATAATGACTGAAACATTGTAATACTGGTTTGAAGAGGAAACAGCTAGGGAGTGGTGTTCCTCAGTTTTGCTTTTTACTTCAGAATAACAAAAGTTCTGTGAAGAAAGTAAAGGCTGAAAGACTAGTTCTTCTCTAGGCTGTATTTGAATTAATATCTTTTATGTAAATGAATATCTTCTCTGGCAGGCACAGGCCCAGTTTGCCCAGTCCACCTCCTCCGCTCCAGCCATCACTGAGGGCACCTACCAGCCTGCCACGCAAGGCATGCCAAGCTCAAGTAAGGCAGTAGCTTCCTCCTTTTTTTTTTCCTTTTTTTTTTTCCTTTTTATTTATTTATTTTTTTAAAATTCAATTTCAGCTGAATGCGTGCTTGCCCTTTTTGTCCTCTCTCCCCCTTCTGTTTCCTTTCTTGTGCCTTTCTTGTTGTGCGGGCTGAATGAGGGACTAAGTTGAAAGCTCTGAAATTGTTGTCTGGTGGTTATGCACTAATAGCATGAAAAATGCATATGTTTTTTTTTTTTTTTCCTTTAGGTTCTTATTTTTCCACTTCCTCCCTCCTTTAGAGGCAAGTGTGCCACTAGAGTCCACTTACATCCCGGTGTAAAAAACTCCGAGAGAGTGAGAGCAAGAGAATGTGTGAATATGAGGGGAGAAGAGGGAGTTCTTGATTTCTTCTTCTCTCTCTCTCTCTCTCTCTCTCTCTCAGGATTGGTTGCCATCAGGGACTGTGGGGCTTTTGTTTACTCTAAGCTGAAGTAACTCTATGTAGTCATGGAGACTTCATTGGCAGCTCTGTGTATGAAAGACGGAGGGGAGAGGGGTTTTTTTTTTTTTAAAGATACTGCTGGACTTGGGAAGAAGGGGGCTGGGGCCATTTCTTCTAAGCCTCTCACTTTTTTTCCACTTATTCTATCTGTTGTTCTGTTGAGCTGTGTGTCACTCTCTTTCAGCACTACATAACAACACTGTGTGCTCCACTCATCAGTTTCCCCCGTGTGGTCTGAGATGTTAATTATTCATTCAGTGCTGATAATGTTTTGCTCAGGTCCTTTTATAAATCTGACAAAGGCTCTCTGCTTAATGTCAGTCTGCTACACTATTAGAATTGTAATGGGATCATGTGGGAATGCTGGATAAGAGGAGGTACGCATACACTGTAGAAACCCAGGATTTTTTTTTTTTAATGACTTTGAAACTTGAGAGGAACCAGGCTCACTATTGGGTTGGAGGATTCCACTACGATGTTATACGTTGTACGACATTTCTGATTTGTCATACACAAGCTTCATAGAATGGCCAGTCCTCTTGCTCTGCATTTTTGAAAACCTGTGTGTAACTTATAAGAAATTTCTAAAGTTTGTCGTGGCACAACTGGCAAAGTGAAATGTCTGTAACATGTTTTTACTGAAGTGGCAGGTCAAAAATATCACAAACGTTCATTTTTCTTTCTTCCACAGCTAAATGTAGATAGTGGTTATATGTGTGGCAGATTCAGTAAGGTTGTGAAATATCAGTAATGACACTAGAATAATGTTGTAATATGTCATTTTAGGTATCGGAACAAGAAAGTGAAAAGCAAAAATGCACCAGCAGCATCTCACAGTAATGTTGCAGTAATTGGGAGTGTGTAAATTAGATACTGCAATGGCAATTTGAGAAAAAAAATGAAGTGAATCAAAAATCATAAAAGCTATTATTTTTCATATTCACCTGTGAGTAAAATATTGGGAACTTATGACCTCCTTTGTCTTTACTTCTCTGATTCTTCCAGGTCTGTACCCAAACCTGGAGGAGCTAGGAGAGTACATGGGACTCAATCTCACCAGTGATGAGGTGCAGAAGAACCTGGCTCTCATCCCAGCTGCAGATAATGTAAGTGTGTGTGTGTGTGTGTGTGTGTTTGCTTGCAGTAACTTAGGCTGCATTATTCAGCCTGTGTTTAGGTTTGATATTATGTGCTTATCAGGGTTATTTCCTCAGCTCAAGTTACATCTGGGTCTAACATGATTTGTTTACATTAATACGCTCATTCTAAGATGTTATCATTTCTACAGTGACAGCTCATTCACATGGACTTGTATAGTAGAACAATCTAAGCTAAAAAAAAAAATAGAATAATGATATGGGGAAGCTTTCTGTAAGGAGCGTCAGCACATCGTATGAGAGTATTAACTTTTTTTTTTTTTTAATATGTGCTAATATGCTTTGAAAAATCAAGTAAGGTATCCACACTCGGAAATATAAAATGGTGAACCTTTTAACCATTTAACAGAGTGCTTTATTTTTCCTCAACTTAAGTATAATTTCTTTTTCTCGTGATGTTCTTCACTCAGATAACTCACTTCAACTAATTGATTGCATATAAGGGAAGTAGACGTGGTATAGTATGACTAAGATAGACCGCCTCCTCATCCCATGTTTTGAAATACCGTGTTCTTGTAAATGGAGGACGCAGGACTAACGCAGGACTAAGAGGTCTACATTTATCAAGAGTACTTTTCCATTACGTATTAAAAATTGCGCATTGCAGAAGTAAAAGCTGGAAGCAGAGTGAAAGGCAAGCAAGCTTTTGGTTCTACTACGTAAATCAAGCTACCTCCACCGGTGACGTGCGTTCACCATCCTGAAGTTCTGCCAATCTGTGTGTTTACAATCATTATGATTTAATGTGTAGTGTGGACACTTTTTCTTTAAAAAGTTGTGCAAAGTATGAGTGACTGCGAAGGGAGAAACGCATCCAATCTTTTTGTGAGCGAATACGGTGAATATTTGAAAAGGCAGCCTTCAAAAACCACAGAAAATGTTAGTGTCCATAAGTTATACTTTTATCATGTAAGCTGCTTTGGAAAATAAAATATAGTCGAATACTATAATACCTTCAATTATGTGAAATATTTACTGATGTGATATTCTGGTCATATTTCCCAACCCTAGACTGACTCATACACCTAGAGCATGTGAGATCAGCAAACATGGGTGTGTGGGTGTTTACGCCCACGTGAACGCAATCTCGGGCTATGCATACACTCAGACCCACATAAAGCCAGTATCTGCAGTTACTGGCTTCATCCATCTCCACTGAAGGATCTGCCACAGTGGACTTTGTAGCAGATTGCACAATGTAGCATGACAACATATCTGATTACTTCTGATTAGCTCCTGTTAATATCTTCCCCTGTGCACTGATCCTGGTGTTGTGTTTGGTCTCTCTTTGTTATTCTCATTAGCTTAGTTCTCCTCTATGAAATTTCTGTTCTTTTTTTACTCCAGCTGATGAGCTCAGGGCAGAGCGAGAAGCTCATATTCAAAGACTGCATCACCGAGAGAGAGAGACAAAACTATAGTAAACACACTGCCAGTGTAAACTTAAACAATTAGAAAATACTCAGTATTCACCAGATTTACAGTTAAACAAAACACCATCAAGCAATGGTCAACAATGTTACATGTCAAAATATGTTTACTTTCACATTTATAGTATAGAGAGATTATGATTTACTGCCTGTTACAAACAAGTGTATCTCATATTAACTGTGATCTTTCGCTCATTGTTCTGCACTCCCACAGATTGAACCCTTTCTCTAATTATGAGGTTGAAAGCTTACTGCTCACTGTCACATGACGACACATCGTAAACTCACATTTTTGGCATTACTCCATGCATAAAAAAAAAAGCCGTAGTTACAAAGTGCACCAAGTAGACTAATGTTACATCTGATTATCTGTTTAAAGGAAATTGAAATGCTTAAAAAAACTGTTTGCATACTATATAAATAATGTATGCTAAGTGTTATGATCAATATGTACAAATATATCAGAAGTAAGGAAAAAGGTGCTAGTAGGAGATCATTATATAGAGGAACATCAGAAGTAAACAGACATGTTGTTCAGACATCAGATGCAGATCACACTACATAGTGCAAGTGGTAGTAATACACTTTTTCCTTAAGAATGTAATCATTGGCCTTGCCTACCCTGTATTAGCAGAAAAATCAGCAGTGTCATGACTTTCCCCTTCATGTTTGCTATAACAGTGACTTGCTCTCACCTTTTTTTTTTCTCTTTTCTTTTTCTCTGCAGCAGGTTGCATTGCCATCAGGTGTAGGGGGCATGGTGCAGCCAGTGACGGGCGCTGACGTGGGCATCAGGAGAGCTGAAATTCGCCCAGGCCTGAGAGAGGTCATCCTATGCAAGGACCAGGATGGCAAGGTTGGCCTGCGGCTAAGAGAAATTGACAATGTGAGTAAATCTTATATTTAATAGCATGCAGTGACCCAGTGGGTAAGGCTACACATCAGTTTGGATTTGAATGCAAATCTTGGACCAGTGATGAGAGGAATATATATAGTGATATATATATATTTTTTTAAACTAATGACTAGTAAGTCGTGGCTTCAAATCACAGAACTGCCAGACTGTGACTTGATTCCAGGAGTAAAGTCGCATTGTATTGTTGCATTGTATTTTTATTGTACATTCAGAACTGTACATTAATTTCTCACTGTATGACAGGGCAAACAAACAAATAAATATAGTCAAAATCTGGCACGATGTGAGGGATACCCATGATCCTTCACTTGAACCCAGCTGTGAGACGACAGTCACTTATCAGATTTTCTATAATGAATTCTAGTTTTAAACGACCCATTTTTCCCTCTAGGGTGTGTTCATTCAACTGGTGCAGGCGAATTCACCTGCAGCTCTGGCTGGTCTGCGTTTTGGAGACCAAGTGCTGCAGATCAATGGGCAGAACTGTGCCGGCTGGAGCACAGACAAAGCCCACAAGGCTCTGAAGGCAGCAGCTGAACAGCGCATTGAGCTTGTGGTTCGTGACAGGTCAGTCCAGTCACTAAACCTTCCACTCTATTTAATTAGTGTGAGATAAGCTGTTTTTTTTTTTTTTTCAAATAATAATAAAGCATGATGACTCACTAGATTTTGATACACTCACTGATACT
This sequence comes from Pangasius sanitwongsei, assembly GCA_037576675.1. Classification (NCBI taxonomy): domain Eukaryota; kingdom Metazoa; phylum Chordata; class Actinopteri; order Siluriformes; family Pangasiidae; genus Pangasius; species Pangasius sanitwongsei. Next base: position 12,325,544 of record CM075018.1, read on the forward strand.
CACACACCTACTCATTCATGCAATAATCTCATCAGCCAATCGTGTGGCAGCAGTGCAGTGCATTAAATAATGCAGATACAGGCTATGTAGCTTAGGGTAATGTTCACATCAACCATCAGAATGGGAAAAACATGTGATTGCAGTGATTTTTGACCGTGACTGTTGGTGCCAGATGGGCTGATTTGAGTATTTCTATAACTGCTGATCTCCTGGGATTTTCACACACAACAGTCTCTAGAGTTTTCTCAGAATGATGCAATAAAGAAAAAACATCCAGTGAGCGGCAGTTCTGCAGACAGAAACGCCTTATTGATGAGAGAGGTCAGTGACTGGTTCGAGCTGACAGAAGGGCAACAGTAACTCAGATAACCACTCTATACAATTGCGGTGAGCAGAAAAGCATCTCAGAATGCACAACACATCGAACCTACAACAGCAGAAGACCATGTCAGGTTCTACTTCTGTCAGCCAAGAACAGAAAGCTGATGTTGCAGTGGGCACATGCTCACCAAAACTGGACAGTTGAAGACTGGAAAAACTTAACCTGGTCTGATGAATCTCAGTTTCTGCTGAGGCACACAGATGGTAGGGTCAGAACTTGGCGCCAACAGCATGAACCCATGGACCCAACCTGTCTTGTGTCAACAGTCCAGGCTGGTGGAGGTGGTGTAATGGTGTGGGGAATGTTTTCTTGGCACACCTTTGTCTCATTAATACCAGTCATCGCTTGAATGCCACAGCCTGTTTGAGTATTGTTGCTGACCATGTGCATCCCTTCATGGCCACAATTTACCCATCTTCTAATGGCTTCCAGCATGATAATGCATCATGTCAAAAAACAAAAGTCGTCTCAAATTGGTTTCATCAACATGACAATGAAATTCAGTGTTCTTCAGTGGCCTTCCCAGTTACTGGACCTCAGTCCAGTAGAACACTTTTGGAATCATGTCAACATAGACCAGAATCTCAAAGCAATGCTTCCATATTCTTGTGGAATCTATGCCACAAAGAATTGAGGCTGTTTTGAGAGCAAAAGGAGGCCCTACCCAGTATTAGTATAGTGTTCCGAATAATAAAGTACTAAGTGAGTGTATAATCTAGACTGTTTGCTTTCCAAAGACACAGTGTTGTTGAGGCCCTGCATCACTACATAAGGTACTTGCCTTTCATCTCCATAACCTAGCTCAGAGGGTCACAACCCTGGTCCTGGAGTATGCCCTGTTCTGCAAATTTTAGTGTTTTCCCTGCTTTAACACACACACTTCAACTCAGGAAAGGGCTGTTTAATTAGCTAGGTTAAAGAGATAAAAGGCAAGCACCAGATGTCGAAGCCTGTAGTGGTTCAAGTCAATATTTGTAGACTGCAAACAACTGTGAGCTCTTGCTGGTGTGAGTACATTCAGGTTTTGTCCCTTTACAGTGATGCACACAATGGGCGACATAATTTACAAAACAAGGATTATGAGGTACTTTGCATCTAATAGCATCTAGCATGGTAGCTTTGGCTCCACCCTGTGGACACCTTTATCATGAGCTTTATGAACATAAACAGTATAACTCACTGCTTTGATTAAAAGGAAGATACTTTAAGGTAAGTAGGTTGAGTAGAGTATCATGTCTGATGCTGTTGCAGAGGTCTGCCAATTCTTACAATATCATTTTGGCTGACATTTTTCTTGGTGTTTTTGCTCACAGGCCCTTCCAACGCACAATCACCATGCATAAGGACAGCACTGGCCACGTTGGCTTCATCTTTAAGTCTGGCCGTATCACATCTCTGGTGAAGGATGGTTCAGCTGCCCGCAATGGCCTTCTCACTGATCACAATATTTGTGAGATCAATGGCCAAAATGTCATTGGACTCAAGGTAACTGAGCAAAAATTTGACTCGACTATAGTTTTTGAGTGACTGAAGGGTTAAACTGCTTTAACATGTATCTGGTCAGTCAGTGGTGTTGAAGTTTTTCGGATACAGAAGAGCAGACTCCAAACAAACGATAGAAATTAGCAAAACATGCAAAAATACCACAAATGGTGGCAACAAATCAAATTTATTTCACCACCTACAACAAAGGCACGCGTGCGAGTGTGAGGAGTGTTAAGCATCACACGAGTCACTGATGTGAAGCTAAAAAGTTTGTCTGTTAACCAACAAGCCAAACCAAATGTAGTTACTCAGGCAACCATAGCTGGAACATTCTCAAGTGGCACTCCGTATGACAAAAAAAAAAAAGCAAGCAGCGCCTGGGGAGCAGTTGGGGGTTCGGTGCCTTGCTCAAGGGTCTCACCTCAGTCGTGGTATTGAGGGTGGAAGAGAGCGCTGGTCATTCACTCCCCCCACCTGCCGGACCTGAGACTCGAACCCACGACCTTCAGGTTCACCTTCGGGTTACATGTCCGACTCTGTAACCATTAGGCCACGACTGCCCCGTAGATAGCGGCTACAATAGCTTCAGTAGCGCACTGTGTGGAGCTATGGAGCTGTATGTATTAAATTGCAGTGTTGTTTAGCAGGAATTATTCTATTTCATTTGAAGCCAATATTTATTTATTTATTTAGATTTGAAGGTTTTTATACACTTACTGTCCACTTTAATAGGAACACCTGTACACCTGCTCATTAATGCACTTATCCAATCAGCCAATCATGTGGCAGCACTATGCAAAAAATCGTGCAGATACAGGTCAAGAGCTTCAGTTAATGTTCACATCAAACACCAGAATGGGGGGAAAAGTGTGATCTCTGACTTTAGTCATGGCAGGGTTGTTGGTGCCAGATGGGCTGGTCTGAGTATTACAGAAACTACTGATCTCCTGGGATTTTTTACCCACAACACTTTCTAGAAATTACACAGATTGAAGCTCTTGACCTGTGTCTGCATGACTTTATGCAATGTGCTGATGCCAAATGATTGATTGGATAACTGCATAAATGAGCAGGTGTACAGGTGTTCCTATTAAAATGGACGGTGAGTGTGTATTTTTTATATATATATTTTGCTGTTACACTGAAAATGTGAAAGTTTTATAATTTAGTGTACATTTAGTAGAATTTGTACTTAAGTGGCTTCAAAACAATACAGAGAGATTTAAAATTAACTAACTATTTTGAGAGATATCATTTAGTGAATATCGTTATCGCAAAAACATGATAATAAACCCAAATGTCATGATAATATCTGAAGGCCATATTGCCCACTACAGCAGAATATACCTATGAAAAACAGGCCAATTCATCCCTTTTGCCCAGGGCAGCTTTTGTTACCTATTAACTGACAAGTAAAATAAAATAGAAGCACTTGAAAATAGGTTGTTATTCTTCTACATGTGACTTGTCTACATGTCCTGTGTAGACTTGTAGAAATTGTAAAAAAAAAAAAAAAAAAAAAAAAAAAAAAAAAAAATTCCACTCTGCTGTGTGAATGAATCATTCTATTGCAATCATGTCGATCGACTGCCGTTTTACTGTGAAAAAAGAAGACGGCTCTTTTGCTGTATTTTTGAGCCGTATCTTCCAGAGTACTCTGATGTTAAAATGTAGAGCACCCACACAAAACGCGTAAAGGTTGTCAGGTCTGATATGATCTTAGTATTATTCAACTGAATCGTTCTTTGTGTATTTCACCAAGACATCACTTCAAGCAGTACTGGATTCAACTGCTCATGTTGCCTCTGTTTGCAGGATCCGCAGATTAAAGACATCCTGACATCATCTCCCACTACCATGACCATCACCATCATGCCCAAGATCATCTATGAACATATGATTAAGAGGTTAGAGGACTATTGGCAATATCAATAGTAGTACTTTGAGCTTTGTTAGTCAGGCATGCAAGTCTAAAAAGATTCTTCTGATGTTGCCTACTGATCTTTTTAAAGAGAAATGAAAATCATTTGTTAAGATTTTATAGGGTATTAAAACTGCAGACAAAGAGATCTTGTCACTCATGAGCTTGACACTCATTAGATGGGTTTGAAAACCTGTTTGTACTAAGGATGGAGACGAATGGTCACATTTACATTTACCTGAATTCAGACAAAAAGAAAACTACTAAAAAGGTGTGTAATTTTGTGTGATAATTTACTCTTACAATTCAGTGTTGATGTGTGAAGGTTAATTGGATTTAAGGAGTCTTGAGTCAAGCCTGAAATCAGGAACAATGAATTGGCAGTTTTGATCATGGATTTTCCTAATATGCTGCAGGACAAGGGTAGGAAAATTAGCAGAAAATGAAATAAAGTGCTGCCTGAAAAGGCGAGGGTGACGGAATTTACCAGTATTTTCTGTTTAGGGTCAAACATTTGCTTGCATTATAACATTTACAGACTCGAGAAGCATAAACTTTAGTGTTTAGGATTAAATATAATGAATTTATTTTCTCATAAAATGCGCTGGTTCGTTGTGTTCGTTGTGTTGAGAAATTCATTATTAATTTATAAAACTAATGGTGCTGAGTGCTAATTCCTTTCTGCTTGTTTCAGGATGTCAGGTGGCCTGCTGAGGTCAGCAATGGATCACTCGGTGCCTGAGGTTTGAGCCTCTCACACACCTCAGCCCCTTCCAGAACATCTGCAATCTCCATCAGGCCCTTCTAGCACATGGCTGGTCTGTGTTAGAATTAATCCTTTCTTCAATCATTTTCATGTATAACATAAGAAATTTGCCTTTTTCTACTTTAGATGTTCTTGTATATCTATTTTTTTCTATCTTCCTTGTTACTGTTGCACTGTTTAATTGTATTTTATATGTAACAATAATAATCCATCACGTATCCCTGAGTATTACTGGCTTTTTTTTTTTTTTTTTTTTATAAAACTTGCACCTTCTGATTAGTTAGTGGGCAAAGAAAAACAAGTAATAGGTTTGTCCCTGGGCTTCCGACGACAGATAAGGATTGTGGGCATTGAGTTCAGTTCTTTAAAACTATGAAAAGTCACCCACTATGCACAGGTTTCATCAGTTTCCCTTGTTAAGAGCTTATCATTCACACCTATGTGCCAAGAAGGACTTAAACTGCCAGACTGTAAACAAGGTTGATTTGATTACTCTTTGTTTTAAAATATATATCATTTTAGTTGTCTTTTTGAAATGTATAAATCACTTTCTGCCATTATGTAAATTCTATGACATTTACAATGTATTCAAATATAGCCTCAACATACTTGTAATAAAAGCAAATAAATAATTATAGTGATATAAAATGGTGTAATGTTTTGACTCGCTTAACCTCCGAAGAGACTGGAGTGCTGTGAGTATGTCTACTTCAGTGCAGCAGCCATTTGACAATGATAGGATAAGGTGAGAAAACCGTGTATTGAGCAAAATACTGAAAGACATTTTTACATGGCTAGAAGGACAGACATTTGAATGCAGAAAGAGAGCAGTATATTCACCATGCTGTTTAATATAATCTTTTATATACAGAGTAGTGAATGAAAATGAAATGACAGCTGTGAATATGGATTCCTGTACACTATGATTACTATTAAAATAGCTGTATTACAGTTGGGAATAGACTTTTACCCATATTTGTTTGACAAACAACCTGACATAAATGACATTACAAACATTGAAAGAAACAATTTTATTGTTCCTCATTTTACATCATTTTTGCACATTGTTTGGAAGTGTAACATAATTTACGCATAGCTAAAAAAATATAGAGTGCTATCATTCACACGTATCACGTGGTGCATATGACATTCTGTTCTTTTTTTTTTTTTGTATGCTGAGATAAATACCAAACATAGATGTTAAAGCTCAGCTTAAGGTAACTAAAGGGAATATGTTATACCATGGCCAAATGTAAAAATTCCAAATCTTAGTGTTATAAGCACTGCTGGCCTGCATTCTCTAAAAGCTTTGTGGTGTTATTGGTACAAGGTGAAGAGTGCTTAATAATACTTAGTCTTCCATACAACGCCTTGATTATTTATGTTCCTGTGATGGTTTGCAATAATATGGCCCCTAGTTGGTAATTCATTAAGTTACATGTGTAAATAAGAGTTTGTCTGGGATTAATTATGATTCATAAATCTGTTAGAGTAAGTCATTCAAAGGAACACAAAGATTGCAGTGGAATAAAAGAACCATCAATCATTTTAAGCACACATTTCATAACACACAGACCCTCACACACAAATTGAAGTCCCCTCACTACCACACGAGGGGTCCTTCATTAAATCATGTACATTACTCAGACTAGAATGTGGGTTGCACATACAGTCCTTCAGTAGAATATGGCTTTACAGGAAACTTTCAAGGCCTTATTAGTCACTTAAATGCAAACATCTTGCTTTCATCTTGCTATCAACAGCATTGAAGAAAATTTAAGTGGCTCTTCACTGGCTAATAAATTAGAGGTAATGGATTGCTGTCAGGTTTGGACCAAAATGGCATTCCTTGAACATCCTTTGACCATTTCAGGACAAATAATACACAAAGGTCACACATTCATTATCTAAAACAATCATAATGTAAAATATGAAATGATAAATTCTTAAAAACAAATTAAATTTATGCCACGTGTTCAATGTCATACAATCACACGCAAGTGCTAAAACAGCCAGAATGAGGCTAGCATATTTACTGAACATACCACAGGTCAGTTAATGTTTTCATTACACAATGCACAACACAAAAGATTGTCATGTGGTTTCAGTAGGAAACAGCTAGAAAATCATATGATGACACAATGTCCATGTGAATGTATATTGCAATATCTAAAAGCCAGCTGACAGCACAAAAAGTGACTCCACACAGAGGGTGCAAAAGGCAACTAATGAAGGTTGTAATCAAAGATATACAGTAGAGAGACATTCACAAGAATAAAACAGTAACAGTAGGTGTACATGATTGAGTCATTTAAATGTGATCTCTGTGAATATCTGCCCTGCAAACATTGAACATTGCATACACACTAAACTTCAAGTAACTTGGTGATAAAGTGAATTTTAGTGCAGGTGATATCAGTAAATGTCACACCACATAGAGATGACTGAGTCAAAAGTAACATTTCCATGGGGATACTTCAGTAACACAAAACACTGAAAAATGAGACACTACCAGCATAACTACAGTACAGGGATTATTAATATTGACAAATTTTCAAAGTGCAAAAGAAACATGAAATGTACCTTTACAGAAATTTCATATAGCCTTGTACTTATGATCATCTTAATTAAGCATCATCATTATTATTACTATAAACATTGTATGATTGCTTGTTCTCCATGCATCCTTCAATGCTTTCATTTTTGCAAATGTAGCCCATCTAGAGGCCCAAAAGTCCTCTGACAGTAATTCTGTACTTTGTGTTTCACACACTCATTTTGGTTTAGAATAACACAATAAAGCTAATATGTTTCAGGTACTTTTTGCCTATGGATTACATTCTAGCAGGAGAAGCCACCTTGAACACCAGTAGTCTATGTGAAGCTTATAAATAGATTAGCAGTTCTATAACGGGAGAACTAACCATGCACCTACAACTGCTGTAGCAACGATCATCTCCAGTTGTTCAGGCGCTTCAGCTACACTGCACAATAACACAACACAAACACAAACTCACATGTATTAACACTCACGTATTTTTTTTTCTCCCCATCTTATTCGAACAGAAGAGTATATCATGGGATCAGGAGACAGGAAGACAGAGAATTAGACATTGTGTTCTTTTCTTCACTCTGTTTATACTCCTGAAAATACCAACAGCACTGTTCATGTCTGTCAGATGACCATCAGAAGCTTCTTGTCCTGCCAACTAATTGTGGATAACAGGGTCACAGATGAGGTTTTGAAAGTAAAGGGTACCATTTTATAAAACCACAAAGGACTGACATGTTTTCAATAAAGATTTATTGATAAAACACTTCTCCCACTTTCTTCTGTCCTATATCAGGACAACATACTATATCAGGACTAGAGTTGTGATGCTTAGGATTTAACTAATAACCAAGGTGCAGTGCCAAGGTTGCCTCTTGACCAGGTGTCAACTGTTCATCAACACCCCACAGTCTCTGCCAGTCTGATCTGCAAACAGCACTGTGAGCAGCTCGAGGATCCTTTCTGGTGCTCCAGGTTTGATCTCATATACTTATGCCTCCTGGCCCCCCTCCCCCTGCGGGGTAATGCCGCAAACCTCCCCCTCGGCGCAGGGAGTGCAGGGCTACGGTACAGCAACCACGCAGCAATGCCCCAATGTTGTACATGGGCTGGCCTCCGCGCCGTGGGCCCCGACACAGCCATGCCACTGTGGGTACCACTGGCACTGCCACAGCCAAGAGATCCACTAAAAAATGGCGGCTCCAGTAGCTCTTTACAGGCACGCCACAGCCAGAGCCCTTTGCGCTGGCTGCTCCTTCGTCTTGGTCTTCTTCATTATCCTCATCCACCTCTACAACAGTGACCCCATTGGTGTTGGTCTGTGAGGCTACACGCTGTGGCTGGGTGGTTTGTGGGGTGGTCTCTCCATTCTCCTCCACCAATGGCATCACTGGCACAGGGCAGGAGACAGAATCAGTGCTTGGGGGTGGATCTTGACCAGAAGGATTTAGTGCAGGGTCAGTCTCTGGCATGGCTTTTGCAGTGGGCAACACAGCAAAAGAATCATCAACAACAGCCATTGTCACAGCAGACTCATTAGCAGCAGAGGATTTATTAAATGGTTCCACTGCAGTAAACTGCATGGTACCTAGTGCCAGAGCTGACTCTGTAGAGACAGCTGTGAAAACGGCTTTCCCACCAGCTGTGGCCGTGATGACAGACTCAGTGGTGACCGAGTCTAGATCATCACCCTCATCTGACAGCCAGGTGGAGGTGGGGCTGCAGGCCTGAGAGCGGAAAGTGCGAACCTCAGCAATAGTGTCCAAGTCAGAGCCAAAAGCAGCTCCATGGACTGGGGCTGAGGCCGGTCCAGAGTCACATTCTGTCTGAATTGCCTGTTCTCGTAGGTGGTGCAGGTACAGGTGGTGATGCGACAGGCAGGGGTGGCTGATGCTCGTGGCTGCCTCTCCTCCGGAAGTTCTACCCAGGCTGCAGCGCAGTGGCAACATCCGTGTCTCTCCACAGCACAGTGCCTCGTAGGTAGCTGAGTGTGGTAGGCGTGAGCAAGCGCTTAGCAGCGATGCTGTTTCCTCTGATAGGCAAGCAGCTTCCAGCAGCAGCTCAGCCCGTGTGGCTGCACCCCCATCCATCTCCCCACAGCACACAAAACCACTATCCTGAGTACCCTCGGCTGACAGGCAGCACGCCGCATCTGAGCCACTGCCACTTTCATTGCGTTCAGGTGGTGCCAGCTCGCTCAGTTTAGTGTAGGTAGAGCTGCGGGTTACTGAACGGGCCGGTGAGCCTTCACAAGAGCCCACTGACCCCTCACCAACCCACGGCCCTGCCCCCACTGCCCCACCCCCAGCTGGGGCCTCTGCAACTTTTGCCACTCCGGCTTGTGCCAGCTCCATGCTCTGCAGCAGGGTCTCCAACTTGTGGTTCTGGACATTGATGTCTTGGAAGCACTTCTGCACACCCGAGTCTGCCTCACCCAGGCTGGAGCGTACAACATCAATGACCTGCTTCAGCTGCTGGATCTCCCGGCGTGCCTCCTTCAGGGCCAGTTGGGCCTCAACACGATGGCACTCCTCCTCAATCCAGTCCTCCTGCATCCGGGACAACTGAGTCCGCAACTCATCTATCTCTGTGTCTCTGAGAAGAGAACATGAGATAGAAGCAAGACAAATCAAGTTTATTTGTATAACATGTTTATGTTAGTAATTCAAGGTGCTTTACATGGGCAGGGATGAAAACATTATAAAGAAAGCTAAACCAAGCATTATAAACAGTACTTAACTTAAAACTCATAGGCACAGGGAGACAGATAAAATATTCTTAATCTAGTTGAAGGCAGCTAAAGTTGGTGCAGCTATTTTGGGATGTGCATTTATAACTGTAGACATCATCACAACTAAAAGTGTCATATTTATTCTTATTCTAAGCAATAAGCTTACTAGCTGATGAATCCATAATGAAATTAGACAGCCTACCAGGTATTTTGGTCCTATGTCATTTCTACAGGTTTTATTCTGAAGAAAGAGATGGCACACTGCCTGCTTTGTCTGGGCGTTAATCTCTCCATGTATCAAAAAGAGAAAGATAGCTAATGATAGACAGCAGTGCGTAAGAGGAAAAAACTGAACTCAGGTAAAGGAGCAAGGGCAGACCTTTCATGATAATTGGAGTCACTCATAATAATGCAACGAAGGGTTGAGGAACAAGCACAATAGAATGTATTAGAAATATGTGCTCTATTGTGCTATGGAATAAATGACCAGTTGTAAAGCAGTTCACATGCATATGCTCAGCGTTCGTTTAAAAGGAAGGGTACTTTCCATTCATAACTGATTAAAACTACTGAAACCTTTTTATACAAAGTTCTACAAACATGCTAATCTAAATTGAATGGATTTAACCCTTTAACAGGCACACAATAAAATACTTGTGCAAAAAAAAAATTTCAAATTCACCCATTAGATTAGTAGTTATGGACGTCTACCGGCTGGTTGAGTTGCCTGTTTAAGCTACTAGTAGAAGCACCTACTGAGCACAGTGGACCAGTAGTATGGTTTCAATTTGCAACTACAAATTTAATTAATTTTGATTGTAAACTTTTCCAAGTGCTTAGATATGAAATTGCAATAAAATGTTTTTAGCTATTTAGTCTCCCACACACACTAGACAGGAAGAGACCATGATTATAATGTTCTGTAAGACCATGTACCTTAAATAAGTCAATTACTTTCTATAAAAACAAACAAATACAACAAAATAAATCACAATAACACAACACAATACAAAACCATAATAAAATAAAACACATCCTACACACATAGTTTGAAACTTTATTCTACATATTTTAGTAAAAGCTCACAAAAGTTTATGCTATAGTCACTAAGTTTGTGAGTTGCCTACTTTGTCTCATTAAATATGAGAAATAAACCCTGAGGATTGTATCTTATGAGTGTGGGTTTCTCTTTTATTTATATATATATTTTGATTTATCACCTTTTTGAAAATTGTTATAAAGCAACAAGTTATCTTGATAAAACATGATATTCGTCAAATTGTTGATAAATGTAGCTGTGAACAATGAAGTCGCTTCAGTTTAGCAACTAATGACCACAGCGTAACACATTTTAACACAACTCACACATAAATATTGCATGACTGCAATATTATACCTTCCTCATGGCAAGAGAGCAAAGAAAAAATCAAGGTATGTTTTATTTTTTTCTTTTTAACTTTTTGTCTTGGTAACTTGTTGAATGAGTAGCGCTGGTGATATCAAAGTGCAGTGTTCATGCCGATTTCAAAGCTCTATTTCAGAAACTGAAAACACCCCATTGTGGATTAAATTATGTCAGAAACAATTATTGTAATCCCATGAGATAAAGAGAAAAGTTGGGGACAAATGTCTGAACACTATATATTGGAATTACAATGATAAATCTGTGCAACTGTGTGGTTGACGTGCTTAACTCTGTGAGGAAAAACAAACTTATCTGGCAGAGTTATTGATAAGTATTGATAATAGCTTACTGGCAGTTGTGTGAGTCTGTATTATGGTGTCATGGGTAATGAAGTTTCACATAGGGACTTTACCTGTCCTGGAGTCGTTCAACAGTCTCTTTGAGCCGTGCCCTCAGATGTCTGATGCACACCTCTTTCTGCTGCAGAGGGGTCAGGTACTGCTCAGGAGGAGGTGGCTTAATACCATGGTTATCCGTGCAGGAGGTGTATTTCATATGGCGCCTGGGGAAGAGGAGTATGGAGGGAAGCTGTTAGTTAAGCCATTCTCTTTCTATGTGAGGTTGTGAGCACATACTCTGAAACCATGATATTGGGCTGTACAGTTATCATGCAATGAACTTTTCATGTAACTTCACCTCTAATCTGAATGCATTCATTTATATTCTCATGTGCATCCAACCTGGGGGTGGGGCTGCAGTCACTCCCCTTGCATGATCCTGAGTTGCTGCTGCTGCTGAGAGAGGCATTGCCGTAGGGATCACGGTTACTGATAGGCGCAGGACTCCGCCTACAGCACGGGAAAAAAAAAAAGTTAAAGCAGCTCCTGCGTAACGAACATAATGCACAGCACAGGCCAATGGCAAAGAGCATTTTGTGATGGTCATAGTCACTAAATATACAAAAATCAGCCATAAACTACTCTTGCAGAGCATAACACCAAAACATGCCCATCTACACTAACATCACTAACATGCCACAACACAGGGCGAGTAGCTCGATAGGGCCCACCACCTCTTAAGAAATAGGAAAACACAAAAGCACAGAAGTCTGAAATAAAAGAAAAATGATACAAGCTGATTTATGGGCTAAAAAAACACCAAGAAAGAAAGAATCTTTAAGAATGTAAATGTAGATCATGTTTGCAAACTAAAATCAGCCTCAAGCCAGATGGTAAAGACTAAGCAAGCAGTCTAGTCAGTAATATATGGAGCAGTATGACTTTATCAGTCATACTGCTCCATTTTACTGGATTGCATATCCAGGCACTTATCATGCCTGGATATGCAATCCAGTCAAATTCAAAAATGATAAAGTGAGGAGCATAAATTCATGCTAGAGGAATGCCAGAGAGAGTAAAAGAACACAGGAAACAGCACAAGGAGAGTAGGTTAAGACAGAAAGAATGGGCAATCGATGGATGATGCTCTGACCGACAGTGGCGCTCCGGAGACTTGGGTGTCAAAAATCCTCGGCTCTGCCTCATAGAGACCATAATGCCTGCCTCCATGGGGGTGTAGTCTAGCTCTATAAACCTGCAATAGTCAAAACTGACCCACATACAAGAACACACCATTACTCACGGGACTACACATAACTGCATACACCCACACACCTGTAAAGTGTTGGGATGCTTGTATTCCAGTATCCTGTTTTAGTCTAAACAGTCTTGTTATATGGATTTATTCATTTTCCCAGACACCTATTTTTCTTCAAGTTGTAAGCAAAGTATACACAAAGTGGTAAATTGGTTATAGAATTCACTTTACGACCCTGATAAACACCTGAAGCCAGAAACCCTATATTAACTGTCCAGTGAGGGGTATAGACTTTTGACAGTAAACAACTAAACAAATAACTCACGCATGTAAATCATATATAACACAAATTTAACATGTTAATGAAAGGTATGGTTCTATGTCTTCATAGAGTTACAAAAATGCTTTTCTGAAATATGAGTGCTGATATTTTGTTTACGCCCTTTACACACAGACCAAAAAATACTACTCAAACAATGTAAAATCCGCTCTACAATCGGGTCATGCGTTTTAATCAGTTTTGCCCCAATAAGATACAGTTGACAAAAAGAAAGAGTTGGGAGGAGAAGCAAAAGCTACATATTGACTTTACTACAGTGAACGCAGCCATGAAAAAAAAAATTAATAGCGATATTACAGAGATCATATACATATGCATGCCACTAAGTGATCTGGATTGAATTGCTTTTCTGTGTTCTTTGAACCTGTTGTTGGACTTGTTGCTAAAAGAACAAGACTGTAAGTTCATAAGCAGACTTATTCCATGTAAACAAGAGTAAGTCATGCATTGTGTTAGTGTTATACTGGTTTATACTGTAATGAGAGAGGTCAGAAGAGAAATGCCAGACTGGTGCAAACTGAAAGGAAAGCTATGGTAAATTAAATAACCACTCTTTACAATTGTGGTGAGCAGAAAATCATCTCAGAATGTACAACACGCCGAATCTAGAGGTGGATGGGCTAAAACAGTAGAAATCCACAGTGGCTTCCACTCCTGTCAGCAAAGAACAGGAATCTGAGGCTATAGTAGGGACAGTCTCACTGAAACTGGATAGTTGAAGATTGGAAAAAAAAAATTGGCTGGTCTTTTTCCAATCTTCATCAACCCAATTTTGTTGACCCAGTGCAGCATCATGTTCCTGCTCTTGGCTGACAGGAGTGGAACTCAATGTGGTCTACTGCTGATGTGCTGCTGCCACATGATTGGCTGATTGGATTATTGAATGAATGACCAGGTGTACAATGTTCCAATAAAGTGGCCAATGACTATATATATTAAGTGAGGATTCTGTTTTAGACCTGTTCTTAGGAACCTTGCCCCTTGGTCATGAAAGAATGTCCCTGCCTTTTCTGTGACATGTAGTTATAGCCTTAAGCTAAGCCTTTGAGGGCACAACCTGTCAGTCCTTAGATCTCACTGAAGTACTTCTCACCTTAAGTGTCCTTTCAAAAGCAGAGAATATTAAACCAAGCAACAGACAAACACTAGACAAATCCTACAAACTGTGGACTGAGGGAAGCTTAAAGGATAAATGCTCTTTAATATCTGCCTCAGGGGGGAATTAAATCCCCAGGCTGGACATGAATGGAAGCAATGTTCATTTATAGGTTGAGAGACTAGGAACTGTGGTCAGGCTAGACACTGGCTCATAAGTCATATGTAAAATGATGTTTTACAGGTTTACTAAACTTGTAACAAAGGAAATACTGATACAAGGTCCTGCCACAGGCTGCAAGTTAATTCGGATATTCACCAAGAAGAACCAACAGCTATCAATGTCAGAGTCAAAAGTGTTTTTTAAATGCCGAAAGCTCAATGAGCCACAGAGTAGCTTCATCTCCCAACCCAGAATGATTATATCACAGCAACAAACCATTCATAAGCAAGGTTCTATTCAGAATACATGCCTTTTCCCCCAGCCTACTTCTTCCAAGGCTGCAGGGATGGGTATGGGGATAGATATGAGGGTACGGCCAAAGATGCAAAAAGAAGTGATGAAGATGAAGCAAAGGAATGCAGACAAAAGAAAACTGGTATCAGTACTGATAGCAGAGAGAGAGACAGCCAGGGACAGTGGACACCAGGGTACATCCATCATACTGTGTTCTGTAAGATGGACTGGCTCAAGTGCAGTATTAATGATGCTGTGTGGTGAAAGAGATGCTATATTTAGCTGTGCAGCAGTAGAGCAAAAAAAAAAAAAAAATAGAACGTATAGTTCTAATATATTTATTAAAATATATAAATAACTTAAATCATGTATAAATATATATTTATACATGATTTAAGTTATTAAATCATGTACTCTCTGGGTACTATTTTAGATTTTTGCAGAAATTCAGTATCTCTGTCACACAGATCTTAGGTTGAGAAGCAACAGCTACAGACACAACAGCCACTAAGGGGCGCAATTTCCCATTAAGTGAGTGGAAGCCACCTATAGGCCCAACCCTTAACCAGTCCCTAACCACTGTATTTATACAACCTATTTTTACAGCCTGCAAGAACAGTGAATCACAACTTTTAGTAAAAGTTTTAATATTAAAAAATATAAAAAAAATTTTCATTGCAACACTTTAATGTGTTTGGTTTAATAAAAATAAAAAAACCCAAAAAACAAAAACAAAAAAAAAACACATTTAAATAATAGCTATATTACAGAGATTGTGTACATACAGTGTGTACACTACTGAGAGAGCTGGATTGAATTGCTGACAATTTGATACTGTCCTGGAATTTTCCATTCTTTGAAGCTGTTTTAATAAGTTTGTAAGCTCAATTGAGCAAACTTAATCTAAACATAAACATAAACATGAGCAATTCAAGTGTTGTGCTAGTGTGACAATGTTTCATTTTTAATTTAGTGTTACATAGCCATGAGGTCCATAACAGAGACTGAACACATAATTAAACTCATGTTTTCTCACACATAAAGATAATTTTTCTCATACATAACACACATAAAGCATAAATTAACCATAATGTGGCTACAAAGCGTGTGCATGCATTACATTTTTCTGACTTTGATTTATCTCATCACTCATCACTACCTATATCATTGACTTGATGATCATGGTATTGAGTCTTTTCAGTCAACAAAGAAATATAGCTATCTCAAACAATTCAAGCTGACTATTCTAATCAAGTTTGCACCGGATCGAATTAACAATGTTACGATTTGTAAATGTGGCATATGTCAACTTATCTTGTATTTGTTATGTGATGCAAAAGCAATGGACAAATTTACCCTTAGAGTTAAATTGGATGCTCCTGCCACCAGGGACAGCAAATTTAAAGGGTTTTGGGTATATACATTTTTATAAATATTGTTTACATTGCTCAAAGGGTGATTGAAGATACATTGGGTACCCAATGATTTTGATTTTATAGCTATTTGTACTTTAATCTTTAATCCCCATATTCTTCTCAATTTGGTCACCTGCCAAATTCCAGCTCTCTCCTATAGCTACTAGCCAGCAAGGGTGAAGGCAAGCACATACTTCCTCTGAGACACATAAAGCCTGCCAATAGCATCTTTTTGGACTACTGCTCATGATGCATCACAGGGCAGCATAACAAGCTAAAAGGAAAGGGCTGGCTACCCTCTTTCGCATACATGATCTCACAGATGCCTACAACTGACTAGTGCTGCTATGCTTGACAGGGGAGAAAGATTATCCCATCCCTCCCAAACAGAGAGCAAGGCCATGACCGTGGAGAGCTATGGCATCGCTGGGATTCAAACTTGATGATAGGATAAACGCACTTCTGTTGTGAAACTTGAGACCCTTTTTTTAAAAAAAAGTTTTTTTTTACATTCAGAATTCAATTTTCAAAATCAAGAGACATGGTCTGGGTCAATGGGACATTCACTGCTAAATAGTGACCAAGACTATATTGTCTACCTTGCCTATTCAATCCTTTTACATCCCTAGTGTGAGTTAAGGGATGGTTATAGATTGGACCTGGCTTCACGGGTGGATTGCAGATTTCTATAACAGCTAACAATAGTGCTCTCTACTATGACCATGTCCTAGGTAGGGTATTGAATCTGAGGCTCACGGAGGGGGTGCAGAAGGAGAGGACAGTATTTGCTGCAAGCGCCATTTGGGCTGCAGGGCCTTCAGAGGATTGAATCTGAGGAGAGAGACAAGACAGAGAGGCAGAGAGCTGGGCTCTACCAGAAGCAAAGATGTTACTGCTCCTAATAATAGATTTTTTTAAATTATCTAATGCTGAATCTATTATTGCTACTACAAATATTTTATACAAATACTTATATATGCAAAAGTTTTACAATCACTTTTGCAGATAGAAGCATGTTTAAACATACCTTAGTAATTTGAAGACAATCACACCAACGGCAACTCCAAGACAGAATAGATCATTAACATATATTTCAATCTATTAGGATCACATAAAATCTCCTACGTCAAATTTTGCTAATCTAATCAGTAATTACATTAAGGCGTCTTATACAAGAAGCAATTGCTAGGATTAGTGCTAAGTATGCTGGCTTTAAAATCTTTTACTCAGCATGGCAACTTAAGGCAATCATCCATCTTCTTGGGGAAAAAGAGTCCGAGAGTGAAAACGCAGGTATAAACACAAAGTTAAAGAGCTCGCCCAGCCAAGCAGAGAGACAGCGAATGAAAGAGACTCGTTATCTTTTACACCAATCAGCCATAACATTAAACCCACTTACAGGTGAAGAGAATAGCATCGATTATCTTGTTACAGTGGCATCTGTCAAGGTTGTGTGTTGGAAGCAGGAAAAATGGGCAGGCGTAAGGATCTGAGTGACTTTGACAATGGCCAAATTGTGATGGCTAGACGACTGGGTCAGAGCATATCCAAAACAACAGGTCTTGTGGGGTATTACCAGTATGCAGTGGTTAGTACCTACCAAAAGTGGTCCAAGGAAGGACAACTGTAGAGCTACTGAAGCATAAACTGCTGAAAACGTTAATGTTGGCTATGATAGAAAGGTGTCAGGACACACCGTGCATCACAGCTTGCTGCATATTTGGTTGCGTAGCTGTAGAACAGTCAGAGTGCCCATGCTGACCCCTGTCCACTGCCGAAAGCGCCTAAAACGGGTACGTGAGAATCAGAACTGGACCATAGAGCAATGGAAGAAGGTTTTCTTTTACATCATGTGGACAGCCAGGTGCCAGGTGGGGAAGAGATGGCACCAGGATGCACTATGGGAAGTAGGCAAGCTGGCGGAGGCAGTGTGATGCTCTGGGTAATGTTCTGCTGGGAAAAATTGGGTCCTGGCATTCATGTGGATGTTACTTTGACACGTACCACCTACCTAAACATTGTGGCAGACCAAGTACATCCCTTCATGGCAACAGTATTCCCTAATGGCAGTGGCCTCTTTCAGCAGAATAATGCACCCTGCCACACTGCAAAAATTGTTCAGAAATAGTTTGAGAACATGACAAAGAGTTCAAGGTGTTGAGTTGGCGTCCAAACTCCCCAGATCTCAAATTGATCGAGTATCTGTGGGATGTGCTGGACAAACAAGTCCGATCCGTGGAGGCCCCAACTCACAATTAAAGGATCTGCTGTTAACGTCTTAGTGCCAGATACCACAGCACACCTTCAGAGGTCTTGTGGAGTCCATGCCTTGACAGGTCAGAGCTGTTTTGGTGGCACAATATTAGGCAGGTGGTTTTATTGTTTTGGCTGATCGGTATATATGAAACTCAAAAATTAAACAAATCTTTCCTGCAAACTAAACTTAAACTTCAATATGCGATATTCAGATATCTTGATCCACAAACTAGATGAGGATATAATAAACCTAAAATCTACAGCGTCTACTGTACAGTGTTATATATAGTCTCTCATATTATTATTATTTGTAAATTTTATTATTATATGTCTTGCCATCCTATCGGTATGTGTGTTCTGGAAGCGTCATAACAAGTCAAATTCCTTTGTGTGTGTGTGTGTGTGTGAGCACACTTTGCAATAAAAGCTCATTCTGATTCTGATTCTGATTCTAAAAAGAACAGCATATAGGATGTCTCATTTTGCATGGTCAAAATGAAAAAAATGTTGACAGATAAAAAGCAGGAAAGACAGGAATAAATGTGAGACTTAAGTAAAAGGCGCAGCTGAGTTGCCTCCAGAATGCGACAGGAGACAGATTACACGGAATCGGAGCCAAAAAAAAAAAAGGTCAGCACTCTACCTGTGGGACCCAGAAGTAGATCTCTTATTGACAGGTGAAGACATGGAGGCGAGCTAGCACACTCTCTGCAGCTCAGTGTCTCGCTCCTATCCTCCCTCTGTTTCTCCCTCACTTAGCACAGCTCGAACACCTTAGCTCAAACCAGCCTGAGGAAAAAAAAAAAAAAAGACAACACACCATACAGAATTGCTGAGTTGCTGAAAAAACAAAAACAAAAAAACTTGGAGCAATATCTGCAATATAATACTATAGTATAGAATAAAACATTAAGTCAAAAACACATCAACACCAGCAAATGAAAAAAATCAGCAAAGCTGCATATTATAAATCAGAGATCAGACGCCACATACAGGAGACTCTGATCTGGCTCCACGGACATACCTTTACAGCTGACAATTTATAAAATCTCACACAAAATACTCTGTGAAGGCAGACAGATTATTTTAAATGATCTTTTCTACCTTTAACTAAACCAAAATTTACTATGAGCTGTGAGGTAGGTTGTCTACCACTAGGTAGCTATTGGAGGTCTCTGTTCTCTGTTCTTCATCTTCCTTCTCCTCAATTTTTTTCCTCTCACTCACTATTTTTTGTGTTCCCATTAGCCAAGAACACCAGGCAGTATTGCCAAATAACTATTTTTAGTTTAACTATTTTTAAACGCTTTAAGTGTAATGTTTAAATGTCCTTTGTCACTTTCTGAGAGTTGCCACACTAAATTCTGTTCTATTGTATACAATGACAATAAAGTATCTTTCTTCTTCTTTCTTCTTATCTTTTCATTTGCCCTACCAAACCTTTTATGGGCACACCCAATCCAGCGACATGGCATATTAGGCCTCTGAGCACTCTGACTCCATTTTCTAGATTATAGAAAATGAAGCAAAAGTCCAGCAAAAATTGATTGATCTCATCACTTAAAACTGACCAGAATAAGGCTGGGATGAAAAACAGCATCTCAGATGCTTAAAACCCACTTGTTTGCTATTGTTGATACAGTGATCTGAACAACTTCTCAATGTACAATGTTTGTGGCAAAAAAAGGTTTGCCTAGTCATGTTAAGATATCTCAACAAAAAAGAAAGTGCTCAGAAAATAAGAAAAGGAAAGGAAACATGGTAATAATGAAAATGCTGAAAATATCTGATAAAAACTTGCTGAATTGAAGGATAATTAGGCCTAACTATACTATAAGTTTAAAACTGCAAATTCTCATATGCCCTGAAATCACAAAGGTAATTCATTCACTTTCATTGTCCTGGTCACAGTTGGAGTCGATCGGCAGCCAATCCAAGGAACAGTGAGCATGAGGTGGGAATACATCCTGTATGGGATGCCAGTTCATAACAGGGCACACACATTCACACATTCATTCACTTCTAGGTGCAAGTTAGTGTTGTCAGTTCACCTACTGGAGGCAAAAGGAAACTGGAGAACCCAGAGGAAACCCATGAGGACATTGGGAGAATGTGTGAAATTCCACGCAGACAGTAACTGGAGCTCAGACTGAGGTGGCAACATTACCCATTGTGCTAGTATGCTGCCCGTCACAAAGGTAATGTGTAGCAAAATCCAATCCTAATTAGATTTCTGTGACCACAGTAGCCGGTCTAGTGTGCTGCTGAAGATTTTTTTGCTGAAGACCTTTTGAAAACGTTTCTATTACTTTCCCAGGACAGAAACGCATCTACCTATCTACATATATCAAAACAAGAAATTGGAGATGACAGCACAGTTACCTCTGTTCTGTGAGTTTGGTTAGCAGGTATCCTCTGTGCAGCCCTGTTATATCAGACACCTTTATAGACGTAGAAACACACAACTCACCTTGCTGAAAACATCTTTAAACACACCCTGCTGTATACAGCTTCAAACACCCTGCTGTATAAAGCTGAAGCATACATCAGGGAATTTATATCTCTCCATACTGTAGTGTACACTCTGCATTTTCTGCAAGGGTTTGCTTTAACTGTGCCAAAATGCAAAAACTGGTTTACTTGATGACTATGCATTCTCTTGGTTATCTACACCCCAGAGCATTTAGCTACTCCAAGGGAAATATGACCTTGAACTATTTTACAAATACCACAAAAATCCTCATCCATTGCAAATTGTGTGAAAAATAACATGCTCGTATGTGTTTTACCTTAAGAATTTCAATACACATATTTGCTAGGGGAGCCAGTAAACAGTCTGGTTTATAGGTGTACCCACTTAGTTGTTAGATGTATGGCTGTTCAAACAAGTAGTATCTTGGCAGTACTGTATATCTTCTTCCTTGGTAGTGTATTTAGACAGTTTTATTAGCTATTATACTGTAGACTTATTCTGTGTTGAGGGTATGTACAGCTCAACAAAATATAACAGCCCAGCTGACATTGCACAGTAGTTTCATAGAAAGGCTTTTCTTTGGATTGGGCTTGGTTTTGCATTGTACAGACTACAGCATGACCTTGAGGGATGCCTTATGGAGCATCTTTCTAAAAACGAAATGGGTTATTGTACCAGTCTTATCAGGGTGCACTAACTGCAATAATGCACCCTGGGACTCCCTCACACATGACTCAATACCATGCAGAGAAAAGTGAGTCACTCCCTTCCACCCTCCCCATAGGCCCCCCCAACCCCAACTGTGAAAACACACATACACACACCACTGCCAAAGACATACACAGTCATAAATACTCACACAAATTAAAAGGATCCATAGCTTTTTTTTTTCTGTCAAGCCTTTGCAACAAAAAATTCAGACTCTACCTTGCAAGGTCATATTCATCACTACACATCAAAAAAGTGCTGAATCATCCTCCTTTACAGTGACTGGGGTGACCTCAGGTTGGTCTGTAAGACACAGGAAAGCCAGCACAGAACTAAGCTTGCAGGAGAAGTTGAGTGTATGACAGTCAGTATGTCACCTTTTCCTCCTGGGCTTCTATTATACATATTAAACACACAATGTTAGCTAGACCCTGGGACCCAGATAAAGCCAATAACATTTAATTGAGGATAAGCATTAGAGCTAACCTGACCTTAGTGCGGTGGTATACAGACCACAGTGAATTAGCTAGTGAGCATGCTTATGTTTTAATTATTTATCAAATGCAGAAGGGATTAGGCTAAACCAATTATACTCATACTGAACATATAATAATATCATAAACGTTATGTAACATAAGCAACTGACACAGTCTTTCATATATTCATATATTAAACTAACTAGATTAGACCAAAAGTACTGGTTCAGCATAAATATGCCAGTCTGTAATTGTCTGCATCAGCATAAAACAGCAAACAGAACAATGGAGTCCCAACTCAACGTGGTCTTCTGCTGTTGTCGCCCATGATTCCAAGTGTTGTGCATTCAGAGATGCTTTTCTGCTCACCATGGTTGTAAAGAGTGGGTATTTGAGTTACCATAGCCTTCCTGTCAGCTCAAACCAGTCTGGCCATTCTTTCTGACCTATATACACTATGTATATGGTCAAATGTTTGTGGACACCTGGCCATCACACCCATATGTGATTTTTGAACATCCCATTCCACATTTAAACCCCTTTTGCTGTTATAATAACCTCCACTATTTTGGGAAGGCTTTCCACTAGATTTTGGAGCATAGTTCCAGGGATTTGTGCCCATTCAGCCACAAGAGCATTAGTCAGGCACTAATGTCAGGCAAGGAGGACTGGGGTGCAGTTGGCATTCCAATTCATCCCAATGGTGTTCAGTGGGGCTGTGATCAGGGCTCTGTGCAGGTCACTTGAGTTCTTCTAGTCAATCCTTTGTAAACCCTGTCTTCATGGACCTCGCTTTGTGCACAGGAGCATTGTCATGCTGGAACATTTTTGGGCCCCTTAATTCCAATGAAGGGAAACTGTAATGCTAAAGCATACAAAGACATTCTATACAATTGGGTGCTTCAATTTTTGTGGCAAAAGTTTGGGCAAGGCCCACATATGGGCGTGATGGTCAAGTGTCCATGAACTTTTGACCATATAATATATATTATTTGCTTATTTATTGTGACACAAAGGTTAATGTGTAAACCAGTCAAGGCATTGGCACAATTAACCTCACCCACTTATATTTACCAACAGCTTTACTAAAATATTAGCCAAGTTTGCTTTCATATGTGCCAGGGGTTTCCTAATAACAAACGGGTTCCTAACAGGAAACTTGTTCATTTGATGTTAATACACCTGGCCTCCGTCGTTAGTTATAAGGCTAATTAATGTTTAAAAGGCTTTCTAATAGGCAGCTATTGACATGATGGTTCGCATTTGTGTCATCTTTGGAATAAGGATGGCCTTATACGACACACACAAAAAAAAGAATATCCATCACAAAACACATAGCATATTAAAAACCTCTATCATGAATCTGTCATGCTAGGTCACTAGGATCCGCAGTCTAATTAGTAAGGTAGTTTTGAATCTTCCAGTTTGGCTGGGTTCAAGTTTTTTCTTTGGAGGTGTTTTACTGAGTGTTTCTTGATCGCCTGAGAACCCAAGGGCCAAAAATGTGGCATGGTTTGGGTTCACTTCTCCCCTTAGAGAGAAGGATGCAAATCAATACAAAGTTATTCTGACTGATCACCTTTATCCTCTGCTGAAACATTTATATCCTGATGGCCTCTTCCAGAATGAAAATGTCCCTATCCACAGGGCACGAGGGCTCACTGAATGGTTTGATGATTAAGAAAATGATGGTAAAATTCAAGAGACATGTAGAATCTGTGCCAAGCAGCACTGAAGCTGTTACCTTACTGAGACACTTCATGTTCTTTCCCCCTTAATTTGCCACCATTTTGTTTACAGTGCAGTACCATTTAATTAGTCAAGAATTTTTGTTGTTGTTTCGGCTGTGTGCTCTAATGATGTAAAATTGTCTCACGTCACCAGTCAGTGCAGCTTTATCAGTTTCCAACTAGCTCATAGTATTCCAGACTTTCATATTATTGCTTTTATCCTGATACCCACCTTCTCCAATACGCTACACAAACAGCACTACAATCAGACCGTCACACTTATTCTGCCTAGGCTATACCATGCTGAGGGTCAAATATGTAACCATTTTGTTAGATTTGGTTCTAAATTGTTATGCTATACCACAGGTTCCCAATCCTGGTATATATAGTGTATATAATCGGGAAAACTACAATGGATGCAATCGATGTTGCACTTTACATGATTAACCAGTACTGAGAATTTTAGCAATAGCATCACAGGATCTAACAATTTATTTTGTTTTCATTTACAGAACAAGCATTTCTTTAGAAATGAGAGTTGACTCTCAGACAAAGTGCTGACTTGTTCATGCACAATACATCACTGCTGTACTTCAGCTTTGATTCAAGGATACTGATCCCTTATATACATAGTTCCCCTACTTTTAGAGGCCCTTAAGTAACTGGCCAATTGACTATTATTATATGCAAATATGTATAAATAGCATAGTATAGTATCCTCCGATGGGTTGTGATATTCAAAGGGAGGGCTAAAAGTGAAATATCTACTGGCCTACTGAGTTCATGCTATGTTTGCTCTGATTACCAAACCCTGTATCCCTCTTGTTGAAAAAAAAGGAAAAATGCATGATAGATTAAGTACTCCACTTAATTTACATTAATTATACCCATGACTATATTTCTCATGCACCTACTCAATCACTGCTGATATTGTGTTACGGATGTGTCAGTGACAACATCTGAAAATTCTTAGTCCCGATGCACAGAAATCTAGATGGCATTTATTTTCTGTGTTATCAGCTGACATGACTGTCACTGTTAGGCTCCATGAATCTACAGTCTGGGCTGCATATAAATCAGTCCAGCTTCATTTCATCATACCATAGTGTGTATTGGCATCATTGGTGGTCATATAAATCCTTGGTTCAATATAATTCTGAAATAATCTGCTTTAAGAATTTTGCTAACACCAAATAATCTGCTGTGGATGCCAAAAATGAGACTTGCCAAAAATGAGATATGGATGTATTTTTTTTTATCTATGAAACACAGGGGACTTAGCCCTGCTAGCCCACTTATACCAGCTGCCCTTTATAGCATTGTTGTATACTGTAGATAGTGTAATATAAATAAATACTACAGAGAAAAGGTGCTTTGCCATGGATGGCAATGAAATCTACTGAACAAGACATGCACAGAAAAACAAAACACAACAGGCTGCACACCAACAAGGCGAAAGAAGTCTCCATGGAGACGGCCACTACTCCAGAATGTGATAAGCCCAAAGTGTAATGATTGGGTCTCAACATGCTGTTTTAGTGGAGTGATACAGAGCAGAGAACAGACCAAGAAAGTAACAGGCCTACCTGCTGACAAAGCCAGTTTATTTTGACCAGAGCAGTTGCCAAAACACAGGCAGAGATGGTCAAACTGGTAGACGATATTTGCAGGTTGGTAAGTGCTGGTAGAAAGGAAACTGAAGTACTGCTGTCAGTGCAGAATTTTAGGCAAGTTGTTTTTATGCAAATAACCCAACAGTAAGACATGTCAAGTCTTACCAGCTGGCAAAGATGGTCTACCAGCTTCACCAGCTCGGCTTGTGTTTTGGCAGCTGGTAGCTGGTCAGACCATGTTGGATTTTTCAGCAGGGCAATCATTTATTAAATGAGAATGTTCTTAAATTTGAGACATGTAAGACCTTAGATTGAAACAACAGGTTCTGACAACAGTGAGAATTGAGAAGGGAAAAAAAATCTTCCCAGTGATTGTACATGCCAAACAACTGGATTGTGCATAATGCACCTTGACAATAGGAGTATTGGCAATACTTTAGGGCAATTGATAATAATTCGCATATTTGCGACACGAGTAAAAAATGTGCAAGGTCACACCAGGCCCTATCACGCAAGCCTCCCGCACCTGTCACGACTCACGAGGCACAAAACCAGCACACGTCCAGCCGTCATTAAAAGGATCCATATGCAAACAGCAAGGACTACCAGGAAAACACATCTATGCAACTGTATTTCAGACAATTTTGCACGTGCGGCACCTGGAAAATAACGCACCGACCCGCACTCACGCGCCGCATACCCTCTGCAGCCAAACATCTGTTGTGCGCAGTCACAGCTGCATCTGACACTTCCAAACCCAACACTCCAGCCCTGATGACACCAACCTAGGCAATGCTACGTGCATATAAAATGTGGCAAATAAATCCACTTTGCTGCATTTGTTGCATGTGTCCTTTATACAGTCCTTCGTGCGTCCTACAGGCAGAAATCATGCATCATCCTTTTCCTTGTTTTGATCCCAAGTCTGCCTTGGCGACACGTTCTGCATACCTGTTTACCGCCTCCCGCTTTTGGTGCAGGATTTCCTCGTTTCATTTAAGAGCTGTCGTGGCGTTTCCCCCGCGCTGCTCGGGCGCGGACTGCACCGACAGCGCGCACAGGGAAGGCTGGCGGGAAGCGACGCCTGTGCGTGAGGTTTGTTTGCAATCCGTGCGAGGAAAAACGACCACAGCTGAGACGAAAGCAGACGCGTAATATTACGTCAGGGCTCCTTAAAGTGGAACGCAACGCCATCATACACTGAGAGTGCACGTTGCGTAGGACGCGCACGCGAATGCGCTGTGCCAAATTTCGCACACGTTGAGGGAAAAATAGCCAAACGAGTTGCAAAGGTAAAATAATATAGGCTAGAATCTAAATAATAAACGCAATACTGGCTTGTATAACCCAAAAAAGTAAAAAAAAAAAAAGAGTAACTAATCACTGAAGATTGGCTGTGTTCATAGTACTAAGTCAGGTGTTTTCTACTTCACGCAGACCTGGGCTTGGCACAATGCATGCTGGTTAGATTTTTATTTTTAAAAAAAATCCGACTTCCATCAGCACAAAATCTTTCAGATCCTGCTAGATCTGAAGTCATAAAAAGGAAGCTATCCTCTGTAGGCTTGCCCACAGAAAATCCGCACTGGGCCAATGGGGAAAACTGCTGCAAGCCCTAGCTAGGCCCCATGTGTAACCCACGGGGGGCCATGTGCCCTTTCTGTGGGCTGCCCACAGTGGGTTGCCCACAGAAAACCCTCATGGGGGCCCAAAAGGGCTACCCCGCAGGGGGCCAGTGTGGGTTTTCTATGGGCAAGACTAACTGTGGGCTTGCCCACAGAAAGCCCACATAGGGACCCCAAAGGGTAAAACTGCTGTGGGCCCCGTGTGGGATAACCCATATGGGGCCCATGTGGGATTAGTGTGAGTTTGCCCTGTCCACACTGCCCCACAGGAAACCCACACCTACCCAAGTTTGCTGGGCTTGTTTGAATAATTCATTCAGTAAGAGGCCAAGTGGGAATACACCCGGGATTGGACACCAGTCCATTGCAGAGCACCAAGCACACACTCATTCACACCTAGGGGCAATTTAGTGTAGGCAGTCCACCTACTTTCATTTTTTGGGGGAACCAGGAGGAAACGGGGAGAACATGCTCAGGATCACAGCTCAGGATTGAATTGGGGACCCTGGAGCTGGCAACTTTACCTTCTGCTCCACTGTACTGGCCAGGTTGTTTGAATAATAATAATAAAATATCTAATAACCTGTAGCCAGGTTTTATGCCATAGCCAGTGTGGGTGGATTGGCTATTGGCTATACTCATTGCCCCTAGGTTTGAATGAGTGTGTGAATATGTGTGTGCATGGTGCCCTGCACTGGACTGGTGTATCATCTGGGGTGAATTCTCCCACCTCGCACCCAGTGTTACTGAGATTGGCTCCAGATCCACTGAAACCCTGTCCAGGATTGAGCAGTTGCTGAAGATGAATGAATAATCCTATCTTATATCATGTGTTTATCCAATTTAAAAAATGCAGACTAAATTTTAATGGGAATTAATCACTTCATATAGTACTATGTATTTAAAAACAATACATAGTCTATTAAAATGTGAAGTGTGGTTATATTCAGTTTATGCCCCTCTGGTCACAATATTTTTAACATTTTTAATCTGTTTTAATTTTTTTTAATCTGCTCCTATAAATACTGTATCTAACAATTATTAAACTGTCCCAGAATACAAGAAACAAGCTGTCTCATTTGATAGTTTCTATAAACTGGAACATATATATATATATATATATATTGCTTGCATGTGTTTAATTGAATTGTAGTTAGAAACACCTTTTCTTAAAAATTAAAGCAACTGCAACATCCAGCCTGGACAATTCCCTGCCAGACCACCAGAGGACAATGGAATTTTGAATGCTTGAATGTCTTCTTTTGTCGTTATTGTCCTTTCTTGTTTGTTAGCTATATAAAGCACATTAACCTTAGCTTCGATGCGAAGTCTTTGCCCCGTCACTTGTGTAAGAGCCATTTATTCTAATAGTTTGCCTGTACTAAAGAACTAAGGCTTTATTAGAGAATAACTTTCTCTTTCTTTGCTTTAAATATTTCAAAATTCTAAAACCTCATGTTTATTTACAATTTTAAATGAAAAAACAAAACAAAACAAAACAGTTTTTCAATGTGGTCTCAGACTTTTGGATGCCACTGAATGTCTGCCTATTTAGAAATTATAAAATCATATGTCTATTTGTTAATTACCCTAACCTGTTAGCTAGGAATCATAAATAATAATGTGTGATTCATTGGCCAGGTAGGCAGTTGGCTGTTCACTGTATTTTCACATAATACTATATATTACACAAATGAACACTTTAAAAGTTAATTTCATACAAGGGTTACTTCAACAAATGGGATTTTGATAGTTTATCATCTGTGCTAAAAAATAATCGCCTACTCTAATAACCACTCACCTAGGATTCCAGTCAGCATTCCCAAAAGACTCCAGTTAACTGCACAGTAAGAGTTAATTGCTGTATCAAATAACCTCTTCACTGCCAACATGATCAAATACTGCAGCTTTATCTCTGTAATGCAATACCCTATTCAGTGCTTGATCAAATTAGTTATGAATATATTATTAGGTGATCAGGCTGATGCTATATTTGATATATAATATATTATATAGATATACAATATATCAATCTGATAGCCTATCTGAGTGATTCAGATAAATTTGCCTGAATAAAATAAAAATAAACATAGCATACTTATGTAAGGTTTAAAGGCTGAAATCAAGCTGCTGCACTGGCCATGAAAAACAAAAAGTATTAAACAACTTGATCAAAGAAATTTGAATAATTTAGTTGTTTCAGTTACTATTTTTTACAGCTCTGCATCTGCTCACCCCAAGTAGAATCTACTGTGCATTGTGAGATCTGCAAAGAAAATTACCCTCTCCTCTCACCATACACTTCTAGCACCTCCCCTCTCAAACCGAGAGTGAGGGCCCTAAGGACTTGGATTAACCAAGACCTGCACACGTTTCCCCAAGCAATGGCAGTGATAGCTCATGGGTTAAAGCTTTGGGTTGCTGACTGGAAATCTCAGCAAGACCCTTAGCCCTCAACTGCTTAGTTATGTCCTGTCTTAGTTGTAAGTAGTATGAAGTAAATGTAAAATAGCATATGTAAATAATATGTAAATAAATAATAATTTATGTCAATAATAAATGTAACCAATCCTTTTAAACAAGGACCTGTAGCACATTGCACATCTATAACCTGTCTGACATTTAACACTTATCATTAACAGCAAATTGCACTGTGACAATCACAGATGTTTACCATGAATTATTGTTTTGTTTAATGTAAATTACTGCATATCATGTAAATTATTTTATATTGTGTACATTGTACATATGGGTATGATGGTCAGGTCTCCACAAACCTTTGATCATATAGTGTGTGTGAAGAAATGTTTTTTAAATTAAAATAGGGAGAGTTTGTCAGTGCTGAACTAAGTCCTAAATCTTGGCCAATCCAAATCCTCTGGTATTGTATCACAATTGTCAAGTTTTACCAGCAGATGGTGGTAAAAGATCATGCTCTACATCCACTCCATCACACCCAGCAAAAATATCAATAACACATTAATGTGTTTGAAATTTGGGAAGCAGAACATTTGGTGATGGACTATAGGCATGATATTTTCTAAAACATGGAACAAACCAAAGGTATGTCATCATGCATAGATAGATTGAATCCTGTCCTTCAACTGATGGAGAACATAGGAACCTGATGACCTGGCGATGTTCCTGCACAGTAGGAGATTTTAGATCATTCTGAAGAACAATTATAAAATATGCAATATGAGATCTGTCACTTTTTCAGACCTTGTCCTGCAATTCTTTATGTCTACTAATGTAGTGATGTTACTGGAGCTGAATTATGCTGCATGTCTGTAAGTTTTATCTTTGATATAAACCAGCTAAATGCAAATTTCTCTCAGCTACCATATACTGTACACCTTAATATATACTCAGAGGGGAGCTCTACTTCTTTCATAGGTGTCAACAATGTGTGAACAATGTATTGTTTAGTTCGTGTGGTATGTTGGAGAGTTCATAAACCCAAATAGTTGGGTACATTCTTAAAAAGAAAGAAAGCACTCACATGTTGGTGAGCTCAACAAAATCGAAAGGCCTGGAAGACCACGGAAGACAACTAAAGTGGATGATCACAGAATCCTTTCCTTGGTGAAGAAAAACCCCTT
>CM075018.1:12366226-12377443 GCA_037576675.1 Pangasius sanitwongsei
GAGGATTTATGCTGATATTGCCCAAAAACCCTATTTTGTTCAGGCGTTTCCAAACTTTTGGAGGGCAGTGTAAGTATGCAGCATTTAGTTAGTTGTGAATGTCACATCACATTGGACTTTAATGTCCCACCATGTGCATATAGTGCGTTAATTTTTCCATGCAGAATAACCACAGGCTATGCATGGCTCCCATCCTGCACACATGTAGTAAACATCAGGTATAAACCTGGCATTACGGTACCCATTTTCTTACTGCTGTTTTTCAAGAGCAAGAGTTTTTCAATTCTAATAATTGTTCATACAGTGAAAACTAATTTAAAGGACCACATGTTTTTGTATTATTATAGAAATCATCTTAAAAACACAGTTCTCCATTCTTCTGCAATCTGATGACTAAATGCAAAACAGATTTTGATCATAAATCAGAAGCATACTGTTATATCCCACTGTTTCCATTCATCTGTATATGCTGTAGCCATTGCTCTCAGTGTAATTCTTCCATGCTAGTGAATCCTCTTCATTTCAAATGGCATTGAAATTAGCTATTTTCAAATGTGTAATGTCTCAAGGCACTTTTGCCACTCTGAGTAAGAGACTATAGCAATATGTTGATGAACTTTGATCAGTGTCTGCATCTCTTATAGGAAGATAATTAGATTAAAAAAGGTGACTTCACACAACTGGCCTATCCCCCTCTCTTTTTCCTTCCCCCAGCTCTCCAGTCAGTCATTTCAACAACTTAATACTCTGGCCATAATGGCATCATTAGCCAGGATTGTCTGTAAATGTGTGTGTGTGTGTAAAATGCCAGGCATTTTTGTGGGCCTTCAGCTGCACTAAAGGAAATATTACAATGAGATGAGAAGGCTTAGATTGGGATGCATCACTGAACTGTAGTGCTGCAGTTGGTAATGGATTTTTCACACAATATGTAGTTCAGCATCATGACCTTCTCATGACACTCTTTACAGTATTAGAAGAAGCATATATACAATGTTGTGGTTAAATGCCTTATCTATTTGGATTTAGATTATTTTTTTCACAGGTAAAGCAATTTATTCTACTGTAATACTATTTACAGTCTGTGTAGAAGTATTACATTTATTGTATGGTTCATGGTCTGGGGTGTTTAAACAGTCATTCCTGGAATTAGAAATGTTCAAATGTACCACACACATCATCCACAACTGATGCATTAGTGACATAAAGTACCAAAGGGGTGAAACTGATGAACAGTTAACTCTGTGTGGACTGTGCACAAAATGAACACATTTGACATGAGGCTGTCCGAAGTGTATTTGTCCCCTATCTGATTTCTCCTGGTGTTACTACAAAGACTACAAAATGAAGCATAGAGTTCTCAGAAGGAAATTGCAGAGGCTGTGGGCTCTATCTCCAAAATGTACAAAACGTGTAGCTACTCCCAGTGTACTACCCAGACACCATTGTTTAATGTACCTCCTGTAGATAGTTCTCAGAAGAACTTCTGAAAACACTTTAACCAGCTCTAAGTGCTAGCTGAGTCAAATATGACATTCCTGTTATTCTTGTCCACTGCATAGTGGCATGTCCTTTAATGCCTGACCTTAAAGAAAGCTCAACCAGAGTTTCACTCTCCCTCTTCAGTGTGCTATTTTACAGCTGATTGCTATGGCAGATGAAAATATTTTTGTTGCCCATTACTGTTTTTTCATGGGCTGCTCTGTCTCTGCCCATCTTCTATTAAAATCTGTGAGGTTTTCAGATCTGACCACTGAATTGTGCAAACACAGGTTCACCACTTTATGAAATGTATGGGTATGAATGTTAAATGTTGTGTGATAATGTCATGATTTATTAAATTAGCACCGTTCACATCCCACTACACGTTAGTCTACATCAGATTTACATACTTTTCTATGTAGTTTATTGGTTGCTAGATTCATACATTGCCACTTTGATAGTGTACATCACATGCAATTTGCACAGTAATTTTTGTCATTAGGTTTATTCAGATATTACTCCTGTTCTGTGGAATTAGCATTTAACTTTCATGTGTATTTGTTCTATTGTATTAAACCTGTTATTGTCCTGTGTTGCCACCCTATCTTGCACAGAATGTTGTCCACCTGTATAAATGTAAATGGAAAAGATGACAAGAACCCCTACAGTGTTGAATTAACATTAGCTGAATTGAAATACTCTTATGTTGTAATATTTGTGGGAGTAAATTGAACTCTGCAGTGAATCATTTTGCTTAGATAGCCAAGAAACATTCCAAAAACTGATAATAAGCTGTTGCAATCCACCTTATGCTCATGTAGAGACTCTTCTTGGCAATATGGCCACGCATAACATACGACTGAATCATTTCCACACATATAGTATTGCTTGCCTTTTCTCTTGGTTCAGTTGCATTTGGTTTCATTCGTGTAGCATTTTTAACAATAGACATTGCCACAAGGCATCTTCATCTGGTTGTAAATCTAAATTCTTAATGAGGTCACAAGAAGCAGCAGTGACCAGGGGAAAACCCTCTGAGACTACATAAGGAATAAACCAAGACTCGAAAGGGAACCTATCCTCTTATGGCTGACAACAGAAGGTAGCGTTATAAATCATTACACTATACAGTTATACAGAGAAATGGAAAACAGCATTAAATATGTTGCACAGATGTTTGTTTTAGGTCGATGGAGAGTTCAGTTCAACTGAATTTTATCTGTATAGCACTTTTAACAATGGTCACAAAGCAGCTTTACAGAAATATCTAAATTCTGGATATATTATATTATTTATTATTTAAGTTCACAGGTTACATCAATATTTATGGGAATATATGGGGAAAGTTTCTCATATTCAGAGACAGCTTAGGCAGCTGCTTAAGATGACTTTCTGGCTGGCCTTTCTAGATTATTAAAATTAAGTGTGAGTAGTTTATGCCTCGGAGGTTGCCAGATTTAGAGTAATGGTGTCTGATATATGGTTTCTCAATAGCATCTAGACCATTATCTTTTAACTCAAGCAATTACTTTTAAGACTAAAAAAAAAAAAAAAAAAAACTAAAACAAAAAACAAAGCCCTAAGAAGCAAATGAAGAAGATAGCAAGCATTCAAACCTTTTTATAGGATTCTAGTATATTGCCAATATCGCAGCATGAATAATCTTCAAATTATCACATTAA
Source organism: Pangasius sanitwongsei (assembly GCA_037576675.1). Lineage (NCBI taxonomy): Eukaryota > Metazoa > Chordata > Actinopteri > Siluriformes > Pangasiidae > Pangasius > Pangasius sanitwongsei. The sequence continues at coordinate 12,369,391 of CM075018.1, forward strand.
TCACTGCAAATTTTGGTTAAATTAACAATATGGCTTCCATCTTCATGTGGCAGCTTATAAAATAACACTAAATCCAGTACATCCTATTATTTTGCATTTTATAAATTTTTTTATAGTCTGCACCAACAGTTGATTGTGTGCACAAATTTGTATTTGAGTTCATGAAATCATAATGTGTATGTGTAGTCTATTTTATCATGTTATTTATTCACTATTTTGAGTTGTCTAATTGATAAAATAATGGCAATGATTAATTCAGTGCGTGCCCATGATTTAAAGGCTAAGCCGGCCAAACCCTAATCTGCTGACCTTACAGCTCACATTAAGTTAATTCATGATTTTATATATAAAATCTAATTTGTAATATTAGTATTATCCAAGGTTCTGTAAAGGAAATTTAAAAACATTTACAACACCCAGTGTATTAAGGCTTTAATGAATTGCTATCTCTTTGAAAATTCTGATTTTATTCTGTCACAGCATTCCAGCCAAACCGAGGAATTAGTAATCCTTAATACCACAAATCAAGTATGAGCAGAAAGGTATTAAAGCTTTATTATTTTTTTTTATAATAGAGAGATTGTGCTGTTTGCATAAGACAAAAAGGAAAAAGTTTGCTTTAGACTTGAGTAGATCTTTCATTTTTTACTTTCTGTTCAGCGTGATAACTGTCTAATTGTAGTCCCATAGTTTTTTTTTTCACCGTTAATGGTCCAGAGAAAGCCAGATGCCTGTCTTTTCTCTTGTGCCTTTGTGTCCTTTTATGCAGCAACTATGCATCTATATCTTGTTGTGGAGACTATGTAAAAATATTGGAAAATTGACAGAAAAAGATGAGATATGGCCATGGTACAAGCTCACTTCTTATTACATTCTTCTCTCAAGCCCACATTGCTGGAATTTTGAAATGTTGGGGTGGCTGACATATGTAAGAGATCAAATCCTACCCACCAAGTTCCTGTTTAATATATTTCTTGTGCACTCAAGATTTCATACTTTGATAATCTATGCCAAATTTAAAATGCCTTCATGAACGAATTTGAAGAAAACAGAAAAAAGGTGCATTAATCCAATATCAGTAGTTTTCTCTAACTCAGACTGGTTAATGTATAGGCCTCTCATTGTTAAAAATCAAAAGAATCAGTTTCATCAAACCATAGTAGCATTTTTGTTTTCGCTCCACTCATGTTTATTAGCTCTTATTTTTTTGTCCTATAGTAAAGTGGACCAAAACTGAATGATGCATAATGAAATAGAGTAGTAACCTACATCTTAGGGGAATACACATTTTTACTTCATCTAGTTTTGTTTGATTTCCATGTTCTGATACATTGTCCTAGAATTAGATAGAAATTTGAGATTTAAAGTAATGGGAGGGTGTAGTTCTGAAAACATTCAGAAAAGAGACACAAGCAGACACAAAAGCATTGGAAAAAAAGATGGGCTTTGTTGAAGCTTCATGTGTACAGCCATTTAGCACTTCAATACTTTCTCCTCTGCTCTCCTCTCCTCTTGCCATGCCTCAAGGTCATGTATAGTCTATGTATTTCTTAATCCTACTCAAATAAATATCCCTCCCTGGCAAGGTTTACTTCAAAGTAAAAGCCTAAATCCAGAACATTCAAGGATGTAAAAAATAAATAAATCAAATCAAAAGGAAGTCGTATTGTAAAGTCCACTGTTACTGTGTTCCTTTCTCACTGAAGATTATGCTGCTGAGGCATAATGGAGGATATGTGAGTGAAAACAATGCACTAATGCAAGAAAGCATTAGAGACTGTGCACATCAACATCGAGCTCGATGTCTCAGATTAAAGAGAATGCTGAAATGCTGGAACAGGAAACATTACACATTTGTAACCCTAGTCTCGCCAGTTTACTGAGATGAGAGGCATTGTGAAGACTGGGCAAGAGCTAGATACGATTAGAACTCTAATTAAACAATATTCTCTCAAGCATGGACCTATTTGGCACAGGCCAAATCTAAAGGCAGTAAGAAAAAGCAGCCAAAAATAAAACCCAAGGCCACTATGCTTCCATGCATGCTCTACAATTTAATTATATCCGTAGTTGACACTGGAAATATACATTCACTTATCAGTAAATCTTGGTGGCCAAGCCAAAAAGCCCACCTGCGAAGTCTGGAATCTGTGCAAAGAATCCATATTCAGGTTGGCAAACAGGCAAGTGCAATGTGCTTTAGGAAAACTGAAAGGCAATGCTTACTACATTGACCAAATCTTTAATTGCCTTTGTACATTTTTTTCTGACACTTTTTATGACTGTCATAATCCTTGTGGCTGCAGGGATGGTTGTGTTTTTCTGTCACTTTCCCTCTTTTGTAGAATGTGCAGCATCATCAACAATGGCATGCGGACACTATGTCTATAAATGCTGAGAGAAGCTAGATAAGAGAGATGTAGTGGACTCCCCCCTGACTCATCCCTAAAGTTAATATCCAGAGTGTGAGAATAGAACAACATTATTAAAAAATCTTACTCATACTGATATTTTAATCAGTGCTTGGTGTCATAGTCAGGCATTTGTGCAGAAGGGGAGTTTACTCTGTCATTCATGTTGCACCCTGATAAAACTTTTCCTATGATTATTGAATTGGATTTCTTACAGACATTGATGTGGTGGTTGATTTTTAATAAGAATAATGAATAATAAAGGGGACTGTTGATTTTAGTTATTCTATACATCAGGAGATCTGCAGATATAGCTGAAGAAGGCTTTCTCTGTGACTGGCAAGCAGTATGCATGGACATGATTGGACAAAAATATACTATACAATCCCATATATAATAATTTCTATCCAAATACAAAAACTACAAATGAAATAGCCATTTCCAAATAGGCATACGGAGCACCAGTAGCCTGACCGCAAGTGAACAACCAAATTTCAACAAGATGCTGGCAAAAGGCATCAGTTGTCCATGGGCAGCTGTGGTACTTGTGCCAAAGAAAGATGGAGGCTTGAAGTTCAGTGTGGATTATTATGGCCTTAACACCAAAATTTGGAGTTATACTCCTCATATACTGGGCTTGCTGAATGGAGCATCCATATTCAGTACAACTGATCTGAGAAGTCTAGGTTTGGCAGGTGAGCATCCTTGAGCATCTCTGGTTGGAATGCCAGTCCATCACAGGGCACCATGCACACACATTCGCACACTCATTTACACCTAGAAGCAATTTAGCATAGCCAATCCACTGGTGTGATTTTAACAGTTGGGAGAACCCAGAGGAACCCATATGAATATGAGGGGAACATGCAGAACTCCACGCCTGAGCTAAGCTTCAGCCCAGTGACCCATGAGCTGTGAAGCAGTAACACTACCACACTACCCAAATAAGGAACTGCTTTGTTGATATAGGTGATGTTGTGGTATATCCTTGTGATGAAGTAACACCTAAAAAACTTCCAAGAATTCTTCTGAATTCAGTTCCTGTCTGCGCCAAGCATCCAAAAGCCATTTAGAGTACAAAGAAATGCTAGTGAAATGGACACTGGTGCAGTTTTGACACAAAGGGACAAAGTGAAGTAACATATTATAGCTTAGGCTTCAACGTTATTCAGAGCAGAGAAATAATATGCAGTGTCAGAAAAAACATTGTCTGGCTGTGTAATGGCCTGTGGAATAGTGTAGATCATACATAGAAGGAAATCATTTTGATGTAATGGCCAATCATTCTGTATTCATATGTTGAGATCTTTAATCTCACAGTGAAACCTTTATTGAGATGGGTCATTCAGCTCCATGATTTCAAATGGGTTGTCACACAGCCAAACATCCAGATCACTGCAAAGCATAGTTGTGACTATGCCAGTGGATTGGATGGATATAGCCTCAGAGTGATGAGGTGCAAGCATTGATTAAAGTATTACCCACTAAGAGTTGCATGACTTAATTTTTTACTAGTGAACCAGTAATTCAAAACAGTAGAAAACTAGTCATCTAGTCATCTTTTTAAGGTGACTTTCTTAACTCTTTTTTAATTAAGGCAAAAACTGTATTGAAACTCAATGGAAATATAAAGTACAAAAATTAGATCGTATGTATAAAATGTGAGTCGGACTACCAGCCAGCCATGGTTCTATCTCATTGTAAAGGTAACAGGTTGACTTAACGCTTTCTCGTGGTCCATTGGCGTTCCATTCTGCCGGCAGAATGGAAATTGACTTATCAGACATTTTTCAATCAGTATAAACAAATTAAGTATTTTATCACTGCAAGTCTGTTATAAGATTAGTCAGGGCTCTGTTGGTTTTCTGTGTGTAAAATATTGTGACTCTGTGTTTAGCTGCTGGCGAGCAAGGTACTCACTCTGTTACACATGTCACTACCTGAGAGAAAACATTATTACAGCTGTTGATAAATGTGTATTTACATACTACTGAAATCTATCTATCCTATAACAGTGCACACATTCTCAGTGCTAGTTACATACTTCATTGTTGTATGTATATTTCATGTGCAACTACAAAGGTATTAAAGACAATAATTTATTATACTCTACAATTTCTCTAATTACTCTGAAAGATATTTTGCTAATTACCCTGAAAGTTAAGTCTGTTCCACAGGCAGTCCACAATTACAACTTGTTGTGTATAATTCGAGAGAAGTGACAGCTTCATATGCTCAGTATTACCACAAGTCCCTCTTGTGGTATTCAGCCTAAGACAACGTGAGGTGTCCATATAAAACTTTTCATTACTTCCTAATTTTATATATGTATATATATATTGTTGATGAGAGAGATCAGAGGAGAATGAGCAGAGTGGTTTGCGCTGACTGGAAGTCTAGAGTAACTCAAATAAACACCCTTTACAACTGGGGTGAGCAGAAAAGCATCTCAGTTCGCACATCAAAAATTGAGTGGATGGACTACAACAGCAGAAGACCACATCAGGTTCCACTTCTGTCAGCAAAGAACAAGGATCTGAGGCTATCATGAGCACAGACTCACTGAAACTGGACAGTTGAAGACTGGAAAAAGACAAGGTGATTTTTTTCTAATCTTCAACTGCCCAGTTTCAGTGAGTCTGTGCCCATGATAGCCTCAGATCCTTGTTCTTTGCTGACAGAAGTGGAACCTGATGTGGTCTTCTGCACATTTTTATGAAAGACTTATTTCAAAACTTGTGAGGTGATGTTAAAGGTCACCTTTTATGTGACTTTGTCTTTACATGGAAGAGAAAAGAGAGAACAGAGTTTAATAATTATTATGAGTAGACAGATCATGATTGTTGCTATATTTTTTGTCATTGGATTTGGCATGTTTTTGGGAGATGGGAATAAACTGAATAATTTGGAGAATATTCATGGAAAGGACATGCAAAACTCTGTAGGCAGCAACTTGAGCTCAGGATCAAACCTCTGTATTTGCCCCCTTCAGTATTGCTTTATATATAATTTATATAATATTTATTAATGATGTGAAAATGCTAAACATCCCTCACATGCAAAACAATAGAATGTCTGTTTCCCCCTTGTTTCCTCCATTCCACATAGACACACACTCAGACACTCTCCTGTTGCTCATTGTCAGCTATCCCCAGGAAAATATTACTTTCAAAATCATATTTAAACAGTATAGTGTAACTTTAGCCATATTCATTTATAAAACCTATATTAGTGTAAATTAAGTAGAGCAGCTTGGTCTTAGTACTGTTGCAGATTTTACACAGCTTTGTGGGTTCCCCACAAGAGAGATGGGATTCCATATTTGATATCTGATGGCCTTTCAGCTTCAGCACGCAACCTGAATCTGTCTTTAGTTTAGTCAGTCTCTGAATGCCAGTGTTGTCCCTTTTTGGCATATTAGCAAATGAGTGATTTTCCAAGTGAAGGTCAATATATGCAGCAGAGTGGTAGGAGTTAAAGGTCAGAGACATTGAATCAGTGCTACATGCTGTCTGAGTCATATAAATAACCTCTAATGTTTGTTTGTGTTATCTTTTTTTTTCCCTGAAACTCACAAGCTTCAAGCCATATTTAAGACAGTCTGAGTGTTCATTCTGGTTTGGGGTCTGGAAAGGGGTGCTTTTGTGCAGAGAACAAGATTTTAAACATTTTGGACAGGAAGCAGTTCTTCGTTGGTTGCTCCAGTTCTTAAGGAGCTGGAGCACAGTGGCATAGTCTTGAAGGATGGCCGTATTTTAAGAGGTGGGTAGTGTGCCATAACTGGAGATAATTTAGGATTTCACAATATTGGTGGCTTTGTGGAAAATTTTAATAGAAGTACATATTTTTGTCACTTTTGTGATAGTGAGAAGTTTTCTGGACATGCTGTACAAAACTGGTATCTTTTGAGAGTACTACCTCTTTTAGTTGGGGACAGAATAGAAAGTCCAGGAGATTGATTGTGCAGTATTGACACTGATATTACTTCTGCGACAAATCGTAGTTACATATGTGCATTTGTAATTACTTCAGGTCAGGTGGCCTATTTAAACGTTCTTATTGATGAATACATTGATTTCAGAGATCACACCTTTCCAGGGCACCCGCTGAAGCCAAAGCACCACTAGCTGTGTCACTACCCTGCTCGCATCATTAAGTTAAGGCCCCTCATACACTTGAAGACATTAAGATTTGAAAGCAGACATACATATTTCAAACAGTGCGCTCAAAAATTGCACAGTTTTAAAAACCTACTGAAAAGGAGCAGGTCCAGCACTGGAGTCCTCAATATTTGGCCTGGCAGCTTTAAGGTCCCATGGAGTAAGTTGCCATATGGAGTAAAAATGGCTATAGCCATAGGGCAGCATCCTACTCCTCCTGAGTGTAGGGAGATGGTTCGAGTAATTGTAGAAATGAGACTTGTTGAGTTTAATCCTACAAGATTAGACTGCCTTACTGGTTGTAAAACAACATCCAACAACTGAAACAAGTATCGAAGAAAAGCGAAAGGAAATGAAAGAACTAAATTCTCATGAGGGTCCAGCAGGGGTGGAGAGAGATCACCTCACAAAGCTCATGGAGATAACATACTACATGCAGCATTAGGCCATCAGTGGAAGTCCAGCACCATCAATAGTGGAGATGAGAAATACCTGGCCATAGCTTTTCACTCGGAAGGGACTTTACAATCATTTTAAGCAATTTACTGACAAAAATGGATTTTGCAATTAAGGACAGAGGAAAGATGATATTGTAAAAGGCAAAAGCCAACACATGAGGTTAGGCACATCCTTTCAAGGTTTGATGCCATTGAGTGTACCATCCTAGGACCAGGTGTTGTCTTCATACTAATAGCACACTTTAAAGAGAAATCTGAAGCACTGATTTTACAAGTTGATGTAAGTGTTAATTTTATTTGATTTGATTACATTTTTAAAAATGTGAAACGTAAAACACTAGTTAGTTTTTGTATTTTGTTTCAGAACATTGTGAACTTTGTCAGTAATGTTCAACTTTTTTTGTGTTTCAGCCCACAGCCACACCTACAGATGTGGAGAGATTGATTTCTTTATCTGCCCAAGACTGATCATTCAAAGTAGTGTAATAATTTCGATCACAAACTAGTCGAGACTGTGCATCTTTATTATCACACATTATTATCACTGTTGTGACCACTATCATTGTTTTGTGAGATTTTTTTTTCCGTATGGACCCGTTGGCAATGAGCATGCATTTGTGCCATTTACGCTTGTAACAAGCTTCTAACAGCCTCAGGATGGTTATGAGTTATGTGCGGCAGGCCTGGCAGCTTTAATTACCACATTTCTTGTGTGATTTTACAGATGTTTGTGGGCATCAATCCGATGGCTCAAAGACGTCCACTGAGAAAGTTGTCAGCAAAAAAAGTGGAAAGGTGGTAGAGAAGAAGAAATACTCCATGAATGCCAGCATTTGCACTCTTCCTCAAAGTTAATGGACTTTGATTGCCTGTCGGTTTAAGTGTTCTGGGTTGTGTCTACAATATAATATACAATATAATAGGCAATGCTTACTTATAGACACACACACACACATACAGTCAGGTCCATAAATATTGGGACATTGACACAATTCTAACATTTTTGGCTCTATACACCACCACA
>CM075018.1:12385933-12435278 GCA_037576675.1 Pangasius sanitwongsei
AGAGTGCTCACCTCTTTCATTGTCAGTACAAGATCTTGACCAAAAATTGATGCACCTCTTGATGGAAATAACATCACGACATTTATTTCCGTCAAACGGTGTCCTCCAGCACATCCCAAAGACATCAGAAAAATAAGATGCCGATCAATAATCGATGCATCCCTACTGAATACAGATACATACATTTAAATATTTGGAGGACTAACCAGACAAAGATACAGATATAGACAATGGCATTGCATTAAAGCCCTGGTAAATATTTACAAAACTGTAAACTGATCATACTGCAATGTAGAAGCATACCTTATTTTTGGTGTGTAGAAATTTACCCCATTCTTCACCCTCCACACCTGTGGAACAAATTAGTGAAATAGTGAAATGTTACAAACATGCTGGAAACATTAGTCTCTAATCCCAGTCCAGAGCCCATTTTTGGGGCTTTCTATAATATAAACCAGCCCATATTAGCTAAATTATCCAGCAGTTCTTGAACCGGATCAGGTGTGTTAAAAGTGTAAAAATGGCCCATATGGACTTGCATTACAAAACAGGAACAGTATACAATCAATTTGTTTATTCAGATGTGAGCTATGAGCAAAAAAAAAAAAAAAAAAAAAAAAACTTAAAGTAATCAGGAAAAAGCCTCAATTCAGCATCTCCATGTACAGTCCATTGCGCGAACCCCAAGCACTCTGTTCTATCATAAGCTTTCCACTTTCGCTTTAAAGGAGCAGTTTGTCATTTTTAGAGCCCTTTGCTGCACTTGTCATGAAAACATCCCTTTTTCCCCCCCATTTCACATATATAAACCTTTGAGTTGCTATGTATACCTTTTTATGAGAAAAAGGCAGAACTGAGCAGGTGTTTCAGCAGGGGGCGGAGCTCATTTCAGGGCCGGGGGGAAAAAAAAAACGTAAACAGAAAACTGAAATAAAGTGACGAGCCTCATTCACTGCATTGCAATATTGAAGAGAAACGTAAAAATATTACAAACTGCTCCTTTCATGCACTGACACACAGGTTAATGTTCTGCTGAAGCACGTTCCGTTCACACCACCAAGCAACCATTCGCTGGCACGCATGTACGTGTGTGACACAGTGCCTTGATATATGAACATATCTCTTTTCTTCTGTTGCTTGCTAGTGTGAACGTACGGGAAAAGGGACGCTCTGTTAGTGAACTTCGTAAATTATGGGACTGCTGTAGAAATTGATCATGGCTTTCATTCATACTTATTAGCTTAAAGAAATGCAGATGTTCAACTGAATTTTAGTTCAGGGCTATTCTGAGATCTGGTAGTTTGTCTGGATTATTCTAAGCCACTATACTGATGCTTCAACTATTTCAGCTAGCAAATTAAAACAAAAAAAAAAAAAATTAAAAAAAACAATGACAAAAGCAATACAAAAATGAAAACCAAATGATCAGATGGGAGCTGCTCAACACAAACAGGAGCGCAAGCAACAAGGAAAAGGAGACCTTTATAAAGGCGTCCATTTTTCCAGGAATTGGGGTCTGTGGTTAAAGAGAGACGACAAAAAGAACAGGGTTAGCCCAAGACAACTGTTATCTCCATATAGCAATGCAGTCTCTAGAGGCGGCAGCACATGAGCCAGTGACCTGAATGCCGACATGAACAGCACTCAGAATATCCTGCTTAATTCTTCGGGGATAAATCGGTGAGATTAGCACTAGCACAAATAGCTTTATTTCCCAAATCAAAAGCTGACCTACATAGTTTTTGGGGCTTTTATTTTACAGAAGTCACTCTGCTTGTTCACAATAAAAAGCTGAGGAGTGGTTCAGGAACTGTATGCTGTGTGTGTGTGTGTGTGTGTGTGTGTGTGTGTGGGCAGCTAAAGAAAATCACACTGCATGTCAGTCTTATTGTTGTGACAGGTTGATTATTATAAGTGCTGGCCTAACCCTAACATGTTCATTCGTGTGCGCTCACACACACACACACACACACACACACAGATGACAATGGGAAAGGATGAGGAGAGTGTGTGGGGAAGTGCAGGTACCGTTCTCCTCACTCGTCTTTCTCCGGTCCTCTGGGTCCACGTGCACCAGCTGCAGGATGAGCGGCCTGCGCGTCACGATGCCAGTACCGCGAGGCAAGAGGTCTCTGCCAACCAGACTCTCCAACACGGAGCTTTTCCCACTGCTCTGTTAGAGAGAAAGGTCACCGCCATGTTAGCAACACTTGCATTTTCAAGTGGGTTTTCAGTAGCTACGTAAGGCAGTATTTATTCTGTTAGAATTGAACCCCTTGGCACGATTCGTTTCGGCAGCCGTGGAGGCAGCCATCACGCTCGAGTGCGAACCAAAACAATCGGACAGAGCCCCAGACTGCCATTACAACAGTTTCATTCAGTGCATTACCCACAGTGCCGTTCTACCGACTACACGCTAAAAGTGGTGCCAGTGAGTTTTAGCGCTTGCTTAATCTCTGCCTAAAGAGAGTGATGTAGCGGCACTTTAGTCCTTTAGTCTGTCCGGCTCCGTACACTCAAAAACATCAGCTTTCCAAAGCTTTCAACTTTCATTCTAATATCACCATCAACATCATCGCGCTCGTCAGCTCACATGTCACTTAAGAGCTGAGCCGAGTTCACGACAACTCGAAACCTCCTGCTTCCCAGAATAGAGCGCTCACGCGAACTCATCTGTCTGAAGTCAGAATTAAAATAAATACTCACTGTACGCTGTCTACAAAAACGGGAATTAAAGAGTTGTTTGGTCAGCGCTTAATTTATTTTTAAAGTATTAGATGTGATAATTCACTGTTAATAGCACTGGAAATTATATGAAAGAGCAGTTTGATTAAAAAAAAAAAAAAATTGTGTGGAAAGCAAACTGACATTTCAACAAGTGGAACAGCAGAAAAGCGTTCACTTTATCATCCAGAGATCGCAAGTTTGAATCCCGATGATGCCCAAGAGTCTGTGAGCTCACGTATATTGAAGTGGGAGGATAGCACTTTCCTCCGAGTGTGGAACGTCGACGCCTGACGCTGCACGAGCAACAGTTTGAAGAGATGTGTTCGGTTAGAGTGATGTGTACACTGTTATTTGCTGTTGTTATTTTTCATTATGAGTGCCGCCATGTCGAAGTGACATCATGACATTGCAACTCGGACAAGTCAGAGCTCTCGAAAAACTCCATGTAGAAATTCCTTGCTATTTATTAATAAGTTATTTACTCGTTATTACTCACACAACTCGTAGTTAGAGAGCCGTTTAAACTGATCTGTCCTACTGGAACATCAGAAAGGTCTCCGTTCCCACTTAGTCATGAACGCAGCATCATCTCGACGGCATCGTATCCCTGCACTGCAGTCTGTCTCCACTACATCCATCTGTTAAACCGTCACTTACATTTTTCCACCTTTAAACTCCACTGAAGCTGTGCTAGGAAAGTCCCCTAGTGACGTCACACAACCACTAACTTCTCACAGCGACAACAAAAAAACAGCAACAACAAATTCTCACCATGATCTCTACGCACATCACAAACATGTCAGTGTAAACACAGGTAATGGGCTGCAGGCTGGAGTTGCCCTTGAAGTCAAGAAGAAGAAATTGTCTTGCTTTAGTGGCTAATCCTAAATAACTCCATAATGGAAACAGAGTGCACTACATAGGGCGCCTCTGTAAAATAAATAAATAAACCCTATCTAGTGTCTCTAGCTGTGGCTCATCTTCACTCCCACCTGCCTAACCTTCTGCACTGTATATCCAAGTGATGTTCCCTAGATAGTGCACTCAGACACGTCAGTGAGGTAACTAACACCCACAGCATCCAGCTAAAGTAACACTAATAAAGCTGGGTGCAGGTTTGTGTTCAGCGCTGGTAGTTATTATAGAGAGCTAGGTTAGCTAAAGTTAGCTAGCTGCTTATCTTACGACTGACTAGCTAACGTTAACTAGTTGTATAAAAGCACTCTGAGTATAGCATACAACCTTGAAGAGTCGTAAAAATAAACAAAAACTAAAAAGCTATTTTTGTTTTAATATGTTGTCCTGGCATTCATTACTGTTAGCTAGCTAATGTTAATGTTAATGCTAATGCTAACGCTGGACCGAAAGTGAAAAGCTCCGCGTTACCTGCGTCCCGACCACAGCGATCTGCGGCAGCTGAATGATATCCGCGCCCACGGTGTTAAACACATCCTGCAGCTTGTTAATGACGGGAATAAGAGCCTCCATCGCTTCTGCCAATCGCTGCCCGTCAAAATGAATGAACCGGCGAGTGAACCGCGCTGCTAAACACGGCACAAAGTCATCCGAACGTCCCTCACGCAGCCACCATTAGCAAGCCGCTCTGACAGCTGCGTGCGCACCGAGCTTCTCGCAGGGAATTGTGGGACTTGGAGTTTTCTAAGCAGAGCGCGCAACTCCTCCTGAAGCTTCTGGAAACTACACTTCCGCGTTTCTCTTTTCATGCCCCGAGAAACAACTGTTTTGTATGGCTACAGTTGATTAATTTACACAATGAAGTGTAAATTATTATTTATAACAATCGAGTTACTTTAAAAAAAATCTTTCAGTAAACCTGATGTGCTCAGATTTCTCTAATTTCAGGGACCACTTCAACTGCAAAAAAATATTTTTTTAAAAATTAGCCACATTGTGTGTACAATAATATTTTGGCTATTTAGTGAAGCCAGAGAGTTTTTTCCCCCTGAACTTTCCAATGGTGCCATTATTTATAATAACCTTTGTGGTTTTCCACAACTGTAACAAAATTAGAAATTCACAAACCCCACTTTGAGAATCATCACTTTACATAATGAAAAAAATAATAACTTAAGACAAGTGCAGTTTCACATTTTATTCCACCCAAGAATATTATATAACATGTTTGCTTTTGAATATAGACATTCATATATAGTTCTATTTATATTTAGATATTTATCCTCTATCCATAGGATTTATGTAAGTGCTTGATGAGTCAACTCAAAACAGCGACAAGTCCAGCAATAACAGTGATAAGAACGGCACAGCTGGCTTCAACATATTGCACGAGAACAAAACGATTCAACATGAACAATCAGGTAACAGGGGATACGAGAACATGGCTGAATTAGACAGAGTACCACAGTATGTGGTGTTGAGGTGTTACATGCATATTAGGGGATTTTCAGGCAAATGTTTAAAGCTACATCCCAGTTTTTTGGGGGGGTTGTTCACATTCATGATACTGTGCGACAGCATCATCCTTAATCTCATTATCCTTGACAGATTTTCCAAACAACAATGACCTTTATTAATTTCACTCCAGTATCTTCGTGTTTGGCCACTTCTACTCATAAACATAGTAAAATGAATGGAGTAACAATTTCCAGTTTACATATTTATATATATATATAGATATATAGATATGTCTAAGCATCCTTGTAGTAACTTTAAGCCTTTACCACTCACCTTCACGTTTCTATTTAAATGGAGGATAATATTAGGCTTAACCATGAGCAAACCCGCTCTGTGAAAATCTTCTAAGCATGGAAGAGGTGTCGACGAATCTCTACCCCAGGTGCCCAGGACAAGCTTATTTCATGTTCAAACTTTTGAATTTTTACATTTTTGTTCATAGCTCCTTAGTAAACCACCACAAAAAAGAAAAATAAGCCCTACTCCTTATTGTCTTTGCCAAAACCAACCTTTCACTGGTGTATGTAGCTACATTTAAAGAGAATGCACATCACGATGGTGCGACGCTGTTACAATAGCGTGTGCTGCTCTGAATCCCACCACCTGCTGCACTACACACATCGTCTGAGGCAATATGGCAAACCAGGGAAGGACTTTTACTAGTCGGATTCATTCGTGTGCACTAATGACAGACCATCTTTTCAGAATCGGGAATACGCAGGTTTGCAGTAAAGTCCAGAACAAAGATGTCATGTAACTCTCCAGCTAGCACAACAAGCAAGTTTGCAAGTTAAACACTTCGGTAGGAAATAAAGGCGTTAACCAGATATGAATAATATCTTTTACATTCGATGTGAGAACGGAACACTATGTCTTAAAGCCAAAATTTTGGCCAATGATTATTTTGTTGAGGACGCAGAACACCTGTGCTACATGATCGTATACTTGTTAGGTTTCTCTTAGTCTGTATTAATGAACTTAACTAGCTAACTAGCTTGTCATATGTTATTATATTATGTTAGCTACAATCACACTTCTTAGCCTAGTCAGTTAGGTTTCCGGACAACCAAAACGCAGGACTGGGCAGCACACTGGAGCTTCATAGTGGGTTAGATAATAAATTTATGCTTTGTCCACCCCTGATGGAATAAGATTAATGTCAAAACGTACTTACGCATTAATTAACAATGCATGTACCCTGCAAAAGGCACCTAACAAGTATTAAACCTTCCAAGCAACTGCAAAAAAACCGAAAAACTAATTCTCCAAAGCAATCCATTGTGTGCCATGTGTTAGTGTGTTCAGATCTACAAAACATGCTACACGCTGTCCATCCGGAGTGCTGTCACTTATATGCTGTAGATTTCTTTTAGTCAGCATTTCACAACTGATTATGTTTGTGTTTCTTTTATGCTTAGTTTGAACTGAATGGCAAAGTGGCAGGCTTCCACATTCCATATGTGCGACTAATCATTAAATCAAGTCTAATCTGAATTTGACAGTCAAACAACAGGAGAGGCTTCATTCTGTAATTCTGCAAGAAGTCGGTTATCAATGTCAGTTAATAAACGATAAATCCCTAATAATGCTCCTTATCATAACTTAGTCATTATAAACAACATTGAGCTTCATTCATCTCAGCAGCAATTTTATAAATTAGGATGTCTAATCCAGACAAAATTAGCTTAACTCTAGGTGAGGAGGAAACTATCGTGAGGAGTCACGTCGCTCTCAGGATGAGGTGCAGTCCGTGTAGGTGGTCACCATGTTCCCCCTCCTCTGAGTCACAGTCCTGCAGTGCTGCTTTGCCATGCCCTGAAACCTGCTCTCGGTCCGCTTGGCATGTCTGTCAAATGTAAACATTCTCTCCATGTCGTCAGACAGATCCTCGAAGAACCCGGCTCCGAAAGCTCCCTGGAAGTGCCTCTTGTGGCGGTTGTGGCTTTGCTGGTGAGCCCGGAAGTGCTCCTCGAGGTTCCGTTTGGGGCGTGCGTGCCTGTTTTGGCTGTAGATATCGAAGTCTCTGAACATGTCCTCAAAGTTAAAGTCAAAGGACTGGTGGAAGTACTGGTTCGCTCCTTTCACGTCTTCGCTGGAGAAAGCGCTCTGTCTAAGCCGATCGTACTCTCTCCTCTTTTTCTCATCCGACAGCGTTTCATATGCTGAAAAAGACGAGAGGACAGACCTTAGACTGGACTGTGATGACTTGACTGAACATAATGAGAAGCATAAGGAGGGAAAATCGCCGTCCTTTGACAACAAGGGAGAAGACATGAAGCAGCTGATCAAACTGAACTTTCCAAGTTTGCACTGTACTCAAGGGAAATTAATGATGTCACACACTTTGGAAGATTGTTGTGATGTAGAGGTGTGTACAAGACTGTTTTTTTTTTTTTTATCCCACTCCCTAAGGAATTCTGACCAATCCCGCCCCTCCTGCAAAAAGTTGGACTTGCAGTGTAAGAAGCTTGAATACGCCACGATTACCATAAGAACTTGGCCTTAAACATTTGGACACTGATGTGACTGTGATCTTTTTTATATTAGTGCAGGATAAATTTCTCCAACGTGTGTAACAGTACTGTTGCGCTGTACAGGTATATTACAAACTATTTAATGACTTACCCTCCGCTATTTCCCGGAACTTTGTCTCTGCATCGGGGCTCTTATTCTTGTCTGGATGAAATTTCATGGCGAGCTTGTGAAAAGCCTTCTTAATCTGACGTTCACTGGCATCTTTAGGTACACCCAAAATATCATAGTAGTCCTTTTTGGCTAGTATCAGTTCCGTTATCATCAGGATGCACACAGCGAACATTAGCGTCGACTGCACTGTGGCCATGCTGTTGTTTGTGCCTGTTTGATAAAAGACAGAAGAAGAGACAGACAGATGTATACGTCAGTCTACAGGCTCAATACTTAGACTAACATAATAACATTTTAAGTTTCTGAATTGAATTTAGGTCTGCTTTAAACTATAGCCTGCAAATCTCACCATGGAGTTGTGTAAAACAGTGAACACTAGCACTTCTTCAAATCCTCCAAATATCCCAAATATCAGGGTTAGTCACTGTGTATGATCGCATGGTTACTTCACTGTTAAAGTTTTCAAAATACAGATTAAATTTCCGTCTATTACTGACTTTGCATTTCCGTCTATTACTGTCCAGCCGCTATTTTTTTTTTTTTTTTTACCCAGTTGAGTTTCTTAGTCCAATCTTCCTCTGGACTCCCCCTAAAGAATACAACAGCAACCTCCGTTTCTTCGTGTAGAGCAGAGGGTCTCAAACCTTTTGTAGCCAGAGACCTGTATAACTGTAAGATAGATTCCACTGACCCTCTCAGGATGGAGTTATTTTTTTGAGATTTTTCAAATAATATTTTTTGGAGCCATAGAGCTTTCTCTTCCTGAAATTTCCACTGAGATCACACAGGTCTGAGTTGACTCTGGTGCTCTGACTCCTGAATATAATAACTCTGATCATGTGGGCTGTGATTTCCACCACTGTAACAAAATAACCACTGCTGCAGAGGATGTGACAGTACTGAAAACCCTTTGGCTGTGTAATCCACTATGTTTTCTCTGCTACCTCGACTGCCACTCTTAAGATGCTTGTAACTTCATCATACATGACAGCTGTCAAACGCACAGAAGAACGCGGCGTTCCTGATCGCCTTGTGTATTTTTAAGGTTGATTAACGCAGCAATGTTTTTAGACTACGTTATTTCATGCCATGTCTAGCTGATTAATGTTTTCCGAAAATCCACAAAAGGTGGAGCTTCACTGCACATATATGAAGCTAGATCTCCAAGAGGAGCAGGTCACTGATGTAAAATCCACAATACAACCCCTTGATAATGTGCAGATCAGATTCATTCAGAGAGACCTTTAGGGTACAGATAGTCTGGTTAGTGCAAGTGTGGTTTCATGGCAAAGATGATTCTCCACTTAAATTTCTGGACATGAGATAATCTAAGACATCACTGTAGATCAGGAGTTGTCTAGTAGGGCTGTGCCGTATCGTATCGTCCATGGTATACCGTTACAATTCCTCCCCATGATAAGAATTTGTCATCCCATGATATTGACGATATAGTGGGCATCTCACACGTAGAACGAGAACAAGCATGGCAGAAGGTAGCTGATGTTCCAACCCTAGACGAGGAAGAAGAATTAATCCCTAAAAAAGGGGCTTGTTCTGCAAAATGGAAGTGGTTCGGGTACAGAAGAGCAGATGTGAATCAGACGGCTCTCAAGACTTTGCTGATGTGACTTGTGGCCAAAAAGATAGTGTTGAATGTTACCGCAAAAAATACCATGAAATATCATGATACAGTTTTTGTCTATATCGCCCATCCTTATTGCCTAGTTTATTGATCTTTAGATTAATCCATCAAATTCAGTTGTCCAATAAGGCCTTTAAGTCAAATTATTAAATAATAACTAGAGCAAGTCTGACAGTGTTTGTTCATGATCTCCACCAGCATAGTATCATTTCTTTAAAAACAAACACAGTGGTCTTGTGGACATGCCTCACATCCCTGGGAGTCCCCCTGGACCTCACATCGAGTGCTGATGGTTTACACTGTTAGCTATATAACCGATAATCCTCATCACACTCGCTAACACTGGGTTCGCTTACATACTGCTTAGCTTCAGTAAAGCTGCTAGTCACACACACCGTCAGCCAGCCGCCTGGTGTCGAGGAGCTAGCAGCTAAGCTAACGCACAAACTAACCACTTGTATCAGTATCCTAACAGAATTAACACCAACAAAAACACGGAACGGGGGGAAAAAACCCGCTTGAATAAAACGCAGTTATTATTCCCAATACATTACGTTTTTTCAAATGAATGTTACCTTTAATATACGCAGTCACCGGTGAAGCCCAAATAACGGTTTGCTTTCGTTTCCATCCCAAGCAACAACACGAAGCGCAACCCCATTGGTTGGTTGTGTACCACGTGACCTTCACGTGCGCCGAAAGGTGGCGTAGAGCAAGCAGAGATAAACTGTGGAGTTATTACACTTCTGTCTTCCATAAAATTCTCTTTTAATTTCCAATAAAAGGGTCAATAACAGCTGAACAGAAATAATTCTATCGACTCATTCAGAGATTTAGCACATTTGTATAATTATAACAGAAATTACACTGTAGTAATCAGCAGCTACTCAGCCCCTAAAAAACCCTAACAAAGTGGAAGAAATGCAAAATGTTACACAACTTTCATACTTGCAATGACCCAGTCAACAATTAAAAAAAAAAAAACACACACACACACACACATTATCTCTATACCACGTATCCTACACAGGGTCGTGGGGAGCCTGGAACCTATCCCAGGAGACCCGGGGCACAAGGCGCAGGGCACAATCGCACACACACTCACACACCCATACACACACTACGGACAATTTAGAGATGACAATCAGCCTACAGCGCATGTCTTTGGACTGGGGGAGGAAACCAGAGTACCCGGAGGAGAACATGCACACTGCAGAGGCGGGAATAGGACCTCAAACCCCGGGGGTGCAAGGCAAACGTGCTAACCACTAAGCCACCATGCCCCCCTTAGTTATTTGTTGATTTGTTTGTTTGTTTAAAATCTTCTTAGGATTCTCTCTATATTTGTAATTTGTCCCAATTAACAATGATCTTGTTTAGAAGCTGTGACACAGTCAATAATGCTGTGAAAATGTTGTGTCTTTTTGGACTTTTTAGAGCCTGGGACCCCTTTAACTGTAAACTCAATCCATGGCGCCCTCAGTACAGATTTATTTCATGAACATTATTTAAATGTGCACAGTAATATCTTAGCTATTTATTACAGCTATAGACTTTTCTAGTCATGAAGTTTCCACCCACAGAATATACTAGGAGTTGTCTTTAATTCTAATATATATAAATATTAGAATTAAATAGTTATTATTTACAGGCCTACTTGTGTTGGAGTCATTGAAACTCATTTAATTTAACCACTCAAACTAATAATAATAATAATAATAATAATAATATGCAAACTCGTATGATTAATATCACTTTGATGATGGTGGGTTTTAATTTCCATCACTGTAACTAAATTTAAAAAATCCCAGACCTTCACAGACCCCACTTTGAGAACCACTGCTCTAATGAACAAGTCATTTTCAGTAATCTTATTTATATTCCAGAGATAAAGTTTGAATTGTGTTCACCTCTGAATGGAATGAAAGGTTTCAAAATAATAAGCAAGCACAAAAGGTTGATTTTAGTCCATTACACAACTTCCAATTCTTACTTACATGCACACTTTTGTGTTGGGATTGGGGTTTTTCCTGTCTCTTTCTATTTGTTTATTTATTTATTTGTTTGTTTGTATGAAATCCTCTGAGGGATCTCTCTGTATTTGTAACATGTCCCAATTAACAATGATCTTGTTTCCAAGCTGTGACACAGTCAGTAATGTTGTGAAAATGTTGTTTTATAATAATAATAATGTTGGGAAGATTTCATGTACAGTAAGTGCAGAGTTATGTTGACAAATATCCATGTTAAGATATTTTCTACTAATTGAAACCCATGGCTCTGTATTATGGTCACCTCACGAAAAGTAATGAAGTCATCTGTTAATCTGAGCAAACTTTACTCACATATTCAATTAAAAAAAAGACTTCAAAAAGTAGCTCCTTTAAAAAGTAAATAACTCCATTTGAAATACATTTTAAAAATAGTATTGTTTTTTATTCACCAATAAAGGGTGTTAGCTTTTCTTTGTATGTTTGTGCATCATGCTTTTAAAATGGTAAAAAGTATTCCTCTATAGTACCCTGTACAAGTAAAAAAAAAAGAGGGGAAAGACTCAAAAGATCATTTTAAATGCTGTTTTATTTACTTACAGCAACAATAATACACGTCAGTAGAAATGACTTTTTAATGAAGATTAAGGATTAAAAGAGCAAGCACAGTAAACACACAGCATATCCTGATCAACTGCACTTTAAACAAACGTTGTATTTGTTTAACACCTCTGATGATTTTAGTGGATTTTTCTGTTTAAAAGATGGAATTATTTCAGTAATATAACCAATATTACACTGAGATAATTCCATCTTTTCATCAATAAAGCACTAAATTCCGTTATTTTGGTTGTGTTTTGCTTTAACAGACCCGCTCAGCGGCCTAGCGCCACAGACCATTTCGGCACGTACGCTAAGCTGAGTTGTGACGTCACCCCGCCCATTTCCCCACAATGCACTTCGCGGCAAAACAACGCACGCGCACGACACGCTCTGTCGAGCGTCTTCCAAAGATGGCGGGCGTCCCCGATCCGCTGGAAGATATGCTGTATTCAGAAGTGGACGAAAAAGCAGTCAGCGACCTCGTGGGTTCGTTAGAGTCGGAGCTCGGCGGTCAGAATAAATCCCAGAGCGAGGCGCGGAGGTCAGGAGCAGCCGAGAGCGGAAACAACAACTTAGGAAAAGCCCAAGCCGCTCAAGCGGGAACCGCATTGGAGGCGCGAGCGTCAGGACTGCACAGAGTGGAGGTAAAGCGCGAGAACGGCTCCGAGAGGACACCGAGCACCAACTCTGTCCCTGTCCCTTCCGCTCTGAGCGCCGGCGGGGTGATGGCTACCAACCGAGTGCAGCCAAACATCACGTTAGTACCAAAGCCCGCTGTACCGGGACTTACAACTTCTCCGAACTGTTCAAGTGACGCAGCAGTTGTAGCATCATCATCCTCATCATCACCCTCACCATCACCATCATCATCCTCAGCTCCCGATACTCTCCCTAACACCAATCACATAGCTTCAACTATCCGCGCCGTTTCCTCCAGAGCCCTGGCTGGTGAGAATGGCAGCAGTGCCCCTGTAGCTGTCGCCCCTGCTCCCACTCCTGCAGCCGGATTACAGACCGGTGTGAATGGTGCTGTCACTGGCTCTGGCTTAGGCACCGACAACAGCAACACATCCACTTCCAAAGGCACTAATGGTACTTTTCTTGGTACTTCTGGTCAGCCTAATCATATACTGTCACAGCCTGTGAGTGTATCGGGTACTCAGACAGTTCCTGCTGTTGCCCTGCACCGACCTTCCAACATCGCATCCAATCCCAGTGACCCTAAACTTACAGCGTCTGTGAGTGTCGCCTCTGTCCCAGCCCCTGCGCTGACCTTTACCAATGCGAGTTTGATCAAGACGAACCCCCAAACCCAGATTAAAACCATTGTCCCAAATCAGCTGGCCGGTTCTCCTGTAACTGTGCGGCCTCCTATAACTGGCACACCCGTGCACTCGGGTGCAGTCAGTACCCCGCTTCCGGTGGTGAGCACCACGTCAGTGCTGGTGAAGCCAGAAGCAGGTCTTACAGGGCAGGCTGTGGGTATGCTGAGACCAGGTACTCCGTCGCCAGCAGTGAGCACTGTGCCTGTGCGACCCGGGGTTCCTGCGGCACCTGCTCCGAGGGCGGTGGTACCTCAGATTACGGTCAGACCCCAACAACAGACCACGATTCAGTTACCACCAGGATTCACTATACCGCCGGGTAAGTGTGCATTCACAGCCAGCATCATTTACACTCCACCCTTATGTCCTTTGTGACCATTATGGAAAAAACTGATTCTTCTGAAACCTTATGTGTCATCTCAGTTTCTCTAATACAGGGGTTTCTCAGACTTTTTAGAGCCCGGGACCCCTTTAACTGTAAAATCAATCCATGGCGCCCTCAGTACAGATTTATTTCATGAACATTATTTAAATGTGCACAGAAATATCTTAGCTATTTATTACCACCATAGACTTTTCTAGTCATGAAGTTTCCACCCACAGAATATACTAAGAATTGTCTTCAATTCTAATATATATATATATATATATATATATATATATATTAGAATTAAATAGTTATTATTTACAGGCCTACTTGTGTTGGAGTCATTGAAGTTTGGATTAAGCTCATTTAATTTAACCATTCAAACTAATAATAATAATAATAATAATAATCATAATAATATGCAAACTCATATGATTAATATCACTTTGAGAACCACTGCTCTAATGAACAAGTCATTTTCAGTAATCTTATTTATATTCCAGAGATAAAGTTTGAATTGTGTTCACCTCTGAATGGAATGAAAGGTTTCAAAATAATAAGCAAGCACAAAAGGTTGATTTTAGTCCATTACACAACTTCCAATTCTTACTTACACTTTACTTTTGTGCACGAGCTGCCCTCAGTGTTGGGGCGGGGGTCTGGCCAATCTGTATCTATAGACTGTTGTTTATAGAAGCGATCCAATAACACATTCGAAACAATAGAAAATTGTTTATATTGCTAATGATTAGGGCTGCACAATATATCAAAATTATCGAAATATCGCAAATGTAAATATCGCGATATGCGTATCGCAAGGGCTTGCGATAATGGAATGATTTTAATACTTCAAAAAGTTACGAAAAATTCAAAGTTGTAGGGCGATGCAGACAGCAGAGATTGCTTTCTTTTCCTCAAAAGACCGTGAAACATTTATGGTGGTTATGTCATTTTCAGTTTTTAAATATATATATATATATATATATAATTTAAATCGATTTTACACACTTATAGCGTTATAGTACCGCATATCGCATTATTTAACAAGTTATCGCATATCGCGTTTTTCTTCAATAACGTGCAGCCCTACTAATGATTAATACGAAGGTAAAATTTGTTTCATGTTGTATTATCAGTTTTCCAGCTGAATGTTATAAATTCAAAAGGGATGGCCTGAATCAGTGGAATATCCATTGTTACGTTATTAACAGAACATCAGGAACTGATTTAAAGACTTATCTAAAAGGAGCTGATGATTCGGTATGTCCGAATAATACGCGTGCTTATCTCGATTGAGAGTTGCGTTAAAAGTTCATCGGTGCCGCAGAGTCAGGTTCCTGCTTCCTGTTTATTTTGTGAAAGCTCTGATGAGATGTATGGTCTGTGGTGTAGGAATGGTGCTTGTCCGGACCGAAGCGGGCCAGTTGGTGCTGGTTCCTCAGCAGGTTCTGGCCCAGGCGAAGGCTCAGAACCAGACGAAAGCGGCTCTGTCTCCTACACCTGCCACGACCACCACCGCCGGAGCCACCATCCGAGTCACCACTCCTGTGCAGCAAGTATGTGACTACACTCTCCTTTTCGTGTTGCGGCGGTGGTACCCTTGTCTCTTACACGTTTAATATTTCTCTTTCACCTGGAAACTTTGATAGTTTAGTGTAAAAGTTTAAAGCTGCATAAATGGTCCGTGATTCATTTTTAGAGTAACGCTTTAAAGTAGGTGCGCATTTCTAGGTAAAAGGTACCAACTAAATGTACAAAAGGTTTACGATTAGGCTACCATGCCACACTGTAGATCATGATTAAAGGTCCCAGAAGACATTTAGGACATGTTAAGATTAATCCATCATTGTGGTATCATTTTAAATGAGAAGTCCTCAACTGAATTTGAGTGGCAGGGTGGTGAAGTGAAGGGCCAGGCGTAATCTGTGTCTGAAATACTGGCCCATAAGATCTTGGCTCTCAGGTTTTAATTCTGTGCAATCTCTCACGTTGCAGTCGCCAGTGACATCCCAAGCTATCCGACCGATTCCTCCGGCACAGGCTAAAGTGGTCCAGGCAGCCAGCCCTGCTAGCCCTGCTCTACAGGTACATGTCCTCTTTATCTGCGTTTAGCTTCCAACTTTGCTAATCCAACACAGCTCAGCATGCCCCTTTAATTTTTACTTAATGCCAGAAAAAAGCCATAGAAGGCACTGTAGTATTACAGACCAGGCGAGGTGGAGGTGAAGCACAGCGTGACGCTACATTTCCTTTGAAAGCTTACATGTCGATTTCTTGGGCAATTTTGATAGGTTCCTTCCTAGTTTATTTTGAACCCGTTCTCCAAATAGCAAGTTCCCGCTGAATATAGTCTCTGCCGTTGCTGTCCTTCATGGTTGTTTTGCCAAATTGCTGACACAACAGCGGTTTCTCATTAAAGTGCGTTGGGAAAACCTACGCAAAAGTAGATCAGGTCTGTTAAGTTAAGGCAAAAGATCTATGCACAGTAGTGAGATGAAATAATATTTTTCCGGGACCCACGGTGCAACATATGCGCATGACATACTCAGTGCTGACAGGAAAACAAAGTGCAATAAGAGTAAAAAAAAGCATGCAGGGACGGGTTAATGGAAAGCAGCTGGGGGCAGTAAGAGTAAAAGTACTCAAATCACAAAACATTTAACATTACACTAACACACCTTCAGCAGGTGTGTGTTTTGTTTTGTTTTTGACACCTTCTAGCCAATCACACACAAGTATTTCCCATGATCATGGTATAAATATTGCAGTTGGAATCCTTTAATGTTCCAGTGATAGTGTTAGTTTTGTATGGGATGTTTTAGAGTACATTGCAATACTGTAATATAATGAGATATAAATGAGAATATGAATGCAATATAGGCCTGAATGTGATCCGTGTGGTTTGTGGTGGTGTGTTAGAAAACCCCGTTGGTGACAGCGAGCACTGCTCCGAAGCCCAGCGGCCCCACTGTGATAACAACCGGAGCTCGTGTTCAAGCTCCAAATCAGACGCTCCTGAAACCTTCACCCACTGTCCCGGCACCGGCTGCGTCCACCACGGGAATCACCGGCCTCTCTCAGGTAGCCGTTATCAGCCCACCTCTCACCCTGACCTCTTTTGAGTAGTTCTTCAAGCTTCTCTTGGCTCCATAACACATGTAACACATTTCATTTCATTTCATTTTGCGTTTCATCTGGACAGAAAATTTCTGCTTTTGCCCAAACTGTGGTTCTTGTGGTTCTTAAGGTCCTCAAACAATCTCTTATGAAATAGCACAAGAGCTTCCAGGGTCCTTTAGTCAGGATCGAACCCATCCAATGTTTTGATTTATATTTTTGTTGGACCGCTTCCAAGTGATCAGATATAGTCATTTTCCATGCCTTATTTCAGGAAATGCAAGAGAATGTGAAGAAGTGCAAGAATTTCCTAGCAACATTGATCAAACTGGCATCCCATAATTCCCCCTCTCCGGAAACTTCAAGGAACGTGAAGGCGCTCGTGCAGGACCTGCTGGTGAGTAGCTTCGCTGGCTATCAGTAATGTTACACAGCATAGGAGGCATCACTGCTTCATCGTGCTCTCTAATAAAAATGTACAAAATTAAACATGACATTTTGAGAGGGAGCGTAACGTTAGTTTATAGGACAGTCCTGGTAAACTGGTGGACACACACAAGTTTTGTTTTTTTGTGTCAAAACCTCCCCCCAACTGACATTTGGCAGTCATATATGATTGCAGTTGACATTCCTTTCTGAGATAAATGTGCAATACCTTCATACAAGGTTAAGTAACAGCTTTTTATTGAACAACAGGAAGATTCAGATAAATCTTCAGATAAAACACTGTGACTAGTGCATCACAAACAGGCCTTTGTCCTTGTTATTTCTATCTACTTACAGTGTGTTGTGGGAAATTCACTGTATTAGTAGTAGTGTACACTATCAAGGTTCTAGAAGAAAAATAGATTTTTTTTCCCCCTCAGTCTCTCTATCAGTCTATCATTTGGGATTTCTGCTGAGTTCTGTACTGTAAAGTCCTGTACTTTTTAAAAAAAAATTTTTTTATGAAGTCTCATCCACAGAAAATAAGTTTTATCATGTTGGATGTACAGTAATTCTATGAAACGCTGTGTCTGATTCTGCACAGGATGCCAAAATTGAGCCTGAGGAATTTACAAATCGTCTGCAGACGGAGCTGAAGTCGTCTCCTCAGCCCTACCTCATCCCCTTTCTGAAGGTAGGGTCCTTCCCCTGTCTCTTCTTCCCCACCGCCTTTTGTTTTTTTTTTTTTTTTTTTTTTTTTTTTTTTTTTTTTTTTTTTTTTTATAAAAAAGAGGAACTGGAATTTCATATTCAGGCCTCTTTACTCTGTGATAAATGGGGTTGTGCCGATGATGGAGAGAACGCTTGCTTTTTGTCTGAATGACATTTGGTAGAAAAAGAAACCACATCATAGTTTCATAATTTCTCATGTAGTTGAGTTTTTCTTGTGTGCCCCTATTCTGGCGCTCCGATGGTTATTTCTTGTAATGCTGTTTGTTTTAGCACTGGGCGTAAAGCATGGAACAGGTGCCTAACATAAATTAGTCAAATTTAGAAAATGAAATTGAAAGTTGCAGGTTGTGGTTAGTGCAAGGACAAATGCACAGAAAGCACAATGCAAATTCTGCAAGAATGGAATCGCAGATTGTAATTTGTTCCAAATCTGTGAAGCGCCGTTACTGTAGATTATACATTTTATATATTATATATTATAAATCGCATCCAAAATGTTTTTATTCCTCTTATACCACAGAATTGTGCGTACAATTGCAATGCGTAGTCATTAAAGAACACGAAGTCATACTTTTTTTCGGTTTAGAGCTACATTTAATGTTGTGGGCCATCCATGAAAGAAGTTACTTCCTGGTATCGTTTACATTATAGCAGCTAGAAACAGTCGTCCCCTCACCAGCCTCTTTGATTTCTCTCTCTTGACGTGAATAAGACAGAAACCTCCTTTGTCCTGAAGAATGGTGGAAAACTTACTATTACAAGCACTGACACTGGAGACTCCTTCCATATATGTTAAATAAACGTCTCCTTACAGAAAATCTTAAATAGTTAAATAATTTTTTTTTTATCTGTTTATTGGAACAAGTGCATTAATATAAACATAAGATTTACAGCTGCACTACAGTTGTAGAAAATTTATGACCACCTTGTGACAATAGGATTCACGCATTCACCGGTGCTGTGGTTTAATACATTTTCAAGAATTTTAAATGAATGATGTAAGTTAGAAACTTGCTAGCAGCATCGCATTAGGTAACTATTTAACAGTGTTTCAGCACTCTCAAGTTTGAAATTTATCCACTTCCTTTTTTAAATTCTGCTTAATATGTATGTGGATGAAATTATACTCATATAAACTGATGATGAAATCGACAGACGAAAGTGAACTTGATTTCATAAAATACTAGCGACAGCTCAAGTTGTCCGCGGAAGTGTTTTGTTCTTTATTCCAGTCAGCTAGACGTACACAACGTTTTATGGTAAAAGATATTTACTTTGGTGTCATTACAAAAGCTAACAGTTCATCTGCGTAGTGGCAAAGTGTATATGGGGTCTGGGAATTGTTTCAAGACAACAATGTTCCCTCTGTCTGGAGTAATTATCATGCTGTAAGGATCTTCACATCATCGAGCTGATCACTGTATGAAACTCCCTTTCTCTCTTTCCACACACACACACTTGGAAAAAGTTAGAGTTGCAAATAGGGATAGAAACTGATGCATGGTCACTCTAACACGCACTAATTCAGACCTGAGAGAGCAATGCTGATGGAGACGTGTGTTTTATGATGATATATGCTGATATGGATTGTCTTTTACAGAAATTGTATGAACGCTGTATTAGTAGTAGTAGTAGCAGTGAGTAACTATATTACCTTCCCAACAGAGGTTTTGGACTGATGGTAATTCCTAGATTGTGACCTAGCGAACCAGTATCAGAATGTATTTATTGATAGAGACTTTAAAGCACTTTTATAAGTCACTCTGGATAAGGGCGTCTGCCAAATGCCATATATGTAAATGTAAATGTAAAAGATCATCTCACGTTAATGTTTGACACGTGGCTGCGTGTGTGTATACAGAAAAGCCTGCCTGCTCTGCGGATGACGCTGTTAAACTCGCAGCAGTCTCTGACCCAGCTCGCTCAAACCTCCTCCAGCCCTCTGACTGTGAGCGCCATTAAGGCTCCGCCCCCACGCTCCCTCGCCACCACGGTGCCTGCTGTCCGCCCCACCGTCGCACAGGACCAAGCCGCCCTGGTGGTACTGGCCATACACATCACCTATACAGAAATAACGGCTGTGAGTGAACAATGCAACACAATCACCATTTCCACCTTTTTCTCTCTCCTGAAGGCTGTGAAGAGGACAGGAGCACAGACTGCTCCAGTTCGGATGCCCGTGGTGATCGCCCAGACGGTCCGGCCGCAAGGTGCGTGATTTTTCATGATGCTGAGTGAACACACAGTGATCACTGAATCAGCAGCAGCGTGTTGTGGTTAGTGGAAGCTGTGAAGTGTGTAATTTGTGTGTTGCAGCCGCTGTGGTGAGAGGGCCAACAGTACAGGTGAGAGGTCCAGTGGGCGACGCCATGCAGGCTTCAGCCAATCAGAAACAGAAGCTGAATGACCCAGGAGGTGGAACTTTCAGGTACTTGTGCTAAGCGTCGGGTGTGTGTGTGTGTGTGTGTTACCTAGAAATCAACACCAGTGTGTGATAAGTGTGTGTTGCGTAAGGCTGGCCAGGGCACTTTTTGTACTGATTTAAAAAAAAAAAAAAAAAAAAAAAAGAAGTCTCTCACGCGACACGCACAGTGTAACCATAACAACGCTCTTACCGGTTTTACCTACGATCAGCTAATTATCTTACCTAGCTTGCTATCTAGATTTATTATCAGTAATGAAGATTTAATAAAGATCGGTTTTAACTCTGGTGATGAGGAGATTGTCTGCTTGTGTGACTTGACTGTATACAGCCACAGTTAAAATGAGACGTACCAATGAATGTCCCAAAAATAGTCGGGTTATTTTACTTTTAGTTACAACATTGGAATACTGGCAGGTTTTTTTTTTTTTTTTTTTTTTTATATTCAACATAAAATTGTAAACCTGGTTATAATTTGCTCACTAACGACACTCATTGACGCTCTGTTCTCCATGTTTGTTTTTCTGGCTTGCCCTCAGTGCTGTAACCTGATTGGTCAGGAGGTTAAGAAAAAAGCACGCAAGACGCCATTTGGAATTTTGTGCTCCCGAGTGGCACAACAGGAAAACGTTCACGCTATCGCGAGTTTAAATACCGACCATGACACAGCCATCTGTGACATGGAGGCATTAGAGCAAATGTGGCCATGCTGTCTGGGGGGTAGGGACGACATACTCTCTCCCCTGTCAATCACTGCAGTACTAGCCAATGGTGGGCTCATGTGTGTGGAAGAGGGCAGATAACGCTTTCCTCCAAGTGTATTACACTGCCCTGTGATGCAGCATGAGCAGCAGTTGCAGAGGTTGGCTTCAGGTGTCTTGGAGGAAGCACATTTGCCTTCACTCTCCTTGGTTGGTAGATGAGGGGGAATCCAAAAAAAAGTGGATCCTTTTTGTAGGATTATATGCAAAATGTGAAATAGCAGGTGAGGAAAAAAAAAAAAAGCCAAGTGTGAAAGACTCTTAAGTGGTCTTCCGTCAAAGCCGCATCACTCCCCTCTCTGTTTTTTAATAATAATAAGAAGAATACACAATGCGCATAGGTACATAAATGTCAGTGGTGTGTAAAGGGGCTTTAATTAATAACACATTTCACTTGAAGTTGACCCAAGACAGTGAACAGAGCATGTTGGTGTGTATTTTGGTGACCTATTTTTGTCTTTAGTTTAGTGCAGCTGCACGCTACACAGCTCTACACATGATTTTTTTTAAAAATATATATTTCCATATAGAAAGAGGGAGTGTGTGATGTGAATGAATACAGAGTTTAGGTTTCTCTCTCGTGCATGTGTGGTTAAAGGGGAAGTGTGTCTGTTTCAGGAGGCAAAAAAAAAAAAGGCTAGAAATGATTTCGGTGTGAGTTGATCTATAGAGTGTGTACATTTCGAGTGAGATGTGTATTCCTGTGAGCGAGTCAGTGAACCAGATTTTATTCCTGTTTACAGTTTGAGCAACATCCATGAAGCACAATATTGACCTTAGGTCGAATGATCAGGCCACCTGGGGGTGTGTGTGTGTGTCAAATTCAAAAAGGAGACATTTATTATAGGCTTTGGAAAGCAAATACATGTAATACTTCCTGGCTGTCATTGTGAGAATGATCTTCTCTCATTAAAGGGCCTAAATGAAGCCAAAGGTTTCTGCGTGGATTTATTAC
Organism: Pangasius sanitwongsei; assembly: GCA_037576675.1. Lineage (NCBI taxonomy): Eukaryota > Metazoa > Chordata > Actinopteri > Siluriformes > Pangasiidae > Pangasius > Pangasius sanitwongsei. The sequence continues at coordinate 12,408,081 of CM075018.1, forward strand.
ATGTTGTCTTTATAATGATGGCCACTAGGGGGCAGCACGTCTCTAAGTGTTTTTCATCAGTGTCGTGAAGTTTGAGATCAAACAGCAGACAGACATATGTCTTGGCTGAATTTTTATTGATAAGAAACATATTTTGAGTAATTTGCTTCAACAGATTGAGTACTGTTATTTCCTGTCCTTTACACAGAGACATTTATTTCTGTTTATTCAGAGGCGTTCATTCAGACTTTAGCTTCATTTGCAGTTAGATATGGCTTCAGACGATGTAAACGATCCTGTATATTATGTATTTCAGGGATGATGACGACATCAACGACGTGGCGTCCATGGCGGGCGTGAACCTGAATGAAGAGAATGCTCGTATATTAGCCACGGGCTCTGAGCTGGTGGGCACGCAGATCCGCTCCTGCAAAGACGAGGCATTCCTGCCAGCTAATCTGCTCCACAAGCGCATTCTCGAGATCGGTAGGGAACCCCAGTGCGCACACTCTCATTAATATATACGTTAATTAGAGTGCGCTGTGCGTGCATATATACATTTATACATCGTAGTGGCTGAAGCCTGGAGCTGCTGATACACAGGTGAAACAATAAGTCTGGATCACTGAGCATTAAGCGTGAATGAACTGAGCCTAAGGTAAAGCGTTTTTTACACAGCACATCTGTCAGATCTCACACAAAAGGTGCATCAGTGGTGATGTGTGCCTTGAAAGAAAACCTTACTGATGCACATCCAGAGTATGAAGTGAAGTGAAGTGAAGTGACTTGTGGCCAAGTATGGTGACCCATACTCGGAATTTGTGCTCTGCATTTAACCCATCCAAGTGCACACACACCCGGAGCAGTGGGCAGCCTTTTTAGCTGCGGCGCCCGGGGAGCAGTTGGGGGATCGGTGCCTTGCTCAAGGGTCTCACCTCAGTCATGGTATTGAGGGTGGCAGAGAGTCATTCACTCCCCCCACCTACAATCCCTGCCGGACCCGAGAATCGAACCCACGACCTTCGGGTTGACCTTCGGGTTCACCGTCAGGTTACAAGTCTGACTCTCGGACCATTAGGCCATGACTGCCCCTTATGCCTTCAAGGTCGCTTGAAGGTAGATTTTTCTTGAGTAGAGATGTCCAGGCTGGGGATTTTCAATAAAGCTGGTGGTTTAGAATCTAAACACAAATGAAAAATAGTTCAAGATAATCATGTCTTGTGACACCCAGTCCTGGAAGCGGAATGGATTCCTGGACTGCACCCGGATTTGCAATCAGCTTTCACACTTGACTAAGTGTACTGAACTCTCAGTACAAACAGACTCCTGTCTGAAAAAAATGCAAGTATGAAAATGCAGTTAGTCTCCTAACATGTGTCTATTGAGATACATTTCCTAAAGTCTTTGACGGACACTTCATGTACATAAAGGATTCTGATATATGGTATATGCCAACTTCACGTTTATTCACATATATTTTTAAGTCATGTATCAATTTACCAGCCTAATTAAATTATATCACAATTAAACATGTGTCTTAAAATTTATATTTAGCTGTAATTTTGATTAGTTAGTTTCTAACAGGATGGTTATACAATGGTACTATATTATACTAATATGTAGTGAGTACTACATATTAGTATAATACATATACTACATATTAGTATAACTACATATAGGAAATAAATGGCCTTTTGGTACTTGGCAAATTTGTACAGTTATACCTGCATAAGGTTAAAAATGGGCATATCTACAACAAACACCTGGGATGTTTTTCCAGGCTAATAATAACCCGGGAGTCTAACCTGCCAGGTAGAATCCAAAAATTACTGTAGATCAGCCTCAATCAACTGGCTTACACTACTGATAGGCTCTAAACTAGCTGTGACAGCTACCCTCAGTAGTGGCCTGAGTGGGACTGGATAGTGATGTGCAACCTGCGGCACTGAATGAATGTTTTCACACAGCGCTGGTCACAATGGAATTCTCCATTCCACAGCGCAAGGATTTTATTTGAAGTTTATTTATCATTAAAGGATAACTTAAACAACTGTGGCAGGAATTCCTTTGGGAGTGGGTGGGAGTGGGTTTTGAAAACCAGGCTTGTGCACACCTCTACACTTCATAGAAAGTGGTAATGTTCCAATAAAGCGAAAGAAAAAAGTCTTTTCCCAGTTTAGTCTTAAACAATGTGCAGCTGACTGTAAAATTGGTTTCATCTAGTCTGAAATATTTTCAGACGAACATTTAGTCTGCTTTGTTTGACATTTTCCTCACTGATTTGTGCACTGCTCTGTCTAGTTGACTAGTGAATGTATTGTATCTGGATCCACTACCTAGAACCTAAAGGTACAACAGGTGAATTTAGGTTATTAATTCATGCTCAATAGTTTGCAACAAGGTCTTAAAACATGTTAATTGTTCATTATCACAACTAATAATGCAATTATTAGTCATTTTCACCTAACAGCAACACAGATCTTTATGAATAAATAATAATACATAGTGAATAAACCTTTTACAAGTGTCTAATATGAGCTTTATTAAAGAAAATACATGACCTTAAATAACCCCCTAATATGTGTTCCCTAAAATAAACTTTTACAATTTGGAACATTTGAAGGAAAGCTGAGCTTCTGCACTTTAACATCTTAGGTAGGTTCTTTTACAGTTTCCTATATTCCCCTGTAAGTGTCTGGTGCACACTTTAAAGCACTAAGTAATTATTTTGGGTAATGCAAATACCAAGACAATTTAACTACATTTCACTGGAATTTTCAGACAGGTCCTAGATATTAACCAAACAAGCACGCAGCATAAATACCAAGAACTGGTTAATTATTTTAGTGTAAAAAGATTGCACTTACCAAGACAAAAAAACAAACAAACAAACAAACAAAAAAAGAAAAAACAGGGAACCAGGTATCAAAAATGTAGAAAATGCTTCCTTTAATGTTTCCATTAGTTACACTGTATTGTTTTCACTAAGTTTAGTTGAAATGCATTGTTCCACGCAAATATATAGTTTTCTGAAGGACATGTTACAGACCCAGGAAAACAATAAGAATGATCACTTTCTTTAACAGTTCAGGTTCAGTTGCATTTCCTGGTAACAGAGAGGGACAGTTGGGTCTATAAGTATTTAGACAGTGACACGATTTTCTTAATTTTGCCTCTGTACACCACCACAATGGATTTGACATGAAGCAATCAACATGTGGTGATGAAGTGTAGACTTTCAGCTTTAATTCAAGGGGTTTAACAAAAATATTGCATTAACTGTGTAGGAATCACAGCCATTTTTTCACAGACTCAAAATTAATTGGGCAAACTAACAATTATAATTATAAAGATTATTTTTAATACTTGGATCCAAATCCTTTGCAGTCATTCAAACCTCTTGAATTAAAGCTGAAAGTCTACACTTCAATCATATCTTGATTGCTTCATTTCAAATTCATTGTGGTGGCACACAGAGGCAAAAACAACTGAACTTCCACAGCTTTATTGTGCCTTGGCATGGATTCTACAAGTATTTGTACTGTACTGTACTGGGGATGTAACACCATTTTTAAAAACATATTTACGTTCCTGCTTAAAAATGTTACCTATATTACCGTTAATAATTCTATTCTCTACCTTGCTACTCCAGATAATTAGCTAATTATGTTATGTTATGTTACACTCCTCCCCAATATCTAGAACTTGTCAGGTATTTCAGCCAAATTTAATTTCTCTGTTCTGGTACATACCATCTTTAACACCAAAATAATTAACCAGATCTACACATTTATCTGCCTACAACTTAGAGCACTGTAAAAGAAAACATTACCGTTTCTTTTCTGTTACGTTGTAAACAGAACAACAAAAAGGGTGTCACTTTCTAATTTCTTATGCACTACACTGACAGCAGCATAATTACCTATACACCATATAGAGCACTAATCTTACATGACATAAAATACACTATATAAATCACAGGTGAAATACGCACACAGCACAGACGAAAGCTTTTTGGACAGTGAATAAATAATACCTAGTAAGACTTTTCTCTATTGCACTGACTTGCTATCACCATCCATGTAGGTAATTGTTAGTTGCATAAACAGAAATGCATACTATTTGCCTTCCAGAACATAATTATTAGTATACAGTTTAGATGTTAAATCATTGCCTGCATAAGGATGGAAATTGCAATCAATTAATAAGATTAGTTTTATCTGCCTGATCTAATGGATCTGATCTCTAGAATGAAATTTAATTAGCACAAGAGAAAGCACTAATGATTTCACTCTGCAGTGGTAGCCACTGTGTGCAGTGTAGTAGAACAACTGAACATTATCTAAAAGGCCTTAAATGGATTTAAAGTCAAGCGGTTTAGTACAGTGGATATAAAAAGTCTACACACCCCTGTTAAAATTGGAGGTTTTCATGACTCATATAGTATATCAGAAGCACAATGAGCCACATAGTCAGCTGTCATGATGTTATGTAATGCCGGTCAGTCCAGAAAATGAAAACAGAAAATCTATATTCTGTGTTCATCTATTTGTTCAGAAACTAAAGTAGTCTTTATGACACCAGTTGAATAATAATCCTTTATTAACATTTACGTAGGCTTGGTCTTTTGTCATTAAGGAGTTAAGCAAGTGTCACATAGCCCTATGAACATTATCCTTAAATAAGGTTTATGCAAAAAGACTGATGGATCTGTTTGTTTGTTTTGCTAATGAATTTCACACAAGAAAGTTCACAACATTCACTTCAAAACAGTGTCTAGTAATTTACCACACGCTGTTAAGCAACAGGCGATTGCCCTGTGATTATCTTAGTTCGAAAAAAAAACAAAACATGTGGGTCAGTGGAGATTGATAAAGGAAATGCAATTCTCACAGCACAAATGTGGCTAGCCAAGGATGTCATTTAAAAGTTTGGTTTTAAACCAGTGCATCTTGCTCATGTCCCATTGAAGTAACTCATTTTAATAAACATTATTATTCTTTGTTCACTTTCAATACAGAGACAGACAGAAACACACATACTTTCAATACAAAGACAAACACACACACACACACACACACACACATTTGTGAACCATGCTCTCACATTCCGCTGATACTTTTCCTTCTTTTTATTTCCCCTAATCCAGCAGTCTGCCAATATTTGAACAAACAAGAAACAATCTTTATGGGGAACAATATTAGCCTTTTCACAGTGTCAGTTTCTGTCTCTTGCCCTGTACCTCAACCATATCACACCTCTCAACTTGCCTCATTCATTGTACACTCTTCTTCTAACATAAAACACGCCCTAGACAGGCTGTGTGTCCATTTTAATGATAGCCTCTGAAACCCTCCTTTGCCACATATCTCTTTTGTCCATTAATGGAATAATTCCATTAAATCCATATTTTAGGTTAATAGATTTATAAATAGGCTGCAACAGAGTCTTAATGATGTGTTACTCTGCTCTCTGCAGCATTCCCTGTGCACAGCACAGATTTAATAAAGAAGGATATTAAGTCAAAATATGATGTCCACAATAAACTACCTTTCACGTACACCAGGGATTTTTAGTGACCAATAGCATTTGCTGAATTGCTGAGGAATATCTTTAATGTCCTTCGTTCTTTTTTTTTTTTTTTCTCTGTCACAAAGCAGCAGTGCATTGAGCCACGCGGAACTGCCTGGAATTGAGTCAGCTGAAATGTGGATGCAGTAAATTCATTAGAACTGTAGGATTTTTCCTTTGGTAGACATTTCTCTGCTTTCAGTTTTAACTGCAGTGCTGCATTTTTAACCACGTTTTTTTAAAATGTATTTAGTTTGCTTTAAATGTGCTTTGCTAATGCAGGGGCATTCCTAATGGGCCATTTTTAATGTTTGCACAGTGAAGTGTGACAATAACTCTACACAGGGGCCAATGCAAATTTCTCAATTTTAAAAAAAAAAAAATTCTCGTTTTCAACTTCTATATAGATCTTCCACAAATCTTCCGGAAGAAATGATAGTGGAAAAAATAAGTATACATATAAGTATATATTTTAGTTGTACAGTAAACTTTTGTGTCTTGGAATTAAGATATATTGAACAGGATGTCCATTCAAATTGTACAAATATTTTACAGTTATACAGTGTACTGTACAGTGTACAGTATATACATTTTTTGCACAATGTTTTTTTAAACTGAAACATCAATACTTGTCAAGTTATCTTATCACATTTGTACGTTTAGTTCTGCACGACTGCTGCTAGCCAACAGTCTTGGCTCTTTCTTCTAGCCACTGAGACTCTCATATTGAGAACTGAAACTGTAAGAAGTAATAACAGTACCTCTGCTAGGATTACACTCACTTTGTGATGGGCTTTTGCCGTTGATCAGTAGACAGTCTCTTTAACGACATTGGTAGAGAAAGTGTGGCTACTGCAGATGCTGATAGAGTGCCTGGTGAGCATGCGTGTTTCCTTCTTACGTCGGCATGGCAGGAAGAAATTGTGCAGCGTGGAGAAGAAGATCTGGCGGTAGTTGGTCGAGACGAGGTTGTAAAGGACAGGGTTGATTGCTGAGCTCACATAGAACAGCACGTTGGTGACCATGTAGAAATAGTGGTAGAAGTCATAGAGAGTCCTAAGACACAGAGAATGGGACAGACAGACAGTTAATCTTATTAATATACATGTAAATGTGTTTGTGCCATTGCTGTAAAATCTAATGCTAAAGTTCTTTTCAGTGGTAAACCTAAAACACTTGTCAAGGTTGTCCAAGAACACCATTTATAACAATTTAGAAGTTTTTTTTTCTGTTTTCACAATTTATCATAAAATCAGTTATAAAAAAACTGTATTCTCTCAAATTCGACCAGTCAAATTCAGATTGCAAAAAATGCAAGTTAAGCATCTGGGCTATTCAGGGATAGGCTAAGGCAACTGAGCCTTGGATTTGTGAACTTCCATTTTTTTCTGAAGTGAATTTTTGCAAAATGAATTTTACTGGCTGAATATCTTGAAATTCAATTTTAAGATCTGAATCTGAATTTATGAACACTGATATAACCTAATTGAAAACAGAGGCTTGATTTTTTTTAAAAAATGCGCTATTAAAAAAAATAAAATGTGTGATTTTCAAAGTAATATATTTCATTACCATGAATTCAACAGTCTTATGAAGAATTTAGTGGCTTTTAACATTTAAATTCTTTCAAATCAAGTCCATTTTTTGCTTCCACACCTATCCAAACCATATCAATGTTATAGCAGCATTTTACAGTATTTCACTATTTTACTCTACTATTTTTACTCTCAGGTGTACTAGTGGTTAGGCCACAGCACTCTCATCGCTGCGGCCCGGGTCCGATCCCCGGGCCAGGGAACCAACCCCAGCCACTGGGGTTGCATGCAACAGTGCGCTCTCAGTGCCGGTCCCAAGCCCGGATAAAATTGGGGAGGGTTGCGTCAGGAAGGGTCAAATCAAATATGCGGACCAATGATCCCCTGTGGCGACCCCTAACGGGAGCAGCCGAAAGAGCGTTCATACTCTACTATTTTACTTTACTACTACATTTCTCTCACTTCTTGTATTCCCTATTGTAGTGATTGCATTCATCAGCAGACTATATAAGACTTTTATTCTACCAAAGTGGTCGTTTGCCTCTACATGAGGAGCAGACAGTAGTCCAGGACAACGGAAGAGGTTGGATAATACAGTAGATGGTGAGCCACTTGGACTCAACTTTTCATCATCTTTCATTTTAAAGATTGCGTTAACACACTAGACAAAATTTTAATATGTTTAACTGAACTTTTCCCTCAGTCTGAAGAGAAAACTTTAAATTTTATTATTTCATTAAGTGCCAATACCTTGGATGTCATTCTACGAGTTACAAGAACAAAAAAACAATTGCTTGTTTGTATTCTGATGTAAATGCAGCTTAATTGGAAGATGAAATATGTTTGTGAAAGTCAGCTAGGCTTTTTTTTCCCAGTGTCCTACACAATACCCTGTGACAGCACTTAGACAAAGAAATAACCTTCAGAAAATGAACAGAAACCATTTTTCAATAGCTGTGCATGCTACCACAAATATAGACAAACATATATCTCTAGCCTTAATTTCCAAATGGCTGAGCTTGCATTCAGACAGTAACCTGTCCCTTCTCTCTAGTGTCTTGTATATCACAGCAGAGTTCTGCCAAATGATCTTCCAAATTATATCTCTGCTACTTTGAGTTGGATGAATGAAACATTCAGACTCCAATTCTAAAGATACTCTTATGCTAAAGAGAGACTGGTTTCAAAAAGCCAAACGAGATTAAAAGATCAATGGCACTCTGACATATCTTATCTGACCTTCTATACATTAGCATTAAAACCTTGTACTTTAAAGAACTTCTGAACCATATTAAATATATTTTAGGCATTAGAGATTTATAGCTCTTCTTAAATCAAGCTCTTGAAACATGTCTACATCCGTCATCAGAACTAGCTCACTCAGCCTAATAACACACAGGATAATAAAAACTGCTCACTTTAAATGTCTAAACAAATCAACGTACATGTTGGCATTGTAATTTTCCTTGGATCCACCAAATGATCCACATTAGTGTGCGGGGTGTGGGTGTGTGTGATGTGATGTATAGAGTGCTCTCATGCCCAAGCTGTCTTCAATGGAACACTCCAGTAATGAATGGGCAGAAACCCTAAAGAGCACGCAAGAATTATATTCCAGCTCCTAAATACTGTTAGGAAAACTGCCAAATACCTGTTATCTACCATTCAATTCATTCACAGCCCACACTGCCTGTCACAGAAATGCCAGAAAGCAGATGATTCACAGCTCAGAGGCTGTCATCTGCTGGAGAGATAGATGAGCTTCCTAAACCTGTGTATGTAGAGGCCTGTAATGAACTCATGAGGTATAATACGGTAGTTGAATATAGCTTAGTGCATGTTTGATGTTGAAAGCAAAACACTATCTATGTGTGACTATGAAAGTAAATAACCCCCTGCTGTAGAACAGATATTCTGGTTGGGCCCTGCTGATTCCATTTGCTTTGAAGATGCCTCAGGGCACTCTTTGGATTCACCCCAAGTCATAAAGAATCCATTCCTTCCTAGACTGTTACAAACAACCCCCCCAGGCCTTAAGAAGGGCTTTAAAAATAAACATGCTCATACCTCCTCTATATATTTGATTGTGTAGTTATGGTTTTCACTGCTGATTCAGTCAGCAGATAATAACTCGGCAGTCATTCAAGATGTTTATGATGTAGATTTTCAAACAAGATGTCCAGTGGAGAGCTTTAAAATACTCACTCAGTCCAATCAGTCACGTAACAGTACATCAGTCGACGGGCATGATATGGCAGCCAGCAGACCACAAAAGCAATGACTACAGCTCCTGGAAAGAAAAACGAATGATTAAACACAATTATTCATAAGAATTTTGCTGGCACATGTGAACCACTCATTATTGATATTCTTATTGCTGACAAAATAATTATCATCAGGAATGGGAAATTGATTTTATGGCACTGCAACCATCTGCCCATCCTAGCTAGCTCAGTGGCACATTCGTCTAATGCATTTTTTGTATGGACAATATTTTATGCAAAGCAAATACATTTGCTTCAGAGAGTTATTGGAGGCCATAATAATTATGTCCAGACTGTTATTTTAAATAATCCCCAAAAACAAAGAGAGACAGCATGCTGTTTTTCCAGTTTCTGTGAATCATCTGCTAAATAATGTAAATGTAAATCTCATGGCCTTTGTGCAATGTTTATCTTCATGCATAAGGGTATTTTACTAGATATGTCAGTGAATTAGGGACTGACTCACTTTTTTTTTTAAATACACTTCTTTTGGTTGCGTTTGTGACACAGAATGTGTATGCGGTTCATGTTGGGATGGTGAGTCAGGATGTTCCTCATCTACAGTATTAATACCATTCTGGGTCGAAAAGATTTTGGGAAGCCTAGCATTAGAAACATAATGCTGCAAATTACACCCATTGTGACTAGAAGTAAATACAGCAGAAGACTCCTATTAAGCCTTATGTACCATTCGACCTTGAGAGCCAAAGCAAGTCTACACGTCATGATATTTTCACCTGTGTTGATAGCTTCATTTAGATGTATAACATGTCACATATCCAGATCAATAGCTATGGCTACTGTGACAAGAACTGTTACATTGTCTACTGACACATTATTTACACTGATACTGCATGAAAAATGTACATATTAATATACATTAATTAATTATATCATACTTGTTTTTTTCCCAAAACTTTTTTTTTGCACATATTCATTTTTCATACAGCACTTTTTAAAATATTGTTCATATTTATAATACATATTCATCGCCTGATCCGTACATGGATGAATAAAGCAGTCAGACTCCAATTCATTTTATTCTAAAGAGAGACTGGTTTTGAAAAAGGCATATGAGATTAAATTAAAAACAATGTCACTCCATCATATCTTATCTGACCTTCTATATTAGGGATTAAAACCTTGTACTTTAAAGATCATCTGAGCCATATTAAATACATTCAAATATTAGAGATTTATAGCTCATACTACTACTACTACTACTATTACTACTACTTCTGATAAAAAAAAAAACTCTTCTAGGTGCATCTTTTAAAACATCTCTACATCCTTAATCTCACTATTAGGCTCACTCAGCCTAATAACACACAGAATAATAAAATCTGCTCACTGCAAATATCAAAATAAAGTCAAGTACGTGGTGGCATTGATCAAAATCCCATCTATCTATACCCATCAATCTCACTGCATACTGTACACAGTTTCTCGCCATTTTTATAAGACAAATAGCTCAGAACATAATGCATGCAAATAAACAACCAGAAAGACCATAGTATCTGCACTAGTAAGAGCGGGTTTACTAGCAGAGGGTTGTTATTTAACCTTGGATTTGCTGACTGACCAGCTAGATCAGACCAGCACTAAACAGCATAAACCAGCTTTCCCAAATGCAGTTCATGTGCATCCAAGGTGTGTGTTTTCTCATCCAGATCAAGTCAAACACTGTAATCTTTTATCCTCTTTTCTGCCTATTTTTCCAACAGATATTACATTTCCAGAAACAAAAAGACGGCTAGCTCGTTTTGAGAGGTTTTCAAGAAGGACTGACTTGTCCTGATTTTCACCCCATGCCTATCCAGTGTCTCTGTTGAGATATAGTAGTGTTTGGGGACAAGAGGCATTCAGACTCATCTACTTTCTCTGTTTGGAAAGTAATAGCTGGCTAAACTAACAAATGTACCTAAATATTTCTATTTTACGTATTAACATTTTACAACTTACATTCTTTAAAATTCACACATACAGTGCCCTTTAGACTTGTTGGCACGCTAATAAAAATGATGAGTAACACATTCATTCCACAAAATGTTCTGTGACTAATAGCCTTCTTACTTGGTCAATGACTTTTGCTGCATGGCCTCCTCTATGCAGAGTTAAGGTTATGCCATTTTTTTTTTAAAATAAGGGATTTAATAAGGCTCTACAGGATGTTCAAACTTTGGAATATTTTTATAAACTGAGGATTTTCAGGAACAGGTTTTGAGATCATTAACACTTTAATTGCACACAGGTAGATTCCATTCAACTAATTATGTGACTTCTAATGACAGCTGATTGCACCCAAACTAATTTAGGTGTCTCACAGCAATGGAGTGAATACTAATGCAATAAAAAAGTTTTTATTTGTTCAGGATTCATGATATATAATTCCAAATAAGTCCACTTCAGTTCCAGGTTGTAACACTACAAAATGTAGAAAATCTCAACGGGGTGATTGTTTTAACTAATGGACAGAGGGAAACTCAGGGAGAAGGTCCAAATGTGGTGTCTTGAACTTTCAGCCATGAACAGCTGTAGTGTCGTAGGGATTCAAACTCACACTCTACTGTAGAGCAAGACCTCACACCAAAATAAGCCTTTTTAGACCCCATAATCATCATCTATCTGTTGTACTCATTTGCAGCAGTAATGTAATTAGTAACTGACAAACAAAATATAATCTTATTCCACCTTCCTTTGGAAGGGATTTAATATGACATAAATCTAGAGCAAAGAAACAAATGGTTTTGTTTAATTTTACCTTTGGCACTTCACAGAATTTGCTCAGTTTTAGCATCAGTAGTCATCATTTATCATGACAGAAATCTAAAGGGATTTACTGAATTGTATTTCCACGTGTGATACTGCCATCTCTCTATAGCTGCATAACACTGTTGACACACTCATTTATCCAACACTTGTGCTAACCACAAAGCTATGTAGATTTCTTTCCAAATGTCGCTATTTTGCTATGCATTTTGCAGAGTGCACTTAGAAATAAAGCTCCAACTGGGATGTAAAAATAATGATATGATTTGTACTGACCTAACTGAAAAAAGTTAATTAAGTAATTCACTTGAAATGCATAGGTCATAGAGGTCATAGAGGTGAATTAACCCCTCCACGCTCATTTCAGGAACACCCTCTAAAGCAGAACAATTCAACTACTAAGTATTAAAATATTAGTACATTCTCAGGGGATTATGCAAAATAAATATGTTCTCATTCCCCTTTAGCTCAGTAGTAACTGTGTCTACATTGTCACTGATATCAAAATGATGAAATCAGTGTCTTCATGTTGTGTGGTTAGTGTCAATATTTGAGGAATGATTACAGTGTGGTTGAGCATTATAACCATTTAAATTGGTCTTGTCCATTTGTGTACTTCAGACTCACATTCATTCAGTATGTTATTTGGCATTAAACAGATAACCATAACATGAATAATTCATAAAGCACTTACAAATTAGCTTTCGGTTAAAATAGAACAAGAATATTCAAAGTAAATGGATTGGATTGTGGTTCTTTGTAGAAACCCTATTAGAATGTGAAAGGGTCTTGAGACAGCTCTCTCTCTCTCTCTCTCTCTCTCTCTATTTTCCTATCTTTGCCACTTTGCCTTACTTTACTTGTGTAGTCACTAATTTCTTTGTCCATCTCACTCTGAGCTATATGACCATCTCAGCACAAAACCCTCTCTGTCCCTTCAAGTCATCTTCTTTGGTTGTTCAGCTTGCTTTGGGTATGTCTTTGGTCACAGCATATAACAGTTCAAAAGATATATTTAAAATGGATTATTCAGTTCAAAGGTTCAAAGGACCTGCTGAAACATATATTACTGTGTGTACTGAATGCAATACTCTAGTGGGATTTGAGAAGGCAGCACACTGATGCATACTATGAAGGACTTATAAAACTATTTCTTCCCTTAATAAATATGTATACCAAGCTTCACTATATCTTCTTCCTCAGATTTAGAGATTTCTTTTCAATACTCTAAGTAAGTGCCCACACTGGACCCAGTTCAACTCTGGGAGCAAATACTTCTCCAGAGAGCCTTTGGCTTACTCTGTCCTATCAGAGGACTCAGGCTTTTATGGTGCTTTTATATAGGTTGAATTCAATTTAGGGAAACATTCAATAAATGGAGAGGGATAAAAACGTCTCAAGAACTTTGTGACCCTGCAAAAAGGCAAGTCTCTTCCATGGATTGCATGTAATTAGGAGTTGTCACTGGCTTTCAGATTTACATTGCTGTGGATCAGTGCATCTGCTAGATGGCAAAGCTGGGAAATCTGTGTGGCACTGTGATCTATGGCCTCTGATTGTCAGGGAAGTGTTTTTGCAGGAAATTACACAGCACTTAGCCAACGGCATTCAGTGACCCCACAGAAACTGAGAGGAGAATGTTGATCATTTCTGCAGATTTATAGGAAAAATGAATCAAACTTATTTTGTAGATCAAAATATTATTTATGTATAAATCGTGTGTGTTTGTGTGGCAGCCTCGAAAGACCCTTCATAATGTCAGTTTTCTACTATATGTAGTTTTAAAAACTACAGGTACTCCTGAAATTAAATATGTTTCTTTTTTTTGGATGCATCACAACCACAAGTGAAGTAATAACATTACACAACTTTATAAGAACAATGTTTTCACTTCACGTAATGATTTCATTCCAATTCCATGGAAAGAAACCCCACCTACCTTCATGTTTGTAACATAATCTACATATGGAAAACACTACTGTCAAATTCTATAAGTTTACATTGAGAAATGAATTGTCACTTTGATTATAAGCATCATCCACATTATTATTTGTCTTATCAGGAGGTAAAGATCACTTGCAACCAACTGTGGGCGTCTTGGTCAGAAACAGTGCAGGAAGTGCTCTCTTCCAAGTGTGTTACGCTGCCCTGTGACTGTGATGCAGCATGGGAAGCAGTTCAAAAAGATGTGGAGGTTGGCTTCATGTATCTCAGAGGAAGCATGTGTTTGCTCTAGCTTCTCTGGTTGGTAGTTGATGTGTGATAGGGGAGAGATAGGTAGTAGAGAGTTAGCTACAACTGAGGGAGAAAATGGGGAAAAAGTAAAAAAAGGAGCATTACAGACAATTTGAAAGCTGACATCTGATTATAAATGGAATTGATTAGGCTTATATCAGTTTCCCTATGGCATGGAACTATTCAAAAATTAAGAAAAGCACTCTTGGCTAGCAAGACTTTAGACATCTTTAGGCGGACTGACTGCATTTACTGCTGCACTGGTAAAATGGCTTCTTACCCAATGTGATCTTTATAGGCAGTCAGCCAAGGCAAAGTTAGAAAGTAGCCTAAATAAAATTTGCACACAATTTCAGTAAAATCCATTTATGTTTTCTTATAGCAAAGCTCGCAAAGTACAATATTAGCAGAAAAATAAATCAATTTTAGTGATAAATAATATCCACTTTCGAGAACTTAGCTACAGTTCATATTTGGTGGTTCTACTTCTTAGTGTCATTAACTCTAAGGTATTAATCAAATCACCTGCCTTACTAAAAGCTTGTGTAAGAACAGCACAGCCTGATAACAGCACCCTGCTCTATTAATGGTGATTACAGGCTGCTGACACAGCACAGTGGAGCACACATTAAAAACTGGGCACCTACTACATCTCTAAGTGAAATCAGAAAAAAATTAACTGTTGATATGTAGCGCGAAGTCTTACATACATGCTTTCTAAGTGATAAATTGATGGTGAAAACAGAGAAGACTATATAATACTAGTACACCTCTTAAGTCATCACAGATAACATGGTGAAAACAATTCAAGCTGCAGAATTGCAGCATATAATAGGCTGTGATTAATAAAGATATTTGAAAGCTCCCTGTGGAGAATAGAAATAGCTTTGTGTGATTATTTTTGTGACAATCTTTGATTCTTCTCTCTCTCTCTCTCACACACACACACTACAAAAAAGGATATTTGTTGCAAGCTAGAATGCTATTCAATTTACATTAAGCTGAACCAAAAGGGTTTTTTTTGCTTATCCATTGCAGATGAAGCACAGTTTGAATGCTGGATGCCTGTCTGTTGTTTTTTTTTTCTGGAAAGTTAAAAAAGCAGTGGTCCATACAGATAGTAAAAGGCAGGGTGCTCAGGTGGTACTTCCATAGATGAAACAGTTTTTTGTAGGGTAAAAAAAAAACAAGCATTTTCTTTTGCCTTTAAACCCACTGTGATAGATGCTGGCAATCTTGGCAACATTTGCACCGAGCCCCACATTACCTGAGCAAAATCTAGGTCTTTTATGATCTGCCATATCCGCTTCGATCTTGCAGGTTCTTTATTAGTGCCTATAATAATGAAAACTACAGCAGGGAGCAGAGCTTTTTCCTACATAGCCCCCAGCTATTAAACAGCCTTTCAATTAGTGTTCTCAGACACAGTTTAAATGTCTACCCAATAATACCACCCCCCGCCCCCCAAAGTTATCACACAGGTTTGCTGATGGTTGAGCAGCAGGATGCCTTATGTCCCATTTTACCCACTAATGCCTGTCTTAACTTCTGAATCTTCCTTTTAGTTATGCTCATATTGCATACACCTTTTAAACCACTGTAGAATAAGATCATCTAATAATCCTAAAAATCTCTCTCTCTCTCTCTTTCTCTTGCTGTACCTGTACTCCTGTTGCCCGATGTAATGTCGGTGCCTGATCATAACACACTTCTACTGCTCTTGCTCCTCTTACCCTCTAGACCTGTCTGATTCATCCTGATACCTCAGCTTGGAGGCTGATACTTCTGCACATGTGACTCCCCAACTGCTGCTGTCTTGTTTTTGTCTAGTATATTACACATATGTTGCATATAACATATGTTATTGATTGGGAGGAGAACAGTGGTCTATGGAGGACTAGTGGTGAGACCTCGGCACTCTCAGTGCCATGGCCTTGGTTCAATTGCCGGCCGGGGAACGATCCCCAGCCACAGTGCCTCTCCCAAGCCCTGATAAAAGTGGGGAGTGTTGTGTCAGGAAGGGCACTTGGCATAAAAACTGTGCCAAATCAAATATGTGGTGTCCCCTAACAGGAGCAGCCAAAAGAAGAACAAGTGACTGGGAGAAGAACAATTTGTTTGGGAGGATGAAAAAACCCCAGAAACTAACATACACAATATTTTCTGGTTAAGTTGCACCAAGCAAGCTCATATTTCAAGTTCTTCAAATCTCTCATGTTTCTCTAGCACACTATTTTATTTGGCTGTTTTGGCTGTTTGGAACCATTTTTTAAACTGACACTGTTTCACTGACTTGCATAATTTTGTGATTTAAGTAGAATTTACTAAAAACACATCCCTAAAACTATTCATAAAATTTGTGTAATATTGTTGCCTCAGGCTTTTAAGGAGATACCACATACACAATCATTGGAAAAAGAAAGTACACCCTCATTCAATTCTATGTTTTTATTTATCAGAGCCTAAATAACAATTGTGTGGTCCTCACCGATTTCTATAAGCAAACAAATAACCTCAGGTACAAAAACACAACAGGTTTCAATATGTAGTCATTTTTCCCTAAAAAAATAAACCAACGTTCAGAAACCAAGTGGGGGGAAAAATAAGTACACAGTTCCTACTTTCACAATTATTAAGATAGTAATTAGCAGCCAGGTGTTACTAACGAAATGCACAAGACTAATTAATCATCAAGAAGTGTGACTACCTGTATAAAAGCAGAATTTTGGCAGTTTGGTGTTCTGGAGCATTCAAATGTGTGTATACATCATGCCAAAAAGTATGTGAGCCATGACCTCTGAGAAACAAATGTTGCTGCTCATCAATTTGGAAAGGGTTATAAGGCCATCTCCAAAGAATTTGAAATTCACCATTCTACAGTGTGAAACAGTGGGAGAAAATAACTACATATATTACATATAGTAACAACTACATATAAAAACACATATTTTTGTTACTGTTATTGTTACTTACGCAACACCATAACGCCATGGCGCAGGGACTGGGCACGGTTGGGCTCCACAGCAACGCTGAGCATAGTGGCATTACCCCCAACAAGGCAGACACGGTTGTCCTGAGCTGCCTCACGAAACATACGAAGAAGTTGACTTGCAATGATTCCATTCAGCACTGAGATCAGACCCATGGGAACAATGAATGACAGGAATGCATTCACCTGATGGGATAGAGAAGGAAATGTAATAAAAGATATAGGTTCCTCGATTTGTGAAAGACACTGTTGTTTTGAAAGATAGTTAGGTTATTCAGTCACATTAGATAGAAAGCTTGCCAGAAATGTCCAATGTTAAGACCAATGAAACCAAGTCCTGTTAGCTTGTTTTGCCCTCATTACTAACCCTTTTAACTCAGACTATGGCCATTTTTCTGTTCATAGTTTATAGTTTCTGTTTCTGTATTATCTGTTTATAGTTTTGGGTTACATTTTCTGATTTTTACATGGCCAGATGGTGCAGTGGGTAGCATTGCTCCAGGGTCCTGGGTTTGAACCTGAGCTCGATTTACTCCATCTCCCCATGTCAGTGTGGATTTCCTCTGGGTTCTCCGGTTTCCTCTCACTTCTGAAAAACCACACCAGTAAGTGGACTGGCTACTTGCTGGTGCCCTTCAACTGACTGGTGACCCATCCAGGTTGTATCCTTGCCTCATGCCCTGTGCTCCTGGAATAGGCTAAGGATCCACCACATCCCTAACAAGCATAAAGTCGTTACTAAAAGTGAGTGAGTGTCTTGTTAATTTTTCTTTGATTTATTATGGTTCTTGATTCTACTGACTGTTTTTTACGTTTCATGATACTTTCTGACGTATTCCCTGAACACTTCCTGTGAGTTCCATGGGCAGTGTTTTCAATAAGTGCTAATATTTTTTTCTATGGCGAACAATGACTGTTAAGATGATAAGAATGATAATCACTCTAGTGTGATCCTTACTGAGGGTGAGATCCTATCAAGAACTTATACTGATCTTATTTGATGTCCTGAATCATTTTTGTTTGAACTGTGGAAGAGACTAGTTGACAACTTTGAATTACTGGTTGACTAGTAAAATGAATAGACATGCAACCCCTGACTTAATAATGGAAACACATAACAATGCAGTAAACAAAAGGAGTACAGCCACAAATTGCCTTATAATAGCTTCATTCCATTTCACAAGTTGTGAAAATATATAGTGGGATTTTAGATAATTATTCAAGTGGAGGTAGACAGAAATTGTCATACAGGTTACTGATACTTAAGTTGGGAGGCTACAAAAGGCATTTGGCTTTCCTTAAGATGGATGCTTATTCCTTTACTTTTATTTTGGTTGAGGGTTGTATATGATATATAGATGGAGACAGAACCTCAGAGACTCTGATTCCACTCAAACAACTTCCAATCATGTGTAGATGCCTTTGTTTCAGCCCTCCATACAAAGACACAAATTCTTCACTCATTCCCTCTTTCACATCTATGCCATTCCCGTGACATTTACTCCATTGATATTTCAAGCACACTCAACATGGCATCTAAGAATATGAAGGGAGGTAATTACCACATTGACTGCTCCCCTGTCTCCCTTTTTCCTTTTTAGCTAACATATTGGCTACAAGAGCTTAGGCAGACGACTTCAAAAGAATCATTTCGACAGCCTCCCTAATTGCCCCATCTATTGCTAACTATCTTCTAGTAATGTGTCTCACTACAGTCATGTTCATATTAGATGTAGATAAAACAATTCAGGGTTAACAATCAATGTATTTTCATGACTGTAATGCCAGAGTGACCTGGTTTCAATCTGTTTTGTGTCTAGACAGACACTTCATCGAAAAATGTCATTTTGGCTAAAGATGAATAAAAACCTGTAGCACCTTTTAAGCATAATACAACTGACAGTTGAGTTGCATCTTCAGATGTATGTTCCCCAAACATCAAATGCAGACACACTGATGACGATCTGGTGATGTCTTATGACATTGGGCTCATAATGAAATATGAGACGTGAAAGAGCAGCAGACTCTGAGGACTATCAGCTACTTGGAAGGCAGTATGCGGCACCCCAAAACATATATAATACACAGCCACATGAGGAGATTCTGGATTCCAAAGCTTACCTTGAGCACTTTATGCACTACTGTGCACTTTGATATCAGATGTTTGTCCACCTTGACATCAGTTCATGAAATATAGTGGAATAAGGGAAATAATCTTGTATATATCTTAATATATATAAGCAAAGATGCGTAATTCCTCTTTAACAGGTCTAACAGACAGTCCTGCTGGCAGACTTTTCACCAGCTATGTCTTTCTTTTGCTTTTTTGTTGTATGTGGACTTTGGCTGTTCCAAATTATCTCAATTTAGATCAAGGTAATTAGATCAAGGTAAGCCAAATGATTATGGGCATTGTTTTAACCTGTCTACTCAAATCAGTAATTTTATATCATTGCTCTACAAATACACCTGACCATCACACCCATATGTGGGCTTTCTCCACAAAGTTGGAAGCTCACAATTGTATAGGATGCCTTGTATGCTGTAACAATTTCCCTTCACTGGAACTAAGGGGCCCAAACATGTTCCAGCATGACAGTGCCCTTGTGCTCAAAGCAAGGAACATGGAGATATGGTTTGCCAAGGTTGGAGTGGAAGAACTTGTGTGGCCTTCAGAAAGCCCTGACCTCAACCCCCACTGAACTTCAGTATGAACTGAAGCGCTGACTACACTCCAGGCCTCCTTGTCCAACATCAATGCCTGACCTCACTAAAGCTCTTTTGTTACTGAATGGGCAAATCCCCACAGCCACACTCCATATTCTAGTATAAAGAGTGGAGGTTATTATAACAGCAAAGGGGAACTAAATCTGGAACGCAATGTTCAAAATGCACCTATGAATGTGATGGTCGGGCATCCACAAACTTTTGGCCATATAGAATAACTCTGGAATAATACAGTAATACACTTTATTGGAGAACAAATGAGAGGTCTGCTGAAAAAAAAAAACAGTAAGAATTTTCAGTGCTTCAAAAATATCAAGATGCATGAAATGAACCTTAAATTTGTGTCCAGGTCATTTTTTTTGTAGAACTTTTTTTTCAGTTTAAGAATAGTCAGATATTCAAAAAAATGTCCTGGGGTGTCCAATCTTTCCACGAGGGCTGCGGGTTTTCATTCCAACCAAGCAGGATTATCCAGTATGTGTGTAATATATGTAGTGTATGCATGTATTTTGCTTACTCCTACCACTCACATGAGCTAAACAGTCACTAGCTCTATGGCATGAAGCATGAGTACATTTTGACGGCTGAGCATCAAAAATGCGTCTGGTATTTGACTAGAAATATGTTTTTGAGACAAATCATAGCATTTCAGCATATGAAATAGCATCATTTAAAGCAACAATTTTGTATGACACTTCAGGGTTACACAGTTGTTACACTATGGTAAAAGAGTCATGGTATGAAGAAGAAGTGGTCTGAGATCTCATCAACGCTAAAATTCCCAGAAAGACAACTGGGTCCTGTTTTGAGTCCACTCTTATTGTTTTATTGTATTATAAACACCAAAAATACTGAGGCCATTTGCAGATAGTTCCTTTTTGGGTCCACTTTAACAGGACTGAGTATGCTTCATTTAAAAAGAACTATGTGTGAAAACACCCTTAATGTTGAGCTGTTTAGAGCAATCCACATTACACATCTTTTCTTCATGTTTATAATGAAGTGCTGATCTTTCAAACACTGATTAATCCAAGTGTTTTTGCAAGGGCTTCAACCAAATGTTTCCTAGCTGATGTGTACTTGGACAAAGGCACAGCCTGGAATGAGACTCCATTTGCAGGGCTTTAGACTGCACTCCCAGCATGCTTCTTTACATTGTGAGCCAGCTGGAGGCTGATTTGAATTTGATTTGATTGTGTTGCACCCCTACTATATACATTGTCCTAAATGACATGTTCATCATAACCGTTACTTGTAAGAACTAATTTAAAATAGATTCTATTCTGTTAAGGACTAATTTTGAGATACACCAAACAGGGACAGAATGCCAAGAAGAGAAAGGTCAAGAGTTAACTGGTCAAGATTACTGAAGGCACAATGGGAGAGCGTGTCTCTTTTAATTAGTTCATACTAACAAGGGACATCACTGGGTAGCAGCTGAAGATAAATGAGTTGCAGCTGACAATGAGAAAAGAGACTATAACAAGCCACTGCACTGCAAATCATGCCTCCTTCTACATTAAGACAAAGATTAGGTCTAGTCCTTGATAAAGTAAAAAGAATTAAATTAACCGCTCATATAATAATCTCAGTGTGTCATAAGATGTTTAATTATGTTTCTTTTAGGCTGCTGCTGTAAAAAATGAATAACTGTGGGGATCAGCAAACCTTTTATTCCAAAAGTGGCATAATAATAAATATAATGTGAGCAAGCATAAACCCATACACACATAACATTTGAGGTATAAGTAAATGAACACTTATGCAGTAGAGAACAACTGAGAAATGTGCACAGGAAAATTATTACAAATAGAAAGGGAGGAAAATTGGCTCACTGACCGTATTCAGACATTTGTATGCCTTTCAACTATCGAAAAAGTACAGTATAAACACAGCTGTCATTCACTTGGATTCTCTCTTTGAGTGCAGTGTTTTCACTGCACATTTTTCATTCATGTATTTTAAAACTACTTCTTTTGTGAACATGTCCTTCTTGCTCATGCTCTTTTGTTCATATAAGAAACTCTCAATTTAATTTGTGGCAGAAATAAATTCAGTTGTATGTTTGAGACAAATCTACAGTTACTGTATGACTATTCAGTTCAAAATGCATTACTAGTTTGTCAGCATCTAAAGGATGTACATAAAGTATATATTAACTACATATACAATTATGTGTCTTTATATAAATGAGAAACTATACACGGGTAACAAATTAAAAAGAAAAAAAAAACAGTGGCTTTGTTATGTTGCAGTATTTTGCTGGCATTTTGGTAAGATATGAGTCCACCTGTCCCCAAAGACAGAAGAGTTACTGCAAATCAATACAAAATTATTCTGATTGATTACCTTTATCCCTTGAGGAAACATTTCTATGATGATAGGAGTGGTCTCTCACCAGATGACAATGTACCCATCCACAGAGTCACTGAACGATTAGAAAATGATGTAAATTATATGGTATGGCCTTCACAGTCACCAGATCTCAAACCCATTTATACACCTATGGGACATTTTGGACAGATTTGTTAAACAGAGCGCTCTGCCACAACCATCAATACACCAACATTTTGGGTAAGACACCATTGTTTACTCTGGATCAATGAGGACTTCACCCATAGGTGCATTAAGAACTTATAGATGTTCAAGGTTTTGTTATTTGCTTTTAAATCTCTGCATGGCTTGGCACTGAGTTATATCTCTGACCTCCTCGGCCTGCAAAATACCTCCAGAGAGTTGAGATCGTCTAATAAAGCTCATTATAATAACCATTCCTCAGATTTTGAAGAAGTTCAAAGTTGACCAGGCCTTTTCCGAGACTGTGGAACAGCTTACCATTTTTCATAAAGGCATCCCCCATGGTAGACATTTTTAACATTTAAAAACATATTTTTACATTTTAACATTTAAAAAACATATTTATTTTCCCAGGCATTTGAAGGTCTTTAAGATCTGTAGTATAAGGTCTTCTGTTTTTGTCCTGTCTTTATCTGTGGTTTTGTCTTTTAATTTCTCCTTTGATTTACTGTTTTAGTTTTATTAATGTATTTGTTTGTTTGCATTTTTATATTTCATTTTATTTGTATTTTTATTTTTATTCATTTGCATTCATTTTATTTATTCTTTAGCCAAGATGTTGTATAGCACGTGTCTTTTAAAATATGTTATATATACTGATCAGCCATAACATTAAAACCACCTGCTTTATATTCTGTAGGTCCCCCTTGTGCCGTTAAAACAGCTCTGACCCATATAGGCATGGACTCCACAAGACCTCTGAAGGTGTGCTGTGGTATCTGGCACCAAGACATTAGCAGCAGATCCTATAAGTCCTGTAGATTGTGAGGTGGGGCCGGACTTGTTTGTCCAGCACATCCCACAGATGCTTGATCGGATTGAGGTCTGGGGAATTTGGAGGTCAAGTCAACACCTTGAACTCTTTCTCATGTTCCTCAAACCATTCCTGAACAATTTTCGCAGTGTGACAGGGCACATTATCCTGTTGAAAGGGTGTACTTGGTTTGCAACAATGTTTAGGGCGGTGGTATGTGTCAAAGTAACATCTACACAAATGCACTGTGTGATCGTACACCTTTCTATCATAGCCAGCATCAACTTTTTCAGCAATTTGTGCTACAGTAGCTCTTCTGTGAGATCGGACCAGACGCGCTTGCTTTTTTCCCCATGCGCATTAATGAGCCTTAGGCACCCATGACCCTGTTGCCGGTTCACTGTTTGCTCTTGGACCACTTTTGGTAGGCGCTAACCACTATACACTGGGAACAGTAGGCCCACAAGACTGTTTTGGAGGTGCTCTGACCCAGTCGTCTAGCCATCACAATTTGGCCCATGTCAAAGTTGCTTAGATCTTTAGACTTGCCCATTTTTCCTGCTTCCAACACATCAGCTTCCAGAACTGACTGTTCACTTGCTGTCTAATATCTCCCACGCCTCGACAGGTGCCAATGTAATGAGATAATCAATGCTATTCACTTCACCTGTCAGTGGTTTTAATGTTATGGCTGATCGGTGTAAATAAATGTGACCTGACTTGACTCTCTTTTTTGTGCTCTGGATCCCCCCACCCTCTCTTACAACAGGCAAATGGATGCCACATAGTCCTCTTCAGTCACTGACTGGCTAGCAAAAAGGCTAATACACAGATTATGTACCACAGCTGCAAGTCTTAAGGAGGTACTTTAAAGAGATACTATGTGCAGATGTTCTACATACAGCCATGTGGCAGCAGCGCAATGCATACATGCATATCATGCAGGTACAGGTCAAGACCTTCAACAATAGCACAGGTTCACCGAAACTGGACAACTGAAGATTGTAAAAAATATGGGCTGGTCTTTTTCCAATCTGCAATCTCCAGTTTAGGTGAGACCACTGTAGCCTCAGATTCCTGTTCTTGGCTGAAAGGAGTGGTACCTGGTGTAGTTTTCTGCTGTTGTAGGTCATCCACCTCAAGATTCAATGTGTTGTGCATCCTGTGTTGGGATCTCTGCTCATCACAGTTGTAAAGTGCGGTTATTTGAGTTACCGTACCTTTTCTGTCTGGCCATTCTCCTCTGATCTTTCTCATCAACAAGGCATTTCCCTCCACAGAACAGCAGCTCACTCTAAAGACTGTTGTGCATGAAAATTTAAGGAGATCAGCAGATTCTTAAATACTCAAATCAGCCCATCTAACAACAACAATCATACCATGTTCAAAATCACTGAGATCACATTTTTTGTACATTCAGTGTTTGATAGGAACATTAACTGAAACTCTTGACCTGTAAATTCTAAAGAAGCATGGCTTATGCTTTTGTTACAACTGCCTTGAAAACCATTTTAATACCATGTTTGGTAACTTGGAACAGCATGTTTGGTTATTTGGTACACATATTTTCATTGGTTTGAGCTTTATTTACATCTTCACTTATGTTTAAACATTATCTATTTGCAGCAGACTTGGCATGAATATATCGCATCAGTAGCAGAACTTGAAGACATCTTCTGCAGAGTACAAATTGCATTAAGATGTCTGCCTAAGCAACATCCTATCATTCATTTCTTACAGCAGCAACAACAACAATAACAGGGTTTAGAAAATCTTCAATACTTTTTTTTCCAAAATTCATAACCAATCTTTTTCTAAAATGCAGGATGAACAGATTAAGTAAAAATCACAGTTAGAAAACCAACACTAAACGGTAAGTAACATTTTATAATTCATTTCTTGCAGTAGCAGCATAACAGGATAAAAAAAAACATCAACATCAACTCTAAAATTATATGGATACAGTAAATTAAGTAAAAAAAAACTCTACTACTTTTTTTTGGAGAGCTCTCTCTCTCTCCCCCTCTCTCGCTGCCTCCCTACAGCTCTGCCTGTTTCCTTGGTGCCATTCTATTTTGCAATAAATCTATCATAGATTAATGTTAGTGTGTTTTACTTAGTCGGAAAACCCTTTTAAGACCTAATTATTGCATGAAAATAATTAGATTATAAACATATATCCATGTCTGACTAATTTTATGCTCATCTTGTTAAAGTAGTGTTACGCATATATGCATTATAAACAATGAAAAAAAAAATAGCCAAAGCATATGCAATTTTTCCTACCTCAGGATTTTTGTTGTCAGCTTAATGCACCCCATTATATGAGGTCACATGAATTATTTCATTTCTATCAGGCTGCTCCACTGTAAGGGGGTAGTAACATAAGATTTGGCTTTCACTTACTGAGCCAGAAAATAAATGCTGCTAAGTTACAGCTACTTTCCAAGTCAGTGTACCTGAATTCACCCTTATTATAGAAATATATCCAAAAAGTTACAATATCTAAAATATCTGTGAACTAAAAAGAGATAAGTAATGATAAACAATATGACAAATAATAAATGCATTCATGTATGAATGAATGCATGCATGAATGAATGAAGCATTAACCGGCTTCCAAAGTTTTTAGTTACTCACCTGAAGAACAGTTTTGGCCGTGACCGAGGACACGATGGTGGTGCATATGGGCTCACTGTCCACACTCCTCTGGCCCATGGTAAAGAGCATCGGTGTGGCGAGCAGAAAGGAAGCGGCCCACATGGCACTGATCAGCTTCTTGGTGCGGCTGCGCGACATCACGCTTTTCGCCTTAAATGGGTGGCAGATGGCCATGTAGCGCTCTGCGCTCAGGCTCGCCACATTGAAAGCCGTGGCATATGAGCAGCCGTCGCGCAGGAAGTAGTAGCCCTTGCACGCGGCCGCGCCAAAAGCCCACGGGTGGTGCACCCAGATGAAGTTATAGAGCTCCACGGGCATGCTGAACAGGAGGATGAGCAGATCAGACACGGCCAGGCTCGCCAGGTGGTAGTGCACGGTGCTCTGCAGGTTCTGAAGAGACTTCTTTGTCAGCAGGGTGTACAGCGTTATAGAGTTCCCGAGGCAGCCGATAGCGAACAGAACCACGTAAATCACGGTGACGAGCAGTTTAGAGTAAATGTCTGTGTTCACGTCCAAGTCCTCCTCAGGAGCGGAGTCCGTCTCGTTATGGCGAAGCGGCACTGAACTGTTCGCGCGCGCTACAAGTTGCTCCGTCAAGGCGCGCAATTTCAGGGAGTCGAGCTCTGTTAGTGTGCTGTTTAGATCCATACTGTTCGGAGTTCTCACTTTTACACCAATTTGGAATTACTCCATCACAGACGAGGCGCTGACAGAACACGCAGTGATTATGCTTTATTTGACTGTACAGGCTTCTGAAAGGGTGGAGACGCAGCAGGTTCCTGCGCGCTGCTCTCTACGTGTGAGCGCACTGAAGTAGCTGCGCGTTTATATCCCGCGCGCGCGGAGGCGGTGACTTAGCAGGCGGTGAGTGGTGACGCTATTGCACTGATTGACGTAGATTTTTTAGGTATGTATGCATTTATGTATTTTTTAACTCGATGTTTTGTCCCACATCCCTGCCGAGCTATAAACTTCGAAGCAAATCTGACAGGGATTTATACGCACATACACATATATATACTGTATATATACAGTATACAGTGGTTTACAGAGGCAAAATTATATATATATATATATATATATATATATATATATATATATATATATATATATATATATATATATATATGTGTGTGT
>CM075018.1:12442819-12475854 GCA_037576675.1 Pangasius sanitwongsei
GCATTTCTGTTTCACCCTAACCCTAACTCCTGTATCACACTCACACCCTCGTCACGTACTGACCATTCACCCTGCATTTCTGTTTCACCCTAACCCTAACTCCTGTATCACACTCACACCCTCGTCACATACTGACCATTTACCCCGCATTTCTGTTTCACCCTAACCCTAACTCCTGTATCACACTCACACCCTCGTCACGTACTGACCATTCACCCTGCATTTCTGTTTCACCCTAACCCTAACTCCTGTATCACACTCACACCCTCGTCACATACTGACCATTCACCCTGCATTTCTGTTTCAAACAAATGAAACTCTGAAAGTATATCAACAAGCTAACTTGTTTAATCAAAAACCATGAGGAGGCCAAAAATATCAATAACAGTTGAAAATTAATGCAACAAACGACCCGAGTACAGTACTGTATTTTCCGGACAGGAGAGGATTTTGCCCTCTATCAAGTGCAGTGGCTAACAGTGTCCAGGAAATGTTTGGGGACCCTTTGGGAATGCCAACTGTCTATACACTCACATACTGTAGGCACCCCTAGCTGTTTACAGGTAGCTCCCATTAGCTGAGTGATTTAAAATAAAATTAGAAGGTAAATCATTGTATAGTAGCATATTTCAGATTACAAAAAAAATGAAGGATTAGCAGACTTTACCCTGCATTGAGAAAAGAACAGAAAACCTGATTACTAAAAATTCACTTTGAATGGATGTCTAAACGCAGCTGTTGAACTGCAACAATAAATGTTGTGTGTATTTTTTTGTTCAGCTTTTGTTCAAGGTTGGTTCTGGCACACCTTGAGACAAATGTGTTCCAGTCAGAGTCATGCAATCTGCTGAAATTCTTGGCTTTCTTGAGGATGTATCCAATTTTACCGGCAATTTGTTTGATAGAGTTTAACAGCTGCCTTTAGATTTCCATTATCAATAAGTATGGACTAAACAAGTTTTTATTCCCTTATTACGAATTCTGTATAGTTATTATAATATTACAGAGGTGGTTGATGGAGAGCAGCATTTTTTTTTCTTGCAAGACAAACTTAGATAAAACAAAATTAATGTGATTGCAACTAACTGAACAGAATTAGGCCGTTCCATTTTAGTCTGAAAAGTACAGTGGTGCATTTTCTTGCAAAGAAATTCAGGAAAAATAGAAAATATGGCCATGACTACTCTTTGGCACTAATTTAACTCTTATAGTACAAAGAATATTAGTGTATCTGTAACACAGGAACTTAAAAGGTCATGATGCCATCCCTATAGTGCAAATGAATGCACTTTGTGCAAAGTTTTAAAATTAGTGCAACTTAGCATTGCATAAAGACTCAAAAGGCCATTATGGGAGTATGCACCGAAAATAAATACGCAAAGAAAATATGAAAAATGAAAAGAAAAATCATAATATTTAGAGGT
The DNA here is from genome assembly GCA_037576675.1 of Pangasius sanitwongsei. Classification (NCBI taxonomy): domain Eukaryota; kingdom Metazoa; phylum Chordata; class Actinopteri; order Siluriformes; family Pangasiidae; genus Pangasius; species Pangasius sanitwongsei. The sequence goes on from CM075018.1 coordinate 12,444,244, forward strand.
ACATTTTTAGAACTTAGCATTAGCACTTTTGATGTCAGAAAATAAACATTTAGTATGTCATAATAAGAGCTCAAATTACCTCTATTTTTCTAATATTTGCTCTGCCTGAGAACTTTCTTTTTGTTAGAATTTTGTTAGAATAGAATTATACACATTTTTTTTTTATATCCTGCCATGATCTTTGGTTTAGGTCTGGTTCAAATGAAAGACATAGATCACACTCTTTTTTGCCTGGTACCCTTCTGAGAGTCAAGTACTTGCTCAAATGACACCACACTGCCTCTTTTTCCTCTTCATTCCATGTTTTTTTTCTTGTTTCGTTGTGGATCATTATCATGCTAATAATGCATACCAGTGTTTTAGTAAATAATCATACGATATAAGTGCATGTGAGATACTAAATGAAGATGACAAAGAGAGACAGAGAGAGAGAGAATGAGATAGTGACAAAGAGAGATAGACAAAGAGAGAAATAAAGATAGAGAGCAAGACAGAGACAGCTTGAGACACAGACAGAGATAGAGACAAGGGTATCTGAAGAGACTTCAGAGGCTGAAGTGCTGTTCATGGCTTAAAGTCATGATACATTCACCCTTTCCAGGCAATATACAGTAGGTGCGCACAATTACCTTGCATAACTCAATCCGGCTATACTAACCTGCCTTGAATTTGTTACGCTACATACAAAGAATGGGTCAAGGACATTTGTAAATACATAGATAATGTGTGTGGTTACTGGAGCTTTATGGTTTAAAAAAGATCAGTGTATTGACATGGTTTCCCTGGTAACTCCTGGCTCATGTGATACCAAGGCAAAAAAGATGACTTGCCCATTCTGAACACATATCAGATGTATTCCTGTTTAAAATATTAATTCTGCATGATATATTCAAATGTGATGTATATTCAAATTTTAGACAGTTTAAGACTTATTAAGGCCTTAAATGAGTAAAATGTAATTTCAGGGAAAAAAGAGTCTTTAAGGACCCACAGAGCATTAGAGCACAGAATTCCAGAGCATTAAAACATACCTTTAAAGGTGGATTCTGGGGAGACTGTTCTTTTCTGTTCTTCTGTCCTTTTCTCTGTCATCCATAAAAGATTGAATTAGTTAAAAGTTAGTAGTTGGCAGTTTGCTGCATGAGAATCACTAAAAAATTGTCTAAAGTCATTTACACCTGCAAACTTGCTCATTTATGCAGTTATCCAATCAAATAATTATGTAGCAGCAGCACAATGCATAAAATCAAGCAGATACAGGTTAAGAGCTTCAGTTAATGTTTACATCAAACATCAGAAAGGGGGGGAAGTGTGATCTCTGTGGCTTCAACTGTGGCATGGTTGTTGGTGCCAGAAAGGGCTGGTTTGAGTATTTCATAAACTGCTGATCTCCTGAGATTTTCACACACAACAGTCTCTAGAGTTTAGACAGGAGTGGAACCTGATGTGCTCTTCTGCCGTTGTAGCCCATCCACCTCAAGGTTTGATGTGTTGTGCATTCTGAGATGCTTTTCTGCTCACCACAGTTGTAAAGAGTGCTTATTTGAGTTAATGTAGACTTCCTGTCAGCTCAGACCAGTCTGGCCATTCTCCTATGAGCTCTCTCATCAACATGATGTTTGAGCCTGCAGACCCCCCCCCCCCGGTCACAGGATGTTCCTAATGAGCAGGTGTTCCTAATAAAGTGGACAGTGAGTGTATATGCCTACTGTTCAGTATTCATGAGTTTCAATACGTTTTCATCCAGTTACATCTTAATACCCATGATAATACTCTGCATTAATTATTTATTCATAAAAGATATTAGGATAATTTTAAACAGACATGTGAATGTATTAAATTAATTCTGGTCATCACACACAATATTCCATATTCATGAGTAGGAAAAGGCTAGTGAGGTATGCTCCTTTCACATAGGGTTTAAGCTTGGTAATAGGTAAGAGTGTTGGATCATTAAGGAGATGCTCAGAGAAGCTGAAGAGAGCAGCTGTGTATAATCAATACAAAATCATAGTGTCTCAGTGACAGTGGCGGACAGCATGAGAAGGGCTCTTGTACACTGAAGTGGAGACACATAGTTGATTATGAGAGACCATACCTACATCCTTCCTCTGACTCACCTCTCCTACACAACTTCTAACAATCTCTTTTTCTCCATGCTGTTTTGCTCCACTGCACTGAGATTTAAAGGATGCAAATGAAAATGCAAACGAACTACTGAGTACAAGACAATCGCTCCTTTGATGCTTTTGTTTGGGTAATAAGTGCACTGAGATAATGCTAGTCGACATGTTGGCGCTTGCTTAGAATGTTTGTCAAAACTTGAGTCTGTCACAGAGGTCTGTGGAGGGTAACAAGATTATGGAACAGATATCATATACTGTATAAGTAACAACTCCTGTAGGAACAGGACATCAATATGTCTCATCCACAACTTATACATGTACACATCCCAAATAGTGTGTGTGTGTAAGACCCTGAGTGCTAGCACTTGCTACATATTTTTGTCTGTTACATTTCCTTAAGTATCCTTTTAAGCACATTGTTATTTAAACCCTCTAAATGCAATGACCAGTGAGAATTAACATTCAGCATGAATGCTGAGACCTTCAACAAAGTCATGAAGTGTCCATATGATGCAGTACTTGATATAAATACCATTGTCATACTGGCATCACTCCCTTCATTCTTCTTCTCATTTCCTACCCACTGGACATCATGTGCACCTTGGATCTATTTTTCATATTGTCTTCTTTCACACAGCGGCTGTGTGAGCTTGCAACGTTAAACAGATTTGGATTTCTCTCCAAAGAGCAACTGGCCACTGTTCTGCTTATTACATTCCAGACTGCTACGGACCCTTTATGCCTCCGATCACACTTTGCCATCTAGCTGAGAAATACTTGTTAGGTGACACAATTAATCTTGACTAATTTAGAATGCTATAGCCACCCTATCACTCCAAAATGCATCAGACATTATCACGCTCGTCAATCAGATTGAGGCAGGTAACTATGTGCAGTACCAGCGCCAACTGAAGATGCTAGGGTGTTAACCATTGACAGCAGTTCTTTTAACCATGTGACAGTAGTCCCCTTCGGCTGTCCTCTGTTGGAATTTAGGACATTTCAGAAGTTGGTTCTCAGCCTTTGACTAAACGCCACAGACAGAAATGCATACTTGTCTCAATGAGAGGGACATGAGCTCTGACTCAGTGGAAACACAAGACTTTTCTTTTGAAAGTTGTATGCCCGGGAGTGATGCCCTATCAGAGAGAAATGAATGCCTCTCTCACTTGTTGGTGGGCATAAAAACACAGAAACCATGTGAAGCCAATGTTAGAAGAGAACACATCAATCACCCAGAACTGAGACCAGTCTATCTAGCTCTCATATTCTTCTTACCAATTCTTAGACGATGCCTCATGCTGGTCCATTCAGACAACATCAAGACGGTCAGCTGCACAACTTGCCTTCAACCTTCTTAAGTTCTCCCACACCAACCCATTCTATGCCCCCTCCACTGGCTACAGATTTAAAACACTTATGCTTGCCTACAGAGCCAAAAATGGACCAGCCCCCACCTACCTTAAAGCACTTATCACACCCTGCACTGCACCATGCTCCCTCCGATCCTCTAGCACTGCTCAACTGGTTACCCCATCTCTCAGGGTACAAGGAAGGCCAGACTCCTTTCTGTTCTGGCACCTAAGTGGTGGAACGAACTTCCCCTAGATGTCCGAACAGCTGAGTCACTGGCAGGCTTCAAACGACACCTAAAGACCTACCTCTTACTGAAGTACTTAAGTCAGCACTTTAATTCAAAAACATTGTGTTGTCTGTGTGCCTTTCTAAATTACCTCCCCAGTAGAGTTTTTTTTAAGACTGAAAGTATTCTTAGTCCATGACCTAGTGAACCAGTATCAAGATGTATTTATTGATAGAGACTTCAAAGCACTTCTGTAAGTGGTTCTGGATAAGGGTGTGCATCACTGTGTACCTTCTCTAGGTTCTTCAAGGTTAGCAACTACCCTCCCAGTGGTATGAGTGCAGTGGTCATCTCTGTGCTGTTACTGTAAACCATAATGATTTAACACCTATTTGTAGCTGTCGTGTCATGAGTTTTGTGTCAACCTACCAGTGGCGTTTTAGCAGTGGTCACTCTCTTAACTCTCTAATAAAAAATCTTTGACACTGAATATGTTGTTGGCAGCAATTGGTCACAGTGACACTAAATCAGCTGTTGGTGAGTTTATGCACAACACAGATACCACCTCACAACCAAAGAATTCATTTACATGCATATATTTTCTTGCTTTTTGCTGTCCTGTTTTTCCCATTTTGCCTAGTCTCTTATTCCCTTATTCACTTCAAGGTTTTTGAACTTTTTGCCTCATTTTGGATATCAGTTTTGCTTGGCATTTTTGGAGTGTTTTGGAGCTTCTTACCTTTTTGTAAATATGAATTGAAGGAATTGGACCAGACAAAAAATAAACTGTAAGAAACTTAGCATTTGCTGTGCACTCAGATCATTATTATTATAGGGATTGTTGATCATTCCTGGTTTGATTAATGGTTTTGGCCTAAACACTTGGTCAGAATCATCAGAAAAACTTTTTGTGGTTCCTCTCTGCATTTGTTCTCAATGTTTCTTTAATTTTGCATCATATATGAGGTATCTCTATATAAATGTTACTTGTTCACAGACACGGGCAGATTTGCACTTAATAAGTGTGTTTCTCTAATTCATTTTCGCTTTTAGTTGGTAGTAATGTTTTGCTCACAATCTATTAGTTCCTCTAGCCATGTAGTAAGCAAGTGGAACTGATTAGTTTGTGCATAACACCATGTAAATGTACTGGTTAAATACAGAATTGAGATTAATGCTAAACAAAGGCAGCACTCTTGAATCATGAATCTGCGATGTTTATTTAAATCAGCAGCCCACTGGTTTACCTTTATTTACCTCCAGAAAAATGAAACAGTAAAAGGTAAGATCTGGTGATTTATCCATTTGCTCATTTCTGAACTGAAGGTGAATGCTTTCTTTATTGCTCTAGAACTGCTTAGAAAAAAAAATTGTCAAATTATAGAACCCTTAAGCGTTCTTCACTTGAGGGGACTTTCTATGTAGAACCCTAAAATAGTGTGTTAGAATCATTTAAGGAACCTAAAAACCTACATGAAGAACCTCAAACAGCCATATTTCTAAGAACATAGAGCTGGACCAGCTGATTTTTTTTACTTGTCAGTTGTTGATCTGCAAAACCATTAATGGTTCACAAATGCAGAAATTCATTATTAAAAAAAAAAGGTATATCTTCAGTAGAATTGGGTTTCAGTGTAGTTGTATATGAGAAGAAAGAACCTACAGGGTGGTATTACAGCTCATGTGAACATAGTTGGGGCATTTATCTTAAGTATTCAAAATTAGTATGGACACATGCACACTGAGCTAGAAATGTATAGGATCACATGTAAATGTGTGACACTACACAGCTCAAAGACACAGCAGACTCAGGGTGAGATGACTGGGGAGCATTAATTTTTTGTCTATACCACTGCACTGGGGAAATAGGCAAACCACAGAAAAAAAACAAACAAACAGCGGCTCAGTTCAGTTCAGTTCAGTCCTGTTAAGCTCAGCTCAGCTCTGCTGTCACCCACTCACACACCCACACACAGCATGTTAAATAATCATCTACAATTGAGAGACAGGTGTACCAAATTAATTTGCTCACTCTCCCAAAATCCCACAGACTCCCAGTAAACCACACCCCCGTCTGCCACAGTACCCCCACCGTCCGATGCAGGCCAGAGAGAGTCAGTCAGTGGGCTGGTGATGTCTGAATAATTAGGCACACAAACCTGCGATAATATCCCGCCAGCCCCAGGAACTGTTTCACCTTCTTTTTGGTCTCAGGTCTCAGGCAGGCACCAATCACAGCAGTCTTATTAATTTGGGGATACACCTTGGGGTGCACCCATGACCCAAGTGGAAGCCCAGATACTGTACATCCACCCATCCAATCGCATACTTCACTGGGTTCACTGTGAGGCCGGCCCGTCTCAAAGATTTTAGGACAGAGCTCACATGCTGTTCCCAATCATTACTATACACTATTATATCGGCTAAATATGCAGCGGCATATGCACTGTGAGGACATAACACCCGATCCATTAGTTTTTGAAATGTGGCCAGTGCCCCAAAAAGCCTTAATGGAAGTGTTCACGAATTGGTGTAAACCGAACTGTGAAGAGAAACTGGACTTTGGCAACAAGGTAATCTGCCAATAGTCCTTGGTCAAATCCAGGGTCGAATAAAAACAAGCCACGCCTAGCCGATCCAGGAGCTCATCAATATGAGACATTGGATAGGCATCAAATTTATAAACCACATTCACCTTGTGGAAGTCCACACAAAAACAGACCACACTATCGACCTTGGGCACCAACACGATGGGGCTGTTTCAGTCACTGTGGGACTCCTTGATCACTCCCATCTCCAGAATTTTCCCTGAACCACTTTTTTGTGTTCAGGTAAGTGATATAGGTGGCTGCACATCCTGGCCAGAGAGAAGGAGCTGAAGGGGGTGTTCATGGGGGAGGAGGAGAAGGAGGTTAGCATGCTCTGGATGGCAGCATGGCCAGCAGCTTGCCCTTCCAGCACTCTGGTCACAATCATGAGTCACCGTCGTGACACTATGCAGCTCAAGGACACAGTGGACTCAGGGTGAGATGACTGGGGAGCGTTTATTTTTTTGTCCGTGCCTCTGCAACGAGAAAAAAACGAACAGAAAATCAGCAGCTTTCCAGCGGCTCAGTTCAGTTCAGTTCAGTTCAGTTCAGTTCAGCTCCACTGTCACACACACAGCCGCACATACAAAGGCCCTGCTCACTGAGAGAGAGAAAGAAAGAAAGTCATCATGTTAAATAATCATCTACAAATGAGAGACAGGTGTGCCACATTAATTTGCTCACTCCCCCACACTCCCGCTGCATACTGCCTGAAATTTCTTGGCTAATTTCAGGTCTTTTCAGTGGTTTTTTTTGGTGTAGTTGGGCTGGAATTTTTCCTGAAACCTGGCAGCTCGGTTAATAAATTTACCTCTTCTGTGTATGCCTGATATATCGAACACAGTTAAACAAAGATGCATCTAAAACCACTCACAATGAGCTGCTAGGATTACACAGTATTTTTTAAAACTCTTATTAATTGATCTTTTGATTAATTGATTGGTTCTGAATGCAAGAATAATATAAAGCACAGGTTCCCAACCCTGGTCCTGGAGTACCCCCTTTCCTGCACATTTTAGTGTTTTCCCTGCTTTAAAACACCCACTTCAACTCAGGAAGAACCGTTAATTAGGTAATTGGTTGAATCAGGTGTGTTAGGAGCAGGAGAAATGCTAAAATGTGCAGTATTCTGGGTACTCCAGGACCAGGGCTGGGAACTGGTGGTATAAAGCACACAATTTTAGATATTAGTAAGCTACAGACATTGTGGAAATGCTACTTTTTTTTGTATTGTGCCAATACAAACTTTCATTACAGTTAATTCCAATGGTCTTAGTCTGCTGTTCCTGAGTCATTCTCTTCCTCATCCTCCATGTCTGTTGTGGTAAATGGCATACACCAGCCTTGATAAGAGAATAAACGGGGCGGACGCTATGTGCATCCCAAAAGATGAGCTACAGTCTAATACAATGTACTGATAAAATAGCTATACCTAATAAAGTGGCTAAGAGTATAGTGGAAGATCAAATGGAGTGTGTGAAGAGTGTGTGTAATCAGATGCATAACAGTGTGAAATTTGTCACAATTCACGGACATTTTTGAATTTTTTAAATTCAGTTCCAGTCCTTTCCAAATGCCTCCATGGTTTCTTAGTTTATTTATTTATTAATTTTGTATGGCAGGTGTGCTCCTGCTTGAAAACCTGAAACCGCAATAGCTCTTTACGGGTAAGAATGTACACCCTGACCAAGATTACGCAGACTATACTGGTGTTAACATAACTGCAGAACCCTGTCCAAGCTGCTAGATCTCAAGAAGACCTACAGTGGGGTCCAAAGGTCTGAGACCACAGTGGTATTTTTTTTATTTAAAACTGGAAATAAACAGAAAGTTTTAGAATTTTGAAAATTCTAAAATATAAAAAAGGAAGTGTACAACATCTTGACTATTCAGTATTCACAATGTCACACAATGTCTAGGTGACTATTTAAATTTAAGCAAATTTGTGATATTGACCATGTTAACTTCTTTGTACAACACAGAAGATCTTCTGTGAGTCTTATCCCTTCCACTGAAGCACATGTTCAGACGAGACACCGATGAATTTGCTCTAACATGGATCATCAGGTTTTACACAAACTTGTGGAGTCCATGCCTGCTCCAGTGCACACTGTCATTAAAGCAAAAAGGGAGACATACCAAATACTAAGAAAACCATGTAAATTTTTTTAAGATCCTACTTTTTCACTTAAGTGATAATATAATTTGCAGTGAAAACCTTTGTGTTAAATTGAAAAAGAATGCCAAGCAGAAGCATTTTCACTAGTGGTCTGATACTCTTGGACCCCATTGTATACAATTATAAATAATAAATTAAGCCACTAAAAACACATTATTAAAAAAAACATTATGTATATGATTTAATATAACTTGCACATGTATTGCAAATCTGCTAACAGCTTTAAAAAGTCTTTATAAAACATATGAATGACATGGTTTGCAGTAGAATCAAATGTTCTTGCTAGAAAACTATAGCAGCATTTTCCAGACTTTCTAATTAAAATGCTAATTAGAAAATGTATAAAGATGTATTTGCAGTTTCCATTATGAGTATGAGTTGGGGCGTAATTCAAATTCAGAAAAATGTGTATTTGTGTTTTTGTGTAATGTGTATAAACCTGCCAAAATGCAAATGCAAATGCAAAGTCCAATATCTTAACAAGAATGATTCTGCCATATTGAACTAATATGTAGTTATAGCATTCTTCCATTTACTGTTGAACATCATCATTCTCATGCTTCAACTTAAACCTCTGCAGTTGCATTTGAATTTGAATTTCACTGAGGAAAATCAAACACTGTGGGGTGGGACCCAGGAAGGGACTATTTGGTGGGGAGCACCCTGCAGAATAAGTTATAAATGTTATAACGCCATGGCAGTAGTAGCACATTTTCTTTTAATGCTAAAAATATGGAAGTAACAACTGCTCTAGGAGCATTGTTATCAGTTGTCCTTAAGAAAAATTCACTAGAAACTGATCTCTTTGTGTTTCGGGATGAAGGGACTCTTAAATTACTGGGAGAGTTTGGTGGCTTTGTTGATTTTACAAATGTTAATGAGTGAATGAGTTAATTCACAAGTTTCACTTTAGAGAACAAGAGTTGCCAGGTTTGCATATCAAAAGCAGCTGAAAGTCTGATCAAAACCAGCCCAAAAAGTACTAACATCATGCAGTTTTCCAAAATACTTAATTCACCAATGTCCTAAAATGGTCTCTTATTATTACATAATGTCATAAATATAGATATGGATATGAGTAAACAATTGACAACTGACACACATTGTGAAATATTCACTGCACAAACCGGACAGCTGAAGATTAGGAAAAAAAAAATCACCTGGTCTTTTTCTAGTCTTCAACGGTCCAATTTTGGTGAGTCTGTGCCCATGAAAGCCTCAGATTCTTGTTCTTGGCTGACAGGAGTGGAACCTGATGTCCAATCTACCTCAAGGTTCGATTAATTTTGCATTAAGAGATGCTTTTCTGATCACTGCAGTTATACAGAGTGGTCATCAACAAGGCGTTTCTGTATGCAGAACTGCAGATGTTTTTTCTTTATAGCACCATACCGAGTGAACACTGTTGTGCATGAAAATCCCAGGAGATCACCAGTTATAGAAATACTCAAACCAGCCAGTCTGGCACCAACATTTGAGATATTTAATGAGTAACTTGAAGATCAAAATGAAAATGTAAGGAGTAAAAAGTATGCTTGATCACTTGTAAATTTGCTAGACTAAGAGTACATGTATTCAATTTCAGTAATACTTGTATGGAAGTATGGATCTTCCAAAATAGTACTTGAGTATAGTAACAAAGTACAATTACTATAAGTATATAACCCTGATGATAGATCATTAAAACTTTATTCTATTTATGGTATTATATTTGTACCAAGTCCATGTGTGTGAGACAGGATATTTTGAGAGCAAAGGGTGATTTTTTTGAAGAGCATTAAATTAATTTTGCAGAATTATTATTATTGTAACCTAGTAATAATGACTATTTTTAACCAATGAAAACTTTTTACTCAATAAACATTTTTTGGATGCCCACAGTTAGTTCTGAGAAGTGTATGGGATCTCATTAGCTCTCTCCACATCTTGTCTCTAAGTGCTCTCAGAGCCAAAATATTACACAATACATATGTATTCTAGTAAGTAGCTTGGTTCAGAAGTATGTAATAAGTAAGGCTATTGTTGTACTGTTTCCTATTCAGCCATAAACAGTAAGCATGTAATGCTATATTGTTTGCAAATGCCAATTTAGGCTGCCTTTTCTCAGCCCAACAGTGACCAACATAGAAACCTTAGAGCATGAATAAACTGTCCTTACACATGATGTTTTGCTTGGGCTGTACGAAATAGAGACAGTGCTCTATACAAAAGAACCCTAGAACTAGACATAAAGTCCTGAAAATGATAATAGAAAATACAATTGGAAATTTTACGGTAATGCTTTAATTTAATGCCTTAATGTACAGTGCTTATAATCTTAATGTCTCTTTTTCTCCTGTCGGGTGTTTTAAATGAATAAATTCATCAACTAACACATTGTTCATCAATGGCCTGTCACACGGCCCTGCCCTCTGGTTTGTCCACACTCACCAGTTCCACTGGTAGGACTCTCTTCTTTCTAATTGTGGCTATTTTGTACTGCACTACACGTGATGTGTCCCTCACAGAGGTGACTATTTCATACTAGGCACAAATATGAGCCATGCCTATTCATTCCATTGACTCTATTTAATTTTGAATATGATACAAATTCTCCAAGCAGGTGGAGGCCGATGATAATCACAATGATGATACAATCGCTGCTGCTGAAAAGTTAACGCAGGGGTAAACGCAGTCCTTGGTTTAACATTAAACTGCCAAAAAATGTGCCACAAAGTCTTGAAGGCAACTGAAACATGGCAGTGGTGTTTTTGAAAATCCATCCAGCAGAAATATCATTTTTTCCCTGCCTGATCTATAGGGAATTCAAGAATCTCAATTATTAAACTCCTTTTACCAACTCCCACTAGTGATGTATGGTGTTTTTTATGCAGGGAAATTACAACATAAGAGCTCTATACAAAAGAACCCTAGAACTACTAGAATAGGACATACAGTACAAAGTCCTGGCATTTAATTAGAAACTGAGAAAATAGAGAAGTATATAAAAAAGTATAGTATTGTCAAAATGAAATGTGCTTTTATGTACTGCTCAAATAGTCTTAATGTTTTTATGCCACTTTTTCTCATCTCCTTTGTAGAAACGTCAACGTTCCTGAATTTAAAAATGATGAGTCGGTAAAACTTTGCAGTACTGTTCAACAACTCATAGGTAACTTTGCAGGAACTGAGCAGGAATGAATGAGTCGTTCTTCATTAACACATATTCCTCTTAACTTCTAAAACTATTTGTTAATTACTCAGTCAGAGTTTACTATTAAGTAAGCAGTAATTACTGAGTACATTTCTCCTGCAGAACTACTAGCTAGCTATGGCTTTTTAAAAAATAATATCTACTGAGTAATTACTGATCACATCGACATTAATTTCCAATAGGTAGACCTTAATTTCCTCCTGGAGATGTACTACCTAATATACCTTAACCTATTCCAATAACTGTGTCTAAAATGTAAATGTCTGTATGAGTTGCTATAGGTCTCCTCAGCGGAGCAAATACTCTCCATTAACATACTTTCAATAGTGTAAATCATATACTTTTCTAATTATTTATTTACTGTTAAATAGTAAAACACTAACACTTCAGTAATTAGTAATGAATTACCGTATGTAATACTGTTCCACATGATCATTAACTACTGATGAACATCATACACTTCTGTCAAAACTACAGAACTACAAACACATCAGTCATTAGTAATAGGAGATCTGGATGTGTGTATAAATATATCAATTTAATAATCAAATATAAAATGCTAACAAATTTTTGTTATCTCTCTTTGACAATAAATCATCCTAAAACTAGAAACAAAGACAGAGAGAGAGAGAGAGAGTGACCATGAAATCAAAACATAACTATATAATAATTGTCTATTATTTTTACATGTATTACTTATGACCTGCCTTGATGTTTTTTTTTATGCTACTAGCTGCGGAGGCTAGTCAAATCACAGTTTAGTAGCTCATAGCATCAGTCAATCAAAGAGCACCTGTATCGTGAGGTTATGAGAGACAGGATGCAAGTGCGTAAGATGCTGTTTATTAAGAGAAATTCATAAATGATCATTAACGTCCATGGCAGGGGTCAAAGCACCGACAGGCGACAACAAAACAAAGTAATCCATATCAGAGACTTAAACAGGGCAATGGTCAAAACCAGGAAGTAACTAGGAAAATAGGAAGCAGGAAATCTGGAAAAAAGTCTTAGAAACACATATAAACAACAGCAAGACTTTGCATGGAGACAAAGACCCAGGCGGGCTTAAGCAGACAAACTAATCAGTGCTGAAGTGAAAAAAGGTGAGAATGATCAGGGAACATACAAATCACAAGACAGGGACAGAGACACAAAGACACAAATCAAAACAAAATGCACATGACAAGGTAAACAATTAAGCGAATGGAGAATAAAATCAAAACATGAACAGAGAGAGGGAATTTGTGACAGCACACCTATTCACACCTAGTAACCAGCCCACTTACTGGCATGTTTTTGGGTGCTGGGAGGAAACCAGAGAACCCAGAAGAAACCCAGGCAGATGTGGGGAGAACATGTAAAAAGCTGCACAGACAGTAACTTAAGCTCAGGAATAAACCAGGAGCACTGGAGCTGTGGGGCAGCAATGCTACCCGCTGTGCCACAGTGCTGTGTGATCTGTTATTTATGGAATAGAAATCTCTCATTTGCCCCCTCCTTGCATAGTTCAAAATCTGTGTAACTCCAGAGGCGGCCTTAGCATTTTAACATAACATTGAATAGAAAATACTGCTTACACTGATGGCCCTGGTCTTCAGAATGTTTCATGCATTATTCAGTTTTAAGTGTGTCATTGATACCTTCAGTGTGTATTTTGTGATTCCTAGCTCCTCAGATTCCATTTGAACCCTTTAGGCCAAAACATTCTACTTACTTTAAACTGTGAACATTTTCAGAGGTACTTCATATGAGTGCAATAATTTAGTTGTCAAATTCTATTTTGGATGAGTACCCATTTATCAGCCTGTCTGCGGCTTGCTTGCTGTTGCCCCTCCAGATAACCGAGTCCCTTTGAGATCTCGATGATGATTGTTTTCTGCCTCTAGTGATGAAGGCTTTCGGGCAGAGATTTAATAACCAAAGGCTGATTCTGACTGTGAATTCCATCTCTTTAGCCTCAGATCCATTATCCGTGATCTTTTCTAACCTCCTTTTCAACATGCCCACATACTGAGGGCTCATTAGTTTTCCCTCTTTCCCACCCCTTCATACACTTCTTACATTTCTGTTCATTTCTGTTTTTTTTTTTTTTTTTTTGCTAAATAAGGCATTGACCTTGTTTCAAAATGACAGTCCTGTCAAATGCTGCAGCACATGCACAGACTTCTGAAGTAGCTAGTCAAGGCTGGTCACATCCTTTTCCCACACTTGTCTCACCCATTTATCTCAATGCTATTGGTTGAGCTGATGGTGACTCAGGCATTGAGACTCCAGAAGTGGTGTGTTAGGCTGACATGCAGTGAGCCACTGTGGTACAGGTCAATCAACATAATGGGAACATTACTGATGAAATGCCTTTTCATGATTGATATTCATAAATGTGTGTTTAGACAGGACTGCTTTCTCAGTAATGTAGTGAGTTGGTTCTGATTGTCTCTAATGGACAGATGAAGCTCACATTTGTGACCTTTAATGCCTAGAGACATCACTGAGATGGATAAATCTAATTGGTTTATTTATGCATGTTCTGCTCACTATCATTCATATTCAATCATTTATTTTCAGTAACCCCTTCAGCCTAATCAAGCTCATGGTGGATCCAGAAATACTGGGTGCAGGATTGGTGAATTTACCCCGGATGGGTGTATCACAGGGCACCATATACACACATTCTCACATTCATTCACACCAAAGGGGCAATTTAGCATAGACAATCTGCCTACCTACATGTTTTTGGACAGTAGGAGAAAACCAGAGAACCCAGAAGAAACCCATGCAAATATGGGGAGAACATGCAAATCTCCGCAGAGGCAGTAACTATGGCTCAGGATCTTTACTGAGGGTAACAGTGTCGTGTCACATTCGGTTTAGGCCATGAACTCCAATTCCCAGAATTCATTGTTGCAAGGCTGCAATACTTCCCATCAACTCCAAGGACTACAAACCAGGTCACATGATTCATTCACCTGCTCTGCATGTCCAGACTTCTGATTACACTCACCCATTGCCCATTACATACACACACACACACACACACACACACCATAAATAACCTGGACTTTCATTCACACGTTGCAAAGTGTAGCTCCTGGTATTGGTATTGATGACTCTTGCATTCTGTATGCAAGTTGGTCTGTATGTTCTAGTTTTGACTTTGGTTTGTTTGATACTTTGCCCATGGATTTGTCTATTTTTGCCTATTTGCCTGAATTCTTGCCTGCCTGACCTTGATTTTTGGATTGTATTTTTGATCGGTTGCCCGATTCTGAACAATAAAGCCAATCTACACTTGCGTCTGTCTCTGCCATCTATTTGACAGAAGGCTTGAACCTAGCGTCAGTCTTGAATCCTGCTGAAATTCTCCTGCACCTACGAATTTGTCAATGAAAAATATGCCTAAGATTCTAAAACTATTTATATTCTAATTTATCTTGCTTTAAGGATTTAGGATAAAGAAAGTAACATTTAATTTTCTGCATTTTTAATTTCCATAATTAATTAATTAATCAATTCAGGTGAAACCCTGTTGGCAATCTTTCAAATCTTTCAAGGTTGAGTATGGTAAATTATTAATTGTAACCATTGTAAATCATTACTTGGTCTTTGATTAACATCCTGCTTGTCATCATTGTCCAAGATGTCCTTCTCAGGATTTGCTGGTCCTTCTACCGCTAAATTCTCCCATCTACATCCTCTGCACCTGAGAATAGTAAAATTTCATATCATTTGTTCCTTTGGTTTCTGTTGCGTCTAACTGAAATCGTTCATGTGAAAGAAGACTAATGAGGAAAAATATCCATTTAATCTTTGTCATATGTCTCTGAAAGAACTATAAAACATTTAAGTAGAAAAACAAACTATTGAGACAAGCAGTTAGACCACAAAGTTACAAATTCGAAAGGCAAAATATGAAACTGAAATACTGAAGCCCTGGTTGAAAGTGGCCTTAATTGTTTCCCTTTATGTAAATAATCACAAATCAACATATCTTCTCATTTTTTTTCAGCAGCCCTTTTTTTTCAGCAGGAGAACAGCACTGAAAATTGTTTGAACAAATAAACAACTTATCTTTCATCCATGAAAGAAATCGAACCAAAGATCCACCCCCAAATGGCTGATATGACTCAACACACAGCTGCAGGCATAATAATCCCTTTCCTTTCAATTGTCTTTGAGCGAGATTGCTCATGGTAATGGGCCTTGAAAAAACATGGACCCTACAGAGAGTTTGTAAATTCACCCTGTTAGACCTGCTTATGCAGCGTGCTAATGGGATCATAACAGAGCGAATGGATCATAACAACTTTTTTCCTTCAACAAGGCCTTGTGTTGTAGCTAGCGCACTATTGTTAACTGGCTACCTTGCTACTGTCAGCTTTGTGATCTATCAGAATGCAGCACTGGCTTAGCAGTTTACAAAAGCAACACTGTGGAATTACAATAAAGAACAAAGCAGTCGATGTTAGCAAGCTAACCAGCTAACGTTCATGAGCTAGCTAAAAGACAAGCTGTTGTTGAAAGAGAGAGGTTTTGCTCTTTCATCTAATATTTAGTAACTGTGATATTCACATTGATGTGTACAATACACTTTTTATTCTCATAATACTTTTGTATTACATGGGAGATCTTGATAATATGGGGCAGGTATAATTATATGTGGTGGGGGGCAATGAGTAGTTGAAATAGGTATAACGTGCAAATATTACGTTAGCGAGATATTAGTTCCTAATATTTTTTGCCTCTTTCTTATTAGTATGGTACTCATCGCCAGTGGGACAAAATTGGAGATTTTTTGTGCGTTCAAGTTGTAATATTCTGCTTTTATTTTATTATTCAGTGCCAGTAAAATAAAGTGGATATCCTTCAGGGCTTCCGTATTTTATTTTATTTATTTATTTTTTACATTTTACACAAAATACTTATTTTTATAAAGTAAAAAAAAAAAACTGGACAGCATGTTTTTATGGTGTTTTAAAAGTTCTTCAAATATAGAAAAGATTTTAGAGATCTTATGTACTTGCATTCATAGTGACCCTGACATCATATTTGGGCTGGATGGCCATGGGAGTCATGAAATAGTCCTGGCAGTTGCATTCACTATGTGAATGACTTGTGCCAAGTTCCAGCTAAGTGTCTGTTAATGGCACTGACTTAGAATGCATTTGGGCAAATGTTTATTATTGCAAATATATTGGTTCAGTCTGTTTTGTTCATATTTACTGGCATTTAAACAAGGTTAAAGCACAGTTGACTGCTGCAAGCTATCCAGCCATACTGCCAGGAGCTGTTTGCTCACAAACAATGCCCTGGAACCCTAATTCCACTTTAAAAACTTTTATTTAAAAAAAAAGTGTGGTTTTATGTTTGCCTGGTCAACATAACTTTTTGAAAAAAAAATTGCTGTGAAAACTTAAGTCATAATTTTATTTAAACCATTTTGTTAAACCATCATTTTTTTGCACCATCTTAGGGCCAAGTATTCCAATATTCCAATAAGAATATACCAATAGTCTTTGCTAACCTGGGCCAATCTGTTTTGAAACATCTGTAAAATGTCAAAATATGTAAAATATCATATGGCAAAAAGATACTGGGCTGCTCTGCTATGCAGATCTTAAGGGGAAGCAGTGCTATGTTTGTTCCTAATCCAGTGCAGTGTACATTTGTACAGTGTGAGGATATGTGTTTATTAGTCAAAATGTTAAAATATTGATGAATGAATGGATTTGTTTTGTTATTCTATTAAATACATTACAACATGTTACTTTGTGGTGTGTGTAGACTATGTGGTGTATGTAAACATTACGTTGTATCCGACTCCTTTCCTTGACAGAACGCTAGAGCAACAATGGATGCACCCAGCCTACAAAAACTTGCCCTGCAGAGGATGTTACTAGGCCTCTCGGCTCTGCTAAGGACGTCACTCCACCTTCTTGCGCTGCCAAAAACGTCGCTCTGCTGCCCTGCTGCCCTGCTCCGCCGCCTTGTTCCGCCTCCTTGCTCAGCTGAGGACGTCGCTCCTCCCCCTCATTTTGCGGTGTATGTCGCTTCCCCCTCTGGCTTCACGGACGATGTCGCTCCTCCCTCTGGCTTCACGGACGATGTCGCTCCTCCCTCTGGCTTCACGGACGATGTCGCTCCTCCCTCTGGCTTCACAGTGGACATCACTCCCCCCGCTGGCTTTGCAGACGACATTGCTCCAGAGCTCGTGGTGGCCCAACCCCTTACTCTGGCACTTCATGTTGTTTGATTCATTCATCTTCAGTAACCACTTTATCCTCATCAGGGTTGAGGTGGATCTGGAGCTGATCCTGAAACACTGTGTGCGGTGTAGTTGAATTCACCCTGATGAAGCCAGTCCATTGCAGGACACCACCATTCACATAGATGCATTCACACCTATGGGCAATTTAGGATAGACAGTCCTCCTTCCTGCATGTTTTTGGGCAGTGGGAGGAAACTGGAGAACCCAGAGGAAACCACTTTTTGATCTCATTGAATTTGTCACCAGATATTCTTGCAGATTTGTTGCCAAGTGTTATGATTTGAAACAGGAACCTTATGCCTAGAAAATCTTTTTTTTTCTGTTAGAAATATGATTATTCCTGAGGTTTTTTCCTGTATGTGGTGCTAGAAGAAAAGCAGTCTCAAATGAGTGAGTCTTCTCCTTGGTTAGGTGAGGTCGATAGGTTGGTAAGGTTAAGTAAAAGCTAACAAGCCAATTTCTTTTCTAGCAAGACCTTCTTTTCTGTCATTCTGGTGCTATTCTGTGGTTTTGCCCTATGACTCATTTAATGATTACAAGAATGAATCCTTATTGCAGGCTGGAATTTTTACTAGTCAAAGCCTGGTATCTAAGCTGCTGGAGAGCATTAACAGGAATTGAACTTATAAATGATCAATATTGTGATGCTGCCCAGAGCACAATGCAGGTCATCTTGTCTTTAAAAACAATGGAACATTCTGTGCTGCTGTGTTTTTATATATATAAAAAAACATGGGTGTAAATGTGAAAGAATTTTGAATGTTTGCAGTGATTTAAATGAATTCAATTGAATCATTGTTGCCTTCTGATGAATCAGGCACACATTAAACACCTAGCACCGTGACTAATCAAGTTCAATACAATTTTCTTCATTCTTAAGGCAATTTACTGCCTGTGGCAATATTTTTAGCAACACTTGAATGAAAAAGAATTCATATCGTCTGTTCATTGAGAGAGGAGAAAGTGAATCTAGCCTTTCTCAAAGAATAATATTGTCCTCCTCCTGCTCCCCTTTTCTCTGTCTTTATCTCCTTGTCTCTATGACACTGTGATGAGATAAGTATTAAATAAGTTCTTGATTTATTGTGTTCTATTTGCGTGATCTCCTGCAGCTCGTTCGTAGTTTAAATCATCCACGCTACTGAAAAGATAATAAGGTAAAGAAAACAGTAACCAACCTTCCAGAGTAGTAAATGGATCTATGTCTATTCTTAGGTGCAGTGGAAGGAATTGTTATAGAGTCCTCTTATTAATTTTTGGTTTATATTTTTCTTCTGCTCCACCTCTATTGCTCCAGCGTTGAACTAAACACATGGCCTGATTAGTGTTTTTATATGTACCTCTTCATGGGCCTTCCACAGTGCATAATTTGTGAGTTAGACAGATCATGCAACTTTAGATCTGTGAAATTCTAGATTTTCCAGTACCCTGGAAAATACTGTGATGCTAAGCACAATTTGTCAGACATCCTCTGCCCTGTTCATCAATGCATCACAGCTGAACTGATATTAGTTGGGAAATGGACCATTCTTAGCAGGGTAGTGTATGCGGCGTTATATAGTAGCACATGTGTATCAGGTGCAGCTACTTTGCTTGAGGGTTTCTAAACACCTCCTCCAGCCAAAAATGTAAAGATAACAGTGTCAAGTAGTCCGAATCTGACGACTGATAAATGGTTTACACAAACAGTCTGCTTAACTTGTTTATATATGTATATAAAGTCATAGTCTTAGTAAGCAGACATAAGTATATATATTGTTCTTTTGGCACAAAAAAGCTCCTTACCACAGATCATAATCCTCCTAAACATGGATTCTTCCCATATATCTCCTCAGTGATAAGTGCCACAGAGGATGCACTTTAATGCATATAGCAAGAACAATGTCAGTTTAATTGAATAACACAATCGGTGTGATTATTTTGTAATATTTCAATAGCCATTTCACCACCGGCACTATTTACATGGCATACTGCTTAATGCATTTTTGTATTGTACTGTACTGTACTGTTTTCTTTAATAAAATCTATAACTGATTACGCTATAATTGATCTATAATTGGTGACACTATTTAATTTCTTAATTCTTAGGTTCATAATTCTTCTTGAATTTAGGATCTCTCTTTCTAGGACTGACCCCTGGTTCTGACCTCTGCCTGTGTTGTTTATAAATATAGATTTGCATTTGATTAAGTTGACCTGTTTTGTCACCTGCTATGGATCGTAACTATAGTGCATACAAAAGCCCTAATAAAGAAACAACGTGCTTACTGCATGTCCAAACTGCCAATGACTCCTGCACAAAAATATGCATCTTAAAACACGTTTTGCAAAGTTAATTCAGTCACCATAATTCTTTTTACTAAACTTGACCAACTCCTTAACTTCTTATTCCCTTTTCTGGATTCAAATCTTGTTAATTAAAAACACATCATTATTGTCTGTGTGCATGACAGACATTGTGCGTACTCTTGTAGGATGGCACTTGTTGATATCTGGGAAAGCAGGTGGATGACAGATGTTGGCTAGTGACTTGAATCAGCTGACCCCGAGTATCCTGTGTGTGTGTTTGGCCCTAGGGAATTAAAGGTATTGTTAATGATCTTTAACCTTAATCACACAGAGTCATGAAGTCTGTTCTCTTACAGACCTGACCTTTAGAGCCTGCTTCACAACTACCATAGAGGGCTACCACTAACAAAGAACTGTTCATTCACTCCTCTATGTGAGGAGTGTGTGTGCATGTGTATGCATGTACAGTATGTGTGGGTGTGTGTGGCCATATTTTTTATTCCTTAATAGGAACCAAAATGCCTGCTTAATGATAGGAGTTTCAAACAGGTTTGACCTTTCAGGGACATTTAAAAAAAAAAAAAAAAAAAAACAATTAAAAAAAAAAAACTAGAATGTCAGTTACTGAGGATGAGTAGAGATATTTGTGGGCATAGAGTTATTCAGCTACAGTAGGACACATATCAACGGAAACACCCTGCAAAAATTACAAAATTGTGTGTGTGCGCGCATACGTGTATGTGGGTGGGTGGTATTTTGTACGTTTGTATGATGTACAACAGCATGTTCTTCCATGAAGCCTCTTATTTTTCTTCCTATTTATAGTAAGCCTTGTGCTTATGGTTGTACTTATGAGTACGCAGAGCACTAAGCTTATATACAGTGCTTTCCAGAGCTGGGTTTCATTACTTTTGCCACTTTTAGCACAAAATGTAACACGCAAATTTAAGATGAATTGGTAACATCATGTGCAACATTACAAAACGGCAACAAAACAAATAAACAAACAGAAATGGGCTAAATTATTAAATGGCCTCGGGCCAAGCCTGCACGATATATATGTTTTGCCATAACTTCAAAATTGACAAGAATTTCTCTGTTGGCAGAGTTGCGCTGGCATCACTGGCAATGTCGTATACGATCCAGATGAGAACACACAGTTGGGGCGTCATGTGGCTTGGGTATGGAATCAAACAGTTTGCTCTTCGTGTATAGTTTATAACTAAAAATCCACTCAGAAATCCTGTCAAGCTATTGACTAACAAAAACCGCTTAAGACATCACAGCAGTAACTAGACTGTACTAAAGCAGTACATCCTGTATCAAATTTCAAAATTATTCTATCATCTTGGCAGTCCTAAATACCTCTCTTGTCCATTAAGTCAGACTGAACAGATTGTTATTGAACGTTCATCCTCAGTAACTGCTTTATCCTGTCCAGGGTCACAGTAAATCTATAATCTTTCCCAGGAACACACAGAGGCACAAGGTGGGAATACATGGCCTGTATCTCATTTGAAAGTTCTTCAAATAAATTGATGTTTGCCATCTTTGAGTTGTATATTGCTGTATTCATAGTGTCATATATTATATACTTGTCAAATATTATATACTCATCAAATATACATTATACATACATGAAGATGTGTTTAAATTAAAAATTTATATTGTGTGCTCATTTTTAATCACCTAATATATGGTCTTTTGCGTATTTGGTGGTTTGCTAAAGTGAAACAGGAATTACACCAATATTATTTCATACTATGCTAAACTGACAATAACCTTTGAGCAATAAATGACATGTTAGGGCCTGCACAGACTTGTCATTGTTGTGGGGAGCTGTCAACTAGTCTGGATGGTGGCAAAAACAGTAGCAAAGCAGATAAAGAAATGCAGGCAAACATTAAGGAAAGCAGGCTACATTTACTTTCAGACTAGATGGAGACAATTCTACAGTCAATTTATAGTCATTACAGTCAATACATTGTGTAATTCTAAAAAAAAATGTCTTTTTAATTTCTTCAGTTTTAATGGAACATTCAATACTGTCATGTTTATGATTAAGTACAGAGGTGTGCACAGGACACCTTTTTTTTTTTTTTGAATTATTAATGAAATCCATTACTGTTAAATTCAAACACATTTGTGTTTATTGTGAAATGGACAGAAACAGCATGTTAAAGAATGTGATTCATCTCATTTTGTTGGAGGATATGGCACACTGTGCCATTTTTAGGGACTGGACTGATTTCTTAACCGGATCAGCAAATTATCCACTTCTGGAAACTTGAATACACTCACTGAGCACTTGTTTAGGAACACTATACTAATACTGGGTAGGGCATACCTTTGCTCTCAAAACAGCCTCAATTCTTCGTGACATGGTTTCAACAAGATGTTGGAAACATTTCTTTGACATTCTGGTCCATGATGACATGATTTCAGGTGCTCTTTCATGCTGCAAATCTCCCGTTCTACTACATCCCAAAAATGTTCTATTGGATTGAGATCCAGTGACTGGGAAGGCCACTGAAGAACACTGAACTCATTGTCATGTCGATGAAACCAGTTTGATACGATTTTTGCTTTGTGACATGGTGCGTTATCATGCTGCAATAGACATTAGAAGATGGGTAAATTGTGGCCATGAAGGGATGCACATGACCACGCTACAAGACCACGCTATGTTTTTCCAGTCTTCACCTGTCCAGTTTTGGTGAGCCTGTGCCCACTTCAGCGACAGCTTTCTGTTCTTGACTGACCGAAATGGAACCTGATATGGTCTTCCGCTGTTGAAGCCCGTCCGCCTCAAGGTTCGATGTGTTGTGCATTCTGAGATGATTTTCTGCTCGCCACAATTATACAGAGTGGTTATCTGAGTTACTGTTGCCTTTCTGTCAGCTCGAACCAGTCTGGCCATTCTCTGTTGACAAGGTGTTTCCGTCCACAGAACTGCTGCTCAATGGATGATTTTCCTTAATTGCACCATTCTGAGTAAACTCTAGAGACTGTTGTGCATGAAAATCCTAGGAGATCAGCAGAAACCCATTTTGATTTTGCACTGCACTGCTGCCACACAATTGAAAGATTAGATAATTGCATGGATGAGCAGGTGTACAGATGTTCCTAATAAAGTGCTCGGTGAGTGTACATTTTTACATTTATTCATTTAGCAGACACTTTTATTCAAAGTGAGTGAAAATTGAGCAGAGCAGATGAGGGTCAAGGGTCTTGCTCAAAGGTCAACTGTGACAGGCTTCCAATCAGCAGTTGAGAGCCCTAACCACTGAGTGACCACTGCCATGTAAAATGCCATCAAGTTGGAAAGGAAAACAAAGTATGCACATGAAATACCTGTTCAAGTCCAACTGCTTTTAATATAGTGTTTATGCCTATAGGCACATTTCACAGAGAAATTTGAAGTAAAGTGGCTATTTCCCAACCATCACTGAGCACAATTGTACAATCAGTACTGAATGTCATACTATCTCTTGGCTCCTCCAAGTGCCTTATACGGATGCACATCAGACACCTGTGAAACAGGGCTCTTATGTAATTGCTGGTTTTCTTTGACTGCATTCATTTTAGTCCCAGTTAAAGTGCTATCGGAAAATGGATTGAGTTATATTAGTCCCAAGGTTTCCCATTCTGTGAACATGCAGCTGACTTGAACATGAATGTGTCGATGTTCAACATTACATTTATTACATTAAAATGATATGGAAATGCAAAAATCCTAAACAAGACAGCTTAATGCATCTCCACTTTATTGTTTTTACGCAAGTCATGAACACTGTGCAGTGTACTTTCTATATATTTCTAGTAGCAAGTTGTTCCTCATGGAAAGTGGCAAAATCAGGTAAGACTGTGGTTTGTTTGCACACCACTACTACTTCCCCCGTCCATCTAGTTTACAAAAACTACACTGATCAACAGAGCATGACACAGCAAGATACAGAGTCAGCATAAATATCATGTCTGCTTTAATAAGATAGATTAAAATGATCTTTACTCTCCTCACAATTAACTGCCTACTGTAACACAGCAGGGTGCAATAGGTAGCATTGCTGCCTCACGTTGCCAGGTTTGATCCTGAGCTCGGGAATAAGTGTGTGAATGTGTGTGTGCATGGTGCTCTGTGATGAACTGGCATCCTGTTCATCGAATTTTGCAAGATCAAATTAACTTTGACATATTTTTCTATTTAACATAGTGAGATTTTATCATACAAACACAAAAATCCAATTGTCTTGGCTTTTCAATATGCCCACCTATAAGTAATGTGTAATATAAAACTGGGTTAATTAGTTAATAAAAATACAGCTTGTCTCCCTTTTTACAGTACTAGGACTAGATCAAGATTATTTCAATCGTAGCGTGGCCACTCTGCTAATTCTCATTTCTTTTACCATTTAAAAATTACAAGGCAAAACTACTCACCATTATCCCAAATGAGCTACAACACTAAAATAGTATGTATAAAATGGTACAAATTCTAACTAAATGCAGATTTACTCAGCAAGAGGCTGCCTGAGCAGGTAGGATTCAGTGCTGTCTCTGTGGTTGGTGTAAAAGGGAAACTGACTTAAGCAGATGGTTAACTCTGACTGGTAATTTGTTAGCACATGGCATCACTTGTACCAAATACAGTTTGGCCCAATTCAAACTGTACAAAATGACAGAAATCCAGAAAAGAAAGGCATACAGAAATCTTACTGAAAAAAAAAAGGTTCTTTCTTTTACAGTTAGTGGTAAATTCACCAGAGAAACTGGTAACAGTAAGAAGCTAATTGTGAAAATGAGATTACAGGGGCTTTTAGACCCTGAAACTGCTCAATTAACACTTAATCAGATCTCTCAGCTGGTGGGTAATCAAGCTAATTACTGCTGAAGTATTTCCTTGAGGAAGTTTGCTACAGAGGCAGCTGTAGCAGCAGCCTCTCTTTCCTCATCCTCCCTCTACTAGCTAGGAAAATGCATAATGTACTGTAAATGAGTCTAGAACACCTTTCCTTAAGTGCTGTCATCTCTCATCCCACTTCAAAGTTTTACATTTACAGCATTTGGCAGACACCCTTATCCAGAGCGACTTACATTTATCTTATTTATACAACTGAGCAGTTGAGGGTTAAGGGCCTTGCTCAAGGGCCCAGCAGTGGCAGCTTGGCGGTACTGGGGATCGAACCCATGACCTTCCGATCAGTAGCCCAACAACCTAACCACTAAGCTACCCCTTCCCCACTCACTTCCCTTTTTTGTGAGTCACATTACACACATTACCCTCAATGTATGAGACCAATACTGAACAGCTAAACCATATGGCCAAAAGTATGTGGACACCTGATAATCACACCCATATGTGGGCCTTCCTCATACTGTTGCCACAAAGCTGGAAGCACACAATTGTGTAGAATATCTTTGTATGTTGTAGCTTTACAATTTTCCTTCACTGGAACTAAGGGGTTCCAGGAAGACAATGGCCTTGTGCACAAAGCAAGGTTCATGAAGACAGGTTTTGCCAAGGTCGGTGTAGAAGAAGTCGAGTGGCCTGCACAGAGCCCTGACCTCAACGTCACTGCACACCTTTGGGATTAATTGGAACACCAACAGCACCCCAGGCCTTCTTGCCTGACCTCACTAATGCTCTTGTGCCTGAATGGACAAATCCTCATAGTCATGCCCCAAGAACTAGTGGAAAGCCTTCCCAGAAGAGTGGAGGTATTTATAACTTATAACAAAGGGGGACTAAATCTGGAATGGAATTTTCAAAAATTACATATGGCTGTGATGGTCAGGTGTCTACAAACATTTGGCCATATAGTATGACTACTAAGTGTAGTCATACTATATTGTTGTGCAGTGTCCTTGCATCATTGCATCACAAGAAAGCTAAAAAAAAAAATAGAGTTAATTGTAAATGTTCTATTTGTCTTTATTTTGGATCTTGAGGGCTGAAATTTTGGAGCATGAGGCCTAATAACATATCAATGGTAAGACATCATTATGCTGGACAAATAGAATAAATCAACCATATCTTTAGTTGTGTCAAGTTTTTACAACTTATACTAAGCTTGATAGTTGCAGTACTGTGCAATGCGGTGTAAAAAGTGAAGTATGGGTTCAAAATGAATGAAATGAAAAGTTACAAAATAGTTTGTTCTGACCGTCAAACTGATTGTAAAGTTTTGGTTTATCAAATATAACAGCACAGCTTACCAATTCACCAGATCTGGATCATTCCACTGCCTGAAGGTTGATAAGTAACAGAAATGGTCAAGTTAAGCTTAATCAGAAATGACTAAAACATATTATAAGTGATAACATATGACTTACATCCTGACTTACATATGACATTAGACTACTTTGGTCAGATTATTATTATTATTATAGGCTAAGCAGGAGCTTTGACCATTGAGACCACTGAGTAGTTATAATGCAGGAATAGGGATGGGCAATCTTTGGCAGCAGTTTTAACCATCCCTTGAGGTAAAAAATAATATACCATAAATGAAAATATTAAAATAGTATTTCCATAGATTTAAATGTCCTTCCTGCTAGATGGTGGCCAAATTCAGTGTTGCTTCATTCAGAGGTTAAAAAAAACACATAAAGGAAAATGTAAAGTTAAAATTCTCCCAAGAGTGGCACAGTAGTGCAGCTGATAGCAATATGCCTCACAGCTACAGAGTCCACAGTTTGCTTGTGAGCTCGGTCTGTGTAGAGTTTTGCATGCTGTCCCTGTTTTCTCCAGGATCTCCGGTTTCCTCCCACCTCTCAGAAACATGCCAGTTGGTGGCTATGCTAAATTGCATTTAAGTGTGAACGAGCGTATGATTGTGTCCATTCAGTAATTATTTATTCAATAACACAGTCTGACCAAGACAATACAGCTTTTACATGAAAAAAAAAGATGCCATTATGATAGAATACTTTTGAAATTTATATGAGCGGAAAAGGAGAGAAACCCACACAGACCCTTGTACAGTTTTTAGTTGTTAATGGAGTCCTGCTAAAGTTGCAGTATGACAAGGGAGGATTACTCAATCACGCTAACTGAGGGTCTGAGGGTCATTAGTTAGCAGGCGATCTGAAAAACGTGTGTAAAGGGAGACACAACCCAGCGAAAGGCTGAGATGTGAGTGACTTACTGAGCAACAAAAAAACCCAGATTGTGACTACAGTGCTACAAGGCTAGCAAGCTAAAGAGGGAACCCAGCTCAAGTTAGCAGCCATGGATCAAGTAATCAAGTAATATCCAGCACTCCTGCAAAAAAAATAATAGCTTAGCAAGTGAAAATATCTTGAATCTAATCAAATCTATCTAGTATTTCCCATAAGATTACAATGTAAGATTGTTAAACCTAGTCTAGATAATATATATATATATTTTTTTTACTAATCTCAATCCTGAAAAAGTGTTCTATTGGCAGACAATTTTGCTAATGTTATGCATTTATTTTTCAGAAAGAAGCAAAATTTATCTGCCAATAGTATAAGGAATTTTAAAGCTTGAAAATTTTAAATAACTAGAAGTAGGATCAATAATCTTCTATTTGGTTTATTGCAATCTTTTAGAATAGGAAAGGCTAAATAAATTTGACTATATTCAATATATTTTCATTTGCCAAGATGTCTTTTTTTTTTTTTTTGCAGTGAAGAGCCAATGATGTGCAAGTAAAACAGACATGTATGAAAAACTGATTCACCTACATGGGGTATGAATTAGATTCCAGATATCAATGCAATTATGAAAGATAATTTGGCACAGTAATTGCTTAGTGCCCAGGAAACTCCTTCAGCACAGCACAAGAGGTCATGAATAGATTCAGGGACTTAAGTAAAATGCACGCAGTCTACACGCATACACTCCAAAGTAATTTATTTAGGATATGGCTAATTAGTACAGATAATAAAACAACATTCCATGATTCCTGAGGTATATGGAAAGTTGAGTGCATACATATGATGATGATGATGCCTGTAAATGATTGCAATTTTTGGAGGTTGCTAAATCGTGCATGGCTTTTACTGTCTTGAGTTGTCTTTTTTTATTTCTTTTATGTAATTATGTGCATTCTTTATTGCCCCAGTTATGCTGCAAATTTAAGTGGTACCTCACTAAAATGAGGTAGTGAATTCCACTGAATATCTCTATCTATATGCTAGCAAGCAAAACATAATTATGAGTTTTTATAATGAGCCTACAAGCGATTTTGTTTTTTTTTAACAGAACGTCAAGCTCAATCAGAATTATATTCACCTTAAAAGCTAAGCTAAGAAACCTTTCTTTCAGGAACAATAGTTTGCTTAGGTACCACACTCCGGTCATGTATGTCCTGAGATGAGCACAGACTGTCCTGCTCTTATACATATAATTTATTAAATGTAGTAAATGTATTAAATTTAATAATTTCCTTAACTGCTTTATCTTATCTGTTTTACTATCCTTGTAAGGACCTTCCACTGACGTCAATGCCTTGTCTACACCTAAATCTAACCATCATCTTAACCTCAGTAACCAAAACGTTTAAGATGTTTTTTTCTTTTAAAAACAAAAAAGTTTTTGTTAAAAAATGTCCCCATGCAGATATTTCTATCCTTGTGGGGACATTTATTAGCCTTCTAGATTTAAAACATTTCAATTTAGAGTAGTCAGTCCACCTACTAGCATGGTTTGGGGACTGGATGGATAAATGGAGAACCCACGCAGGCATGGGGAGAACATGCAAAACTCATGTCTAATAGCCCTGAAGCTATGACACTGCCCTGCTCTTATACAATTGATAAATGAAATCATGTGTGGATAATCGCATAAATCTAAGCTGGACTTCGGATTGTAGTAGATTTAAGATCGGATGCCTCTTCTTTAAGAGGCAATGATTCCGATACCCAGCAGTGCTACGTTTATTATCTGGATGTCATATGTAATGCATCACAGTGATGTTGAATTATAGAGCTATAAGCTTTAATGAAGTGCTTTTAATTTATGGCAGCGATTACCATTCAGTAACTCTTTTCACATTCACTTTCCTCAACACATATATTCAGAACAGATATCCCTGACATGAGCTCTACATGTTTGAAACATTAATTCTTGGTTGCCGCTAATGTGACTGCACTCTTGCTTTGTGCTTTAACCTCTTGTGAAATGAAGAGGCTGTGGTTATGTTAAAAAATGCCTCGTAAACCTTTTGAGAAGAGTATAATTGCATTAATCTGAAATGTGACGGCTGTCCTGTAATCTCCATATAAGAAACCTCATGCAACAGAGGACATTGGTGGAAATATGGAGCAGGAAATAAAGGCAGAAAAAAGAAGAAAAGGAGAAAATGTACTGAGCCACCAACAACAACCAGTGCGATGAGAGAATAAATGGGGAGATAAGGAAAAGAGTGATGATGTGAGGTTTGGAAAAAAGAGAATCTTATTCACCAATGATGCTTCACTGAATGCAGTTCATTACAATAGATTATATACTCATCTGAATTTAACTGATTACATGGCCTTATTTCATCAGATGAGAATGAGATATTCCTCTGTTAAGAACGAGCACAGCTGGTAATTTTCATCTCAGTGAATTATTATATTACGTGTGCTAGGCCGATGGAGCTTATTAATGTTAATTTATAGTTCCTGCAGTAATATTTCATCTCCAGTTTTCTGACAAAATACTGTAATGTAGAACATCTTACAGAAAAATCTCTTGTTCAGAGGGACTCAAGAGTTCCTGAGTTTTCATGTCTTGGTGGGGAGGAAATCTGACATTTTTGATCTTGACTGCAGCTTTTATTCAAAAACTAAAAGCTGAAATGTTTCCTTTCGGTTACTGAGGTTAAGGTTAGGGTTAGATTTAGGTGTAGCAAAGCATTAATTAGCTGCATTAATAAATATGTCAGTGGAAGATCCTCAGAATAATAGTAACACAAATATGTGTGTGTGTGTGTGTGTGTGTGTGTGAGTGTGTGTGTGTGTGTGAGAGAGAGAGAGAGACCTGGAACAACTGTCAAAGACTCTAGACATTAAGAGCCAGAGTTGGACTTTACTGGTTTAGTCTGAATGGTAAGAGCATGAATTCAACAGGAATCTGAAAGAAGCTTCTAGTGACCTCTGGTGGAGAAATGTTACAAGCAAAAGTCATTACATTTTACGGGAAATTTATTGTTACAAATTTTACAAGAAAAGAAATTATTAGTTCTTCTTCATGAATGAAATAATGAAGCTGAATATGAACAATTAAATCAATTTGGCTGTACTTTTGTAGCTTTTTGCAAACAAATATGATTTCCAGTATTCCAGTGCTATTTCGTAGTTTCCTATACAGCAATCGGTCATAACATTAAAACCATTAACTGGTGAAGTGAATAACATTGATTATCTTGTTACAATGGCACCTGTCAAGGGGTGGGATATATTAAGAAGCAGTTCTCGAAGTGAACAGTCAGTTCTCGAAGTTGATTTGTTGGAAGCAGGAAAAATGGGAAAGCATAAGGATCTGAGCGATGTTGACATGGTCCAAATTGTGATGGCTAGACGACTGGGACGTCAGAGCATATCCAAACTAGGTCCTGTGGGTTGTTCCCAGTGTGCAGTGGTTAGTACTTAGCAAAAGTGGTCCAAGGAAGGACTACCAGTGAAACGGCCACAGGGTCATCGATGCGCTGGGGGAGCAAAGGCTAGCCCATCTGGTACGATCCCACAGAAGAGCTACTGTAGCACACATTGCTGAAAAAGTTAATGCTGGCTATGATAGAATGGTGTCAGAACACACAGTGCATCTCAGCTTGCTGCATATGTAGCCGCAGACCAGTCAGAGTGCCAATGCTGACCTCTGTCCACCACTGAAAGCACCTACAATGGGCATGGGAGCAACAGAACTGCACCATGGAGCAAAGGAAGAAGGTGGCCTGGTCTGATAAATCACATTTTTCTTTTACATCATGTAAATTCATGTAGATGTTACTTTGACAGGTACCACCTACCTAAACAATGTTGCAGACCAAGTACACCCATTCATGGCAATGGTATTCCCTAATGGGAATGGCCTCTTTCAGCAAGATAATGCACCGTGCCACACTGCAAAAATTCTTCAAGAATTGTTTGAGGAACAGGACAAAGAGTTCAAGGTGTTGACTTCAAAATCACCAGATCTCAATCCGATCGAGCATCTGTGGGATGTGCTGGACAAACAAGTCTGATCCATGGAGGCCCCATCTCACAATTTCCAGGACTTAAAGGATCTCCTGCTAACCTTCAGAGGTCTTGTGGAGTCCATGCCTCGACAGGTCATCCATAATGTTATGGCTGATCGGTATAATATACACTGCTCAAAAAAATTAAAGGAACACTTTGAAAACACATCAGATCTCAATGGGGAAAAATATCATGCTGG
>CM075018.1:12475954-12503494 GCA_037576675.1 Pangasius sanitwongsei
GCCTCATGCTACCAGTAGTGACATTGACCCTAGCCAAATGCAAAACTAGTGAAAAACAGTCAGAAAAGATGAGTAGGGAAAAAAATGTCAGGCCTCCACCTGTAAAACCATTCCTGTTTTGGGGGTCGTCTCATTGTTGCCCATCTAGTGCACCTGTTGTTAATTCCATTAACACCAAAGCAGCTGAAACTGATTAACAACCCCCTCTGCTACTTACCTGACCAGATCAATATCTCAGGAGTTTAACTGACTTGATGCTATACTCTGATTAAAAAGTGTTCCTTTAATTTTTTTGAGCAGTATATATATATATATATATACACACACACACTTATTAGATTAAGGCATAGTTTATAGTTAAAGCTACTAGTTTAGCATTACAAACTGTTTAAATATTCAGACATTTGAAAAAGATGTTGTTTGAGTCAGTAATACCATCTGTATCATTTCATTAAATATTTAATGTGTGTGGTGCATTGCAATGGACTGGCTTCCAGAGTGTATTCCCGCACTCCGATCTCACATCTCCTGTCAGCCAAGAAAAGGAATCTGAGGCTTCAGTTGGCACAGACTCACTGGTGTGCATGAGAATCCCAGGAGATCAGCAGTTTCTGAAATGCTCAAACCAGCCAACAATGCTACCATGCAAGCAAGTAACTGAAATCACATTTTTTTGGTGTGAACATGATCACTGAATATTTGTCATTGAGCTATTAAAATATTTGTTATGAGCTATTAATTGTTTAAACAATCAATCTAACGGCACACCGGAGCAACCAGAAACACCTATTAGTCACATGCAATGTTTTTGGTCATTTGAGGAATGTGAGGATTGAAACAAAAGGTGCTTAACATATCTAGAGGTAAATATAGAAAATGAAAGCTGACATTCTGATCTATTAACTCATATTCATCTTTTAATCTCAAACCCAAATGTCTTCAGTGTATAGAAATACAAATGAATTTGCTTTGCCATTCCAATACTTACATACATAGTTTTTAAGCTATAAAATGTCTTTTGTCCAATTTGCGTTAAAAACGACCAGAAACTACATAAATTAATCTTCGTAGCTCCAGTACAAAAGTAAAGAAGAAAACCTCAGACAACAAACAGGTCGGCTTGGCGACTACATACGGGGAAAATATTTTAATATTAATTTCTGTTTTTAATGTCAAAATGAAGATGCTTTGTGGTGTTTTCAGGTAAGGTCACGTTGTAAGTTGTTGGTGTGGTGCGTTTCCTGTCTCCACATTTTTTTCAAACCTGCTTCTGTCTAATTCAGTGTGGTTTTTGAGAAAGAGAGAGAGAGCTGATGATGTTGATGTAGTAGTAGAATACATCCTGAGGTTGTGAAGTGAAATTTATAATAGACTCAGTTAAAAAAAAAAAAAAGTCTCAACACAGTAGAAAAATATTTCAAAAAGTGTGTCATTTCAGCGTTACCAACGTTCAAATGATTTTTAGTCCACTTGATAATTCAGTGTGCTCATTTCAATTTGTGTCCCCCCTCAGAGCTCAGTTTATCTTTTTTGAAACATTGTTCCTCTACCACAGTACAGATTTATTTATTATTATTTTTGTCTTTTCTATATCAACAATTCTGGATGGTAGACATTACTTACTGATATTTATGTCTAGTTATATATTGGATAGACATTCCAGTAACCATTCTATTTTTTTTTTTTAATTCAAACTATTCATTTGGGGGTAACTAGACCTTGTTTGGAGTCCAGGAGGTCTGTTTAGTCCTGAGGAATGTGTGCATTTTAGTTCTATTACATTTACATTCTAATAAACTCTGCAACACATAAATAATTGAAATCACATGAAACATGACTCAGACACAGGTTTGTGGATTTAGCTGTCGCTTCTTAAAAAACATTTACTGAAACGTTTGCATCAAAAAGAGATCTTAAACAAAAGTATCAAACCAGAACTGTAAAGCCCCTTCTTACCCCAACCCCCACTTTTATCGGAATGTGATGGGATGTCGCTATGCAAATCTACAACTAACATCAAGAGAATTACGTTCATTATCACACTCACAAATGTTTACTGGGAATAACACGATGGAATATGAAGCATAGTTGCTTGCAGTTATTAGGGCAATCACAATAAATACAGTATAAACAATACAAACTAAAAAAAAATCAGCTATTATCACCCCTCCCATTTTCAGTGACATTGTGCAAATCCTCAAAACAATCCTTTTTTGAGTGGATTTCATGGGGAATAAACCCAGTAAGGGCGTTAGGGCTTCAATACACTTGTCAAAAAATTTCAAATATTTATTTGATATATAAATACTCTTTCAACACCAGTAAAATGAGTAAAAAAACTATATATGCTGGTAAAAATGATCATAAAATGTATTAAAGGTGCCACTGGCTATGCATTTGTTGGTCTGCAAATTAAAACGGACCACATTTGTGAAACAGTGCAGCATCGCAGCACTCACGCACAAGGGATGCTAATTATCACAATGTGCTGATGTGACATTAATGGACATTAACTTTCAGCTTGGCACAAGTTTGATGTAAAATTCTACTAATTAAAAAAAAAATGGTTATTATGACATACTGAATATATGCTGAACTGCTGTTGTAAAATATAAATCACCACGGATCATACTGGTTACAATTCCAAATAGGTAAGCTGATGACTTTTTTTTTTTTTTTTACCCCCACCTTCATTTTTTGTAATCTGCAACATAAACCAAATCCATCAGGCCATTCTGAACTGCACAGTCCCAAAGGACAGTATTTTGGCACTGGAAATGTGTTTAAAAAGCATAAAGCATTAGGCCATATTGTACTTTTAGTTAGCCAAGGAAAGAAGGCATAAATATCTCAAAAGAGTTGTGTGCCATAGTAAGAACACTGATAATGGCTTATATACTGTATTAATACTGTAGCCTATATAATCATATATGGTGTTGAGTGGATCAGTGAATTAGTTTTAGGAAGTTAAAGTGCAAACAGAGTTGCAGGTTATAAGAGTTGCCGGCTCAGCAGGATCGTTACATGATCATCTGAACTGTTTGTTTCTTGTGAAGGAGTCTAGCAAGATACCTATAATACATAGATTATCCTTGCTATCTGCAAGAAAGTCTTTTAAATGAATCGTTGATTCAAATAAATTGTCCATTTCATTACTGTGGTTTCAATCATTTGATGATATTCCGGTCTTGTTTATGTATCATTTATACTTTTAAAATATTAGTACCTATTGTTTAATTTCTAAGTGCTTTAAATAGGATAGGCCTTTATAGTAGAAAGTAAAAGTCAATATACTGTATATGTGATACCTAATCTATAATGATGAGCAGCAGAGTGGCGCAGCAGGTATCGTTGCCGCCTCACAGCTCCAGGATAGATCCTAAGTTTGGCTTACTGTCTGGGTTACTCCGGGTTCTCTGGTTTCCTTCCACCTGCCAATAGGTGTATTGGTTACCCTAAATTGCCCCTAGGTGTGAATGAGTATGTGAATGTGTGCGCAGTTATGCTCTGCGATGGACTCATCCATCGCACCCAGTGTTCCCGGGATGGCTCCAAGACGACCCTGACCAGGATAAATCAGTTAATGAAGAGAAAGAATGAGAACTGACAGTGAATTTTTGCGTCTTTAAAACTACAGTATGTACTACAGTGTAATTTAGATAATTTCCTGCAAGAATAATGGCTATACTGTTTGCATTGGCTCATAAACGGCATTGCATACATTGTTAAAAAAAAAAAAAAAAAAAAATCTTTGGCTGGGTGCCCTGTAGCATCTCCCTGCTCCAAACACACGCAATCCAACTCATGAGCAATTTCTCAAGCCTTGCATAAGTTGGACCTGCTGTGTTAGGTGGTGGGCCTCTAGGACTGAGCTTACAATCTCTGATCTATGATAACTTGGGCTGTCAGAAAGAATTTTAATAACTAAAATATACTGATCACACAGGGTTATTCGAAAATGAACATTTAATACATGACCCATGTCCCTTCTTTTGCATCTTCCAGCATTTATCAACAGTTCATTAAGGACAAATGTGATCCATCTGCAAACTGTTTGCAGTATCAGATGATCTTTACGTATCAGATGTATCATATTTGTGCGAGGCATGCCTGGCCCAATTTGTGTGCAAATGAAGACATAATAACCACAGTGCAGGTTCATGTGTCTGAGGTTGTGATAAAGTTGATGGACACGCACATATTCACACACACTCATGCAGGTGTGTGTTTGGAGTCGGAGGTCACAACTTGGCATGTACGTTGGCTATGATCTCAGGTGGGAGGTCTTTGACTGGCAGGTGTCCATCCTCTACACCCCTGTCTGCTGCACTGTGGTCTGTGTTCTCACAGCTATTCTGAGGAGACTCTGGAGGAGGCTTATACAGCACACTTGCCAGCATGAAGAACACAGTGCCCAAAAACTGGGAAAGAGAGTGAGAGAAAGAGAGAGAGAGAGAGAGAGAGAAGAATTGTTTGAATATGATTTATAAATGCACTAACTACTATTTTTAAATTCCTCAGTACTTTATCACATATGATTTATTCACTGTTTGGCAACGTATTTCCTCTTAACCCTACTAGTCTTTCTCTTTTCATTTTCTAGCAATAAAACATAAATGTTCGGTGGCCTGTAAAAAAAAAAAAAAAAAAAGTTGCTATGGCTGAATTCTAGAAAACAGCCAAAAAAGAGTTTTGACCAAAACTGAGTTAATGACTCTACTTTATGAAAACATTAATATATTTTCCAAAAAGACATAGAAATGTTTTTATTTAGGCAACTTCCTTTCAATTTGTGTTCGCTGTCTGCCTGAAGAAGTCTAAAATCTTGCTATCTAAGTGTACCTTTCTCACAATTTGATCAAGCTCTTGTATATTCATGTGCCATGGCAAAACAGACATAAGTTTAATCAGTTCGCTTTATAATCAGAGACCGGCTGTAGAAATGGCTGCAATGCACCTGCGCTGACACATCATCACCAAGACGGTGACAGACTTTGTATAGGCCATGGTGGATGACGTTTTAAAATGTTAAAAGACCTAATGAAAGACATTAATGTCGAGAAATTGAATTAACAGAACAGAACTAACTGAATGAATCAGTGATTACTTCTCCACCGATATTACTGTACAGTGATCAGTCGAGTGTGTAAATGCTGTGAGTGACTTGTAACTCAGGTGATGAGACAGAGACTGATGTGGATGATGCTGATAATTGAGCAATGGCTCATTCTCCATTGTAAACCTATGGCAGTAATTGTTATTCCATAAGTAACTTAGGTTACTAATCAAAAAGCAAGGTGACTTTCAGTGGGGTTTTCAATTTCTGGGATAATCAAACTTTAAAATGTTATGACTTTACTTGTGGTTGAGATACATGCAAAAAAGAAACATAGTCCAGATTAGAAAAGCTTTCGGAAGTATGCTGTATGTATCAAATGTAGATTTTTTTTAATAATGTGAAGGGTTTTCTCAGCTTTGTTATTTTGACAGTATCTTAAAAGGAACTGTCAGGAGTGATGAACCCCCACTGGTCCAGATCAAGTGTCAAAGTGTATTGTGCTACCTTGTAGATGAGGCCAGCAATGAGTGTGTATTGGCTCATGGCAGAATTCTGGTAAAGGTAACAGGACCCACGCTCTCCACACTGCTCTTGCCACAGCAGACATGAGATGTCAATCACTGAACCAAACGCTATTGGACCTGGGATGCCACCTACAATGACACAGGAATTTAACATGCTGATAATTTACCACAAATTTTAACATGGATTCAGAATCACCTACATAAAATCTAGCCAGATATCAACAAGACGACGTTACTGTAGGTGAGCACAGAGAACTAAATCTAAAACATTAGGAGTCATGATAAAAAGCATACTATTGCCTCTTTACTTGCTTTTTTGTCAACCTGAAATCAAAAGTGTCCTTTTTGTTTCCTTGTTTATGCAACTGGTCATATCGTATAAGGTTGAGATCAATGGTGCTGAATCAATCACAAAATTCATGTTTTTCCCCTAACCTTTCAACAAAATGCAATGTGTTTTCCCACCTTTTAAAGTCTTCTGACATCACCACGGAGAAAGAAATATTACCAATGTTATCCCGATATTTTGAGATTTTAACATACCCAGTGTTCGCACCACAATCCACTGAATGCCCAGTCCAAATGACCTCTGACTGTCGGGGACACACCTGAAGAGGGATGAGAGAACTCCAGTCATGGCTGTACTCAAGTGTGTATGACTGCACTAAAATACAAACTGTCTCTTTGGCCATGGGCTTTACCTCAGAGTAGCTGTGAGAGCAGGGATACTGCACAGAAAGGTGAAGGAGATGATGATGAAGAAGAAGGTGAGGAAGGCTGGCATGTGGTTACAGGAGGAGCTACACTTTCCTGCTATGGCCAGGCCATCCTCGCCTCTAGACATATTACCCATAATGCAGCTACAGTCTGAGAACATCTAAACACACATACATGCACACACTTAATTCATGGATCTTGGGCATTGCTTTTGAAGCACTACAGTTAACTTGAAAAAAAAAAAAATCATCCATATGAATGCTTTATATACTTCATTCACTATTCACATTATATTGAATATGGCTGACAGACGTGGACAAATTTGTTGGTACCCTTACATTCCTTTTAACAATGATTCATTGCTCCTGGAAAGTGATTAAACCAAAAGCAATAATCTCATATATACCTACCTGCCCATAGTATGTGATAGATTAAACCAATAAACTTGTGAAGAGAAATGACTTATTGTTTATTTTACCAAGATAATCTAATACAGCCTGGACAGATTTCTTGGTGCCCCTAAAAAAGATTAGAAATCATTGCATTCTAATCATGTTTCAAACTAATTGTGTGTCTTCAATCTTTGTAACAGCCAATCAGCCTATTTAAAGAAAAAAAACGTGCCACTGTGTAGGTTGGTATCATTGCGTGCACCACACCGAACATGGACCAGAGAAAGCAAAGGAGAGAATTATCTGAGGAGCTCAGAAAGAAAACTGTACATAGCCCTCTTAAAGGTAAAAGCTATAAGGCCATCTCCAAGCAGTTTGAGGTTCTTGTCCCTCCAGTTGCAAATATTATTTAAAAGTATAAGGTCCATGGGATTGTAGCCAACCTCCCAGGACGTGGCTGCAAGAAGAAATGCAACCCCAGGTTGATCAGAAGGATTGTGCAGATGCTAGACTAAGAGCCAAGGAAAACATCCAAACATCCATTTTAAACAACAATGGGCTCCAAGGAAGAAGACCCAGGAGAACACCAAAATGCATGTTGACAAGCCACAAAGTTTCTGGGAGAATGTCCTTTGGACTGACGAAACAAAACTAGAGCTTTTTGGCAAATCACACCAGCTGTATGTTCACAGACAGAAAAATTAAGCTTATTAATTCAATTACATGGAGGAAACATGGAGGGGGCTTAGTCATGGCTTGGGGCTGCTTTGCTGGGTCTGGCACAGGGGGACATGAATCTGTGCAGGGCACAATGAAGGCTATCAAGGCATGCTGGAGAGAAACATACTGCCCAGTGTCAGAAAGCTCTCCTCAGCTGCAGATCATGGGACCTCCAACAGGATAATGACCCAAAACACACAGCTAAAAGCACTCAAGAGTGGCTGGGTAAAAACATTGGACTATTATTAAATGGCCCTCTATGAGCCCTGATCTTAATCCTATTGAACATCTGTGGAAAGATCTGAAAAAATGCAGTGTGCAGAAGGTAAAACCTTAAAACCTCAGACAGTTAGAGCAGTTTGCTCAGGAAGAGTGGGCCAAGATACCTGTTAGCCGATGCAGAGGTCTCCTTGTAAATACCGCGATCACTTGTTGGCAGTGATTGCTGCTAAAGGCAGTGCAACAAAATATGAAGTTAAGGGTACCATCTTTTTTTGTCCGTCATTTTCATTTGGTTCATTATGTAAAATATTCAGTTTAATCAAAAATCCATGGAATCATGGAATTAACAGTGATTGATGCCATTAACGTTTGTCAGTTTCAACTTATTTCAGAGATAGTTGTGGGTTCTTCTTTTTTCATTGAAGGGTACCAACAAATTTGTCCACGTCTGTATTTTAGTAGTATAGTATCATTTGGATTGCGCAATCTAGATTAGCAAATGATGGTGTGGATTGCATGCAGCACCTGTCTTCCTGTGTGCCCGTGTGTGTTGTTGACAGCACTGCATCCAGCATGGCAGGCAGAGTAGTACATCACACCGTCAGCTCCGCACACTGGGTTATACAGCGCCTCCACACAGTGACATTCTGCATTACAGTCTACGCTCAAATTCTTACCTACTACAAAACTGAGATAGAGAGTGAGTGAGAGAGAGAGAGAGAAGGATGGAGAAGAGAAGAGGGCATTCAGCTCCGCATATTGTGTGCTTCTGTGAACGCTATGTAGTATTATGAAAATAGATGAGTGCGAGGGCGGCCAACCTTATCATGCACAATATGCAGCGATGGCAAGCGTGCTAGATGTTGTGATTAGCGATCACGCAAAGCTTTTTGCTAGGCTACACTCTGCTCCTGAGTCAAGTTGAATTTTGAGTCTTTGGGGGCGGGAATAAGAGGCATGTTCCCACAACTTTGATTTGTCAGACTCAACCAATTCCTTTCTTCAAAATAGTGGAAATGAAAGGGATCGCACTAAACTTCCTTTTAAAGTGCACTACAACTACAGCTGAAATAATGTACATAGCTAACGTATGTAGGATAATGTTATATGTTTTATTAGGTAGTTAACATGAACCAGTAGGTCACCATTTTTGTATATACGTCTATATAGTTGTTCAGGTTCCCTGTGAAAAGTCAGTTGGCGAATGTAAATGCCCCCCGCAGATGACTTCTCAGCATACACTGTTGTACATACACAGGACAAAGTCATTTAGCCACAGAGATCCTAGAAATCCACATTTCTAGGATCTTGCCATCTTTAAAATGACAGAAAAAAATACAAATCTACTTGGATTAATAGGCACTGTAGTGAGTGTTGGGATATTTGCTAATAATGTTTTGTTTACATTTAAATTTAATTTCATATGGTTGCATATTTTGACCACTAAACATAAACCATCAGAAACCATTTCCAGTACATTCATAAGTATCTTTTTCTTTAATGGCTAAGGTCTCGTTTCTTTTTCTTTTCACAAGAATGCAATCATTGTAAACTAATTTTGTGTTGGACAAATATAGTAACCAGATTCAGTTCCACCATTTTGCGAATTTTACTTTGAGATCAAGGTCTGCTTTCAAAAGAAAGGGGATTGGTTGAGAACATCTCTCTTATTCCCGCCGCCAAAGTCTCAAAATTCAACTTGACTCGTGAGCAGAGTGTAGCCTCGCACGAGTGAGTAAGACTGAAGCAAGCGCGCATGTCACTCCTGAGTGCATGCAGAACGAAAGTAATGATGAACAGAAGCTTCTCTGCACATTCAGTTCACTGCTTTGCACTTGCAAGTAGCTTTGTGTTCTTGTAAATCACAACACTGTGTTAGTAAGCACCTTTGCTAACGCTGTTCCGCACTCTGAAGCCGGCCACCCTTGCACTCTCTATTCATGATAGTGTTTAAACTGCATAGAACTGCTAAGGAGGATATTGGCGTGCAGATATCTGTGATTATATGTGCTAAGCTTAGCTGAGTGTTATGGCATGAACATCATCTTTAACATTCTTTAATGCAGAGGCCTGGAGAAATACTTTCCTGTAGACAGCCTACAAACTCACACACAAAGTCTCTGTCCATCTCCTATCCTCTTTCCCCACATCGTAAGTATTAAGGGATCACCAAAGTGATTTAATATATTCTGTGCTATATTTCAATATCAATATGTATTATAATCAGCATATTACTGTCCATATAACACGGCTCTACATGCTGCTATGTTTATTAATTACCATGAGCTCTGATTTTCAAAATAATGTGTCTCGGGCTAATTTTTCAAATGTGTCAAAACGGCCATTTTAATTCCATATTATTTACGTATTTATTTATTTATGGTGCCAACCATTTATACATGCCAATTAATATTAATAACCCAGCATTTATACAGTATCTTACACAAACTGATATCACGTTAGGGTAACACTATCAAAACTATTTATTTATTCAGTTTATTTAATGATGATAATGACAAAATAAAATATATTTTCAGATACGCTGCTGTGGTTGGTTAGAAAGTACAGCATATGATCATAACTACTTGTACACAGATATTTTGTCAGGCATTAACTTACTGTATATCAAACACACGGTGTGCAACACATTACAGAACGTTATACAAAACTAATGTATATCTTTATTTTGTTACTTGTTAGATATCATTTATATTCACTGGTCATTTAAAAATGTTTAAGAATACCGAGGTGGTGAGGTGTATCTGGAAAAAAAACAAAACAAATAAACAAAAGAAAGGCAAAATGGTAGTACTGTACATATTAGGCTGTACTACCTCACATGGCCTGTAGAGGGTGGTGTACCTGCTGCTAGAGGGTGGTGTACCTGCTCTGAAGCTGTGTGTAGAAGGAGCTGATGTTCTGAGAGCTGCTCTGGTATGGTGTGGTCACTCCAGCCATAGGCACATTGGGGCAGTGTAGGAGGAAGACGAAGACGGCCACAAGGCTCACCAGGGCACAGAGCATGCAGAAGCGGATGATGCTACGGCACCGGAGGTTCAGCTTCTTCACAATGTAGCCACCCAGGAAGGTGCCGCCCCCTCCAGCGGGTACCACCATATAGCCTTGGGAGGAGAAAATTCTAGTTTAAGTGTGTTTTGCATCATTGTTCTCTACTTGCTGTATGTCTGTGTGTCATAGATGATTGCCTTAAGGCTACATGGGAAGCATGGCCTCCTTTAAATTTCATTAAAATGAAGCAATGAAGTGTTTACTAATGTGTCCATATTATTTATCGCTCTTGAAAAATTCTATATTTTAGCAAATCAAAATATCAAATATCTCACTGTAGTATTTTGCTGTCCATTCATTATGCAAACTGTTTTCAGTGGACAGCGCAGCCTGCGTGAAAAAATCTCTGCTGGAGCCCGTAGACACACATTCAGATAGAAATCCACTGACGCATGACATGAATGGGCTTCTATGTAAGACTAAAGTACACTGTTTTAACTGGACCAAATAATTACACTCAATGGACAACAAGCTGCCCGGATACACAGCTTCACTGTGATTCACTGAGTGTGTGGGTGGGTGTCCAATAAGTATTTCAACATTTATTGGACAGTGCACTCTTTGCTCGTCCTGCCTGGTTGCATGGCTCTCTGTATGATGATCGGGAGACCTTAAGAAACTTAAACATATCAGGGCCAGTCAGACTTACAGAGTGCTCAGAGCTGCAGTAGTAGTCAGTAACCAAATCCATAACAGTTTTATAGAACTAGTATAGCCTGTTATTTTGTAGTCTAGCTTTTTATTAATTGGTAATTGGTAAATATCGTAAAAAAAAAAATTGTAAGTATAAAGATTGTGGAACTGATTTTGGAAAACTATTTGATGTTCTTCCTTATGAGGGGAGACTAGGGCTAACCAGAGAGGAGAGACTGTGTGGCCACTCTAAGACCAGTGAGGTCAAGGCACAGATTCACTCTCACCTACACTGTCAAAAAATTTCAGGACAAAGGTTATATGAGTGACTGTTAAACCTCGTCTATTATTTAACCACTGGATCAAGTATCTAGTGTATCACCTGAACCTAGGAACCTGTGTAATCCCATTAATTTTTATAGTTTTTATTTGTCATTAACTACGGCCATGTTTTTCCTTATTATGTATTATTTCTTATGCATAATTTTATATTGAGCAACATAATTATATAGAAAGGCAAGGGGGCACAGGGGGTAGCATTGCCACCTCACAGCTCCAGGGTCCCTAGTCTGATCCTGAGTTCGGGTTACCGTCTGTGCAGAGTTTTGCATTTTCTCCTCATGT
The DNA here is from genome assembly GCA_037576675.1 of Pangasius sanitwongsei. NCBI lineage: Eukaryota > Metazoa > Chordata > Actinopteri > Siluriformes > Pangasiidae > Pangasius > Pangasius sanitwongsei. Next base: position 12,487,915 of record CM075018.1, read on the forward strand.
CTGCGTTGGTTTCCTTTTGCCTCTTAAAAACATGCCAGTAGGTGGATTAGAGACTATAAATTGCCCACTAGGTGTGAATAAGCATGTGTATGAGTGTGTGTGTGTGTGTATGTGTGTGCAGGGTGCCGTGGACTGGTGTCCCATCAAGGGTGTATTCCTGCCTCGCACCCAGTGTTCCAGGAATAAACCCTGGCTCCACCATGACCCCTACTGGGATAAACTGGTTACTGAAAAATGAATTATTTATATAGCTATAGATTGTTGTTATTCTATAACAATTGTGCATTGCAGATTGGGGCTTAGTTTATTAAAGTCAGTTCATAAAAAAAAAAGGATTTGCTGTGGTAAAATAACAAGCAAAATATTAAACTTAGGCCAATTCACAAGAGATGAGTACATACACCCTGAAGGGTACGGTGAGGAAAAAAAACAAAAACAAAAAAAAAAACAGTGTGTCAGATTTCTACATTATATTCTCTGCTTTGTGTAATACAAAAAAAAAAATTGAAAAATAATTAACAGCTTTCATTTTACTATTCTACCCATCAAAAATTCTCACCCTCAGTTTTATTTCTGCAGTTGAGGTAACATGGACAAACATGAGACCTTCGACAATTTGCTCATGAAAACTAAGCTTACCTCAAATAACCAATCACATCTGTCAATCAAGGACACAATGGCAAAACTGACATACCAAAAAAAAACCTCCATAAGATAATTTTGCAAATTCTTTGCTAAATTAAATAAACAAAAACTAGTTTTTCAAAGTGAAAAAAAAGAATTGCCAAAATGATTACCAAACTAGGATAAATAAGCATAAAGGATCAGTATTTCTGGTTAACACAACAGAACTGGGTCAATAATTTAGCAAGTTTCAGGAACTGGCTGTGAGTTAAATTCACCCAAAGCAGACTCCCTCCCTCTCTCACGGCTGAAAACACTTCAGTTCAGGTTATGTGAGAAGCACTGAAATGAATGATGTGACGGTTCAGCGTGGCTGTCTTACCAAACCAGCTGGCTGCCTCGGAGGCACTAAGACTGAACTGAGACTCCAGGAACTTGGGCCCAAAAGTGGACATGCCGGCGATTAGAGTCGCCTCTGTAGCACCAGCCAGACATAGAAAAATAAACGTAGGGTTCTTTAGCAGCAGCAACACTGACCTGGAGAGAGAGAGAGAGAGAGAGAGAGAGAGAGAAATTATGAAAGGATGACTATCTTGTGGCCACTAGTGTACTGTTTAATGTTCAGTATGTTGTTAGTTATATCCAATATATAATTATATAATATAAATGTATAATATAAAATCATGCAGATACAGGTCAAGAGCTTCAGTCAGTGTTCAAATCAAAAGTCAGAATGGGGAAAAACGTGATCTCGGTGACTCTGATCCTGGAATGGTTGTTGGCGTGAGATGGGCTGGGTTAAGTGCTTCAGAGACTGCTGATCTCCTGGGATTTTCACACACCACAATGTATAGAGTTGAATAAGGTGAGTGAAATCTCAGGAGATCAGTGCTTTCTCAAATACTCATACCTGCCTGTCTGGCACCAACAACCATGCCATGGTCAAAGTCACTGAGCCCCATTCTGACGTTGGATGTGAACATTACCTGAAGCTCTTGACCTATATTTGCATGATTTTATGCATGTATTGCATGCATGTATAAGCACGCCTATGGGTGTTCCTAATAAAGTGGCTACTGAGTGTATATTCAATTTCTGTAAGCCCTGTTCTGGAGGTATAATGGAATTAGTGAACGCATGCCATGCAAAAAAATTGTTCTTAGTCCACCGGAAACCCCCAAATATGAACATGTACATGATACCTTGAGAAATGGGAATGGATATTAAAAGAAAAAAAAAATCAGGACCATGATACATGATCACAATCAGTACCATCATACAATAATTTTTAGATGCAAATCTATAGTCAGGAGCAGCTGAAACTTTTCTAGGAACTCAATATATAATCTTTGTTGTAATGTTTTATACTATTAGACACCAAGTCCATGATAAAGTTGTTTGAAAACTGACAGCAACTTGTGGTCTGAATTGCACAGAGCAAGAAGTGCACAAGATCCATCTGTTTTTCACCTTGTCAAGCAATACAGCAAAAGGCTTTCTTAGGCTTTGAACAAATATAATATAATATAATATGTATAATATAATATATATTTATGTTCAAACTATCAATTACTACATATGTTATTCACTTAATATATACTTTTTTGGCAAATTAAATGATCAGGGTCAATAATTTTGGAAATAGCTAGGAGGTATGAAATATTAAAAAGGCAATCAGTGCACTTAAATAATTAAGTATGACCACATTTTAGTATATTGTATATTATTCTCTTAATTGTGACAGACTATACTGTATGATTTATAGTAGCAGTTATACTATCTGATTTAAAAGCTCCTTTTCTGCTTCTATCTAGGCTGTGAGTATGGCAGTGAAGACTTATCTGTGTGCTAATCATGCTTTCATGAGTCAGTCATTGTGTTATGTTAAAAAAAAACCCCACTCCATTACAATACTTAGCCTTAATGACCAAAGCAGAAGTTCAGAGAGGAACTATATCCTGCACATTTGGCCCAAAACTCTGTTTAGACTTGACCACACAAGTTTGTTTCTAAATCCTCCTATTGTGTTTCACCATCTGCTCCCTGTGTGTGGTACCACCCTCTGCTGTCCTTTCAGTTTTCTTTAGTTTGTCTTTTAAGTATTCTTGCTCCCAATTTTCAGCATCACTTGGATATTCTCTCTCATCATGATTCTTGATCAGTGATGTGTACTCGTTTTTATATGCTTTCACTCTTGAGAAGGTGCTTGTACCTAGGCATGTCTTTTACTGTCTTTCCAAAGTGGGGATCGGAGGCGGTCGCTTGACTTCCATCCTTCAGCTGATGAGCCTCAGACACACGCATGGCTATAAAGCGCTGAGAACCTGTGTGTTAGTATGTGTGTGTATGAGAGAGAGAGAGAGAGAGAGAGAGAGAGAAGCTGACTGTCCTCATTTATCACTCAAGACGGTTTATGAAATGTTACAGTTAATAACATCAGTATCGTCATATGTAGTCATATATATTTTATTTATCTATATTTTCTTCCAGGTTGCACCATGCACAATATTTCATCTCACTGCAGTACATGTGTACATGAATGGGATACAATACATATACAATTTGACTGACTAGGACATTACATACAAACTAATGAACTACAGTGGATATAAAAAGTCTACACACCCCTGTTAAAATTGCAGATTTGTGTGATTTTCCACCTTTGTAGCAACCAACAAAATTCAAGTGAAAAACAAATTGAAACATTTTAGGAAAAAAAAGAAAAGGAAAAAAACAATAGACTTTGCCACATTTTGTAAAAAAAATGTAGACAGGCTTGTATGGTTTATTTTTTCATGAGAAAGAGCCACCCTCCTCCACAGCCCAGACATGAGAATATGAGAGAATGTTGTCACATGCAGAGAGTGACCAGTACTTGTTAGATATTCCTGCAGCTCCTTTAATGTTGCCTTTGGACTCTTGGCAGCCTCCCTGGTAAGTTTTTGTCTCGTCCTTTCATCGATTTTGGAGGGATGGCTTGTTCTTGGTGATGTCACTGCGGTGCCGTATTTTCTCCACTTGTTGATGATGGTCTTCTCTGGGTTCCATGGTACATCTAATGTTTTGGCAATTATTTTGTACCCGTCTCCCGACTGATACTTCTCGACAGTGAGATCCCGTACATGCCTTGTAAGCTCTTTGCGGACCATGGCTTCAGCAGTCGGTCGAAACAAGAAGATATCAAGAAAATCCAACAGAAACAGCTAATCTTTATTTTGAGTTAATCAGAATCACTTCATTGATGACAGCTGTATGATAATTACTTGCTATTTGTAGTTCACTTGAATTTTGTTGGTTGCTATATCATATTAAAGGTGGACAGGTGTGTAGATCCACTAGACTTTGATTATTTGAACTGAATGAACTAGAGCTGTTTGGGGTGGACTGATGGATTGTACCTGGCAGTTGGCGAGGATAGCCCAAAATGGGTAGAGCAGTGATGAGTGCAGCGGCTCCTCCTGCCAGGAACCCAATCCACCATGCCCCCACCCACAGTGGGCTTTCTGGGGTCAGCAGAGTTCTGAAGAAGGAAGGAATTCAAAGTTTTTTTTTTTATATGTAGTTTAAATGATCAAACAGAAGGAGAAAAAAAAATTTTTTTCAAAAGTGTTTTGACAACATTACACATGAATCAATAATTCAGTTTGGAAATTCAAACTTGGGAAACAGACCTGCCCTGCTGTAGAAGCTGAAACATGAATGCTGACAATAATGTTAGTACAGATGAACTTGAAGTCTATTTAATTACTTTGCTGTAGCATGGTAGGATTGTGCGACATAATGATTTAACAGTCTCTACACGATCTTACACTGCCACGATGGTGCATTTTTATTGTGTTGGAGCGCCATAATTTAACATCAGAGTACACTACTATGAGGTATCATGCAAAAAAAAAAAAGCGTATGGTTCCCTATTTTTTTTTCCTCCCCAATTTCCACCCACCAGCCAGCTCACCCGGTCATATGACCGATATGGCACCCAGGGAGGGTGAGGGCTAACATGCACTTCCTCCATGATGAGACACATGCTACTCATGCTGTATCTCAGGGCAGCGTAACACACTCGGAAGACAGTACTATCTGCCCTCTTCTGCAAACAAGAGTCAAGGTTTGCTGTGGCATCATCGGGATACTGAAATCACACTTTTCCGTTCTGTTTCATTAATATGAAATAAAATCTAGCACTATATGATCAACTTAGCTAATATTAGACAGGTATATACTTTCATCGGTTGTACTGTTAAGGTTTTTTCTTGTGTTTTAAGGCTATCATGAATTTTTTAAATGATACATGCCAGCAGGGAAAAAACGATATCACACAAGCCTATATCACAGGCAAAAATGTAGTAAAGGCAAACTCTTTTATAGGCCAGTAGACGTTGTTCAGTGGTGTGTGTGGCCACTTTTCCAGCCACCTAGTATTTTCCTTAAACACTCCTACCTCCAACCTTAAAGACCTCATGGCCCTATTCACCCCAGAGCCCCCGATGACCCTAGGCAGATATAAAAGACTCACATTTGGCCAATTTCCGTGTATATGTTGAGGAAGAAGCCACCCAGCAAATATCCAGCTGCTGGGCCTATAATAGCTGCTGTGTAGAAGATACCTAGGAAAAATAAGGTATGTTAGTTTAGTAGGCTAGCATATTAGTACTAGATCTTTCATGGCTCACCCCCTGAGTTTTAGAAAAAAAAAATCCATTGTTCCATTTCACAGAATCTATGTTGGATTTTTGATCTCTATTAAGGCTGGACCATGTTTATAAATGGAAACAAGAGTCCAGAGATGCAATTGTCTGTGAATGCCTTTGAAATGCGGATGGTGGGGACTGGGAAGCAGCACAATTGTAGGACGCTGTATTGATGTTGAAAGTGGAGCTTGTCGATAAAGGTCAATAATTATGCTGCTGGCTACAGTGGTGTCTGACAGGAACAAAATTGAATGGATCGCTAAAAAAAAAAAAATCGATTTTGCATGAATGCAAATTCATGTAGATGTGAGATTTATATGCAACATCCCAAATTAAATTACTCTCAGTTTTAACATTTTGGAGACTGAACACATTACCTGAGTGCTTTGAAAGCCCACTTCTAATGTGTATATACACGAAAAATAAGCATGATGTCACACTGCTCCATGTTTGCAGGTCAATAAAATGACTGCATTTTTTTCTACTTGTTTTTCATGGCCTTTAAAACACCATTTACAGGAAGTGCACTTTTGGAGGACTGTATGAGTGCTTTTAGAGCCCAATTTTAATACACACATACACATAGCCCATGTTTGCACTTCAATTAGATGATTGACTCTTTTTATAAACCTTCTTTTCATGACCTTTTTAAGGAATTTAAACTCCATTTACAAGAAATGCACTTCACATGTCACAACTGAGACCAGAAATTAAATAAGGAAGCCTTTTGTACAAGCTTCAACACACGGGGACACATACACACACCGCGAGACAGGTTGCTTTTTTTCTCCACATCAACCACACTGACCTAAAAAAGCTAGCCTTTCAAGTGAACAGATAACTGAGAGAGTCAGTGACTTCTATAAGCTCACTCTGATACTGAGGCCTGATACAGTGATTTGTTTTTCCAATTATAGATTTATCTTTAATCTACAAGCTCTATCTTGGCAAGCTCTTCTTCTTTTGTTAAGCTCTATACAGTATATACAGACAATTTTCATTCAGCAACCTGCACTGTCTTTAGTAAGAGGGCTGATGGATGTCACGAGCCTCAGTTGACCTTTAATTTGCTCTTCTTGCTCAACAGTGTTGTAATGATTGTGGTTTGACCTGCAACACTACAATACCGAATACATCTGTGGCGAATACATCCTACATTCAGTAAACACCCAGAAAATCATCTGAGTTCCTTAAGGGGTCTATACAAACACAGTGATACCTGTTTCAAATACATTTCAAACAATGACAAGAATAAGCCTTTTGGTTTCTTCGGGGGTTCACATCGTTATTGACTGCTATGGTAATCAAATTATATGGAAAAAAATATATCTAAAAATAATCTGTATATAAAATTGCAGTAACTCATGTCTGTCATATGATTTGAAGCAGATCAATCAAGATTCCTTATACATGAGTCTCCTTACACATAAATTTGCATAAATTCAGGTTATAAATAAATTCAGATTATCCTGGATTATCAGGAATGCCACATTTCTTGTATAAATGCTCCAGTTTATAATTTACAGATACATTTGTTTATATCCAGTTTGATAAATAAGGCCCACAGAATATCTCAATTTAGCCTAGAACCACCCACTGCAATCACAATTATGAACAAGCATTCATGCAATGTAATGTTTTTTTCACACCCTAGCTATGCACTTACCTATGTAGACAGGTGCATAATTGGACTTGACATTCTCATCCAGGTAAGTGACGCCAAGTGTGTACAGCGGTGTAGCACCAACTCCATGCAGAAACTGGCCCAGCATGAAGATGTAGCGGTACACTGAGAGTCCACTTCCTTTGTTGTCCCCACACTCCTCTGTCTGATTGGCTGAGCACAGCCCCGTATGCTCCAGTACTCTCGGCTGGTAAGCTGGCGTGGTGAAGTGCGGCAGTGCAAACACGAGCGAGCCCAGAGCCATTATGAAAACTCCCCAGCCCAGCCAGCGGGGCTTGTGCCCTGTGCCACCAAAATAGCTCACGAACGTCAGGCACATGCAGGCAGCAATATCATAGGAGCTAGCGATGAGTCCGGCCTGTAATGACAGTGATTACAAAAACAGTATATACCATTTACTTCTTAGCTGAGTCACTCAAAGTTACTTATGTTTAGCCGTAATCTGTCCCTTAAGTATAAAATAAAAACACAGACCTGATAGCTGCGCAGGTCGAAGCGTCTCTCAATGGACGTGATGACGGTGTTAATGAAACCGTTGATTATCATGCCCTGGAGGAATGAGGCCACACATAAGAAGAAGAGCACCCAGCGGGCCGTGTTGAAGCCCTGGATGAAATTGGGGGTCAGCGCTCCCCATCCACATAGGTTCTCTGTGTTCGAGGACAGAAAATTAACCCCCACTGTTGCCCCAGTGAGATTAACACTGTTCTTGGTCGTCCTGATGGGGGCATCTATGGATGGACGGTAAGGGGTGGAGCCAGTAGGTGTGCTGACATGTGACTCCAATGGGCTTGGCAAGTCCACACAGGGGCCCACGGGTCCATCCTGCAGGTCCAGCAGCTCTTGCCTGGAGCTGAAGGAACTATCACTGTTGAGCAGGTGGGGCATGGCCCCTTCAGGAAAAACACTAAAAGTTTAATTTGGGGTGAAGTCTAGGAATATCAAGTCCAGCTTCCTGGTTCTTGATTTTTTTTTTCTGTTGTCTTTTTCTACCTGAGCTTAGTTGAGACCTGCAGTTCAGATATCGGTACTACACCAGACCATGAGGAGGCACAGAAGTGCTTTGGAGGTAGGAAGACATCATCCTGAAAAGAAAAGATTCTGACTTACAAACATGAAATTCTTGGATAAAAACATTCAAAAGATGTCTTACGATTACCCAGGGAACACCCACTAACAATATATCCACAAAAACTGATCCCAAAGATTGGATGTGATGCTCACATCTACAGTGAACATATTTTTGAGTGGAACATGCAGAACATCGCAACACTGAAGCAGTACTACTGAAGCAGAACTTAAATTAGAGCTCTCAAATTCTTTTTAAACTTACATGAACAGAGTTTTAGATGAAATAAACAGCTATACAAATGTAAAATCAGAAGTATTAGTGGGAAAAGGGAACGATTTAATAGAGAGAGACATAGAATTGAGCAACAAAAATGTGTGGAACAGGCAGACAGTGACATTGAGACACATTTAAACACAATGGTACATTTCAAAAAAGTGGTTACGAGACAAATACCTGTTGAAATAGGAAGCTGTGAAAGAAATGTGCTGTGACACAGCTCTTGCAAATACAGATTTATGTACAATCAGTATAGATTACGTTTGGCTGAATGGACTTGAGAAATTGTAAAATACATCAGATTAGTTATCATGTTTTCAGCCTGGTGAGAAATTCATAAAGTCGTGTCATTAACTCATGTTGTTATGCAACAGACTGTGAAAAACAAAGATGAAAAAGATGAAAAATCACCTTATGATGCGTCAACAAGTTACATTTGTAACACAAAGTGATCACACTAAACAGTGAAAGACAGAAACCGAGAGAGCGAGAGAAAGAGAGAGGAATCAAGAGACACACAGTGGTATATATCAGAAAAGTGGTAACAAGCTCCATGTCTGATGAAATAGGAAGCTGTGAAAGAAATGTGCTGTGAAAAACAAACAAACAAACCCAAAAACCTGCAAACAGACTTGTATGCAGTGATGTACTGAACTCATTTTCAGCCCAATCAGTAGGGCTAAATGATAATGTGTAAAATACTAAGCACAATTAGTTTTCTTCATATGAAATATCAATTCGTCTGTCATGTCCACATCTGCAACTCATGACAACTCCTATGATCATCAGCTCACAAACTCATCTCTTTGTCTCCTATAGTGGTTAAACACACACACATGCACACAGAAAACCTGCACGCCTCTCTGTCTGTCTGCTTCATGACACGACAGCTTCAGTGAAATCTGCCAAGCCCACTCTGCTCAAGGCCATGTAGCTGGCAAACAGCAAGAGCAAATCTCTGCCAGCCAGCTACAAGAAGTGATGAATTCCAGTACCGTCATGGCAGTGCCCACTCCAAATAACTGGATTCTCATCACACCACCTAACCAAGCTTTCCTGCTTCAGTGCTCCCGGTAATTCTTCTCCCAAGAGGTTAAGTTTATAGAGCATGTTTTTATGTACTTTGGTCTACCAGAGGACACTGTTTCAGGCCACAAGTCACATTCATGGAAGACATTTATGCAGAAACTAGAAATCTGTTAGTGTAAATTCTGTCTATCATCCCCTAGCTAACAGACAAGTCAAACAAGCAAGTGGTTGATTCCTTTACACTTTATGATTATGCAGAGTTTGGCTGAATTGCATGCTCACTGTGAGAAATGAAGTGAAGCGAAGTGTAGCCAAGCATGGTGACCCATACTCGGAATTTGTGCTCTGCATTTAACCTATCCAAGTGCACATAGACAGTAGTGAACACACACCCAGAGCAGTGGGCAGCCTTTTTTGCTGCGGCGCCGGGGAGCAGTTGGGGGTTCGGTGCCTTGCTCAAGGGCCTCACCTCAGTCGTGGTATTGAGGGTGGAAGAGAGCGCTGGTCATTCACTCCCCCCACCTACAATCCCTGCCGGACCTGAGACTCGAACCCACCACCTTCTCTAACCATTAGGCCATGTTTAACCAACTACAATGGCAGGTTTTGGGAACAGGAAAGTGGTTTGGATATCTTAAATCTGATCAAGCAAATCAAGACCAGAATGCAAAATATACCACTGTTCAGTGCTGAAGTCTGGAAGCACTATTAATTTTTACACAGAGCACGGGTGACCAAATCACTGGTGTTACTGTCATGACCGTGTCCGTCCGAAGATACAGATTTATGATCTTCATCCTTCACCCACAATGTCATCAATTGCACACAGTTACCTGAACACTAGTGACAATTACGTGTTTTCATGACCAGGGGTAGAAACTACTAGCGAAATACATGTACTCTCATTACAGTACTTGAGTACTTGGTTCACTGTAACTCTACTCTTTTAACTCACAGTATTTTTACTTGAGTATTTAAATAGAAAATACCCGACGTCGGAACATTTCTTTTCAATCACCATTACAGAGTAAAAAAAAAAAAAAGCTTTTAATCCCCAGAAGACTTTAAGACAATTAATAGACAGTATGTGCAAACAAAATAAAGCAGTTTCCTGCCAAAAGTCTACATTTCAAGTGCCAAATGCTTAGTCAGCAGCAGTTTGAGACAGTGGAGACAGATGAGCATCCCTGGCCCAATTTAACATGTTATCTTCAGTTTTAAAAGGAAACGGCATGATAATGATCTTCAAATTATGCGAGCCAAAACCAGTGAGATATCACTGGTTCATATCGTTTCAAAACTCAACGTACAACCTGCTGAAACATGTACAAGTAAGCCATTAGCTAGCTGAGTGAGCTATATTAGCTAGCCAGATCTTTTAATGTTTTAAGTATAGTCCAGTAACTTAAGATGTCACTTCAATGTTTCATAGCAATCGACTGGTGTGGTAAATATATCTAAGAGCTGCTACAGTCCACAATCTTTTGGCACGAGAGTATCTTTTTAATGCAAAACACATTTAGATGTGAAATAATTACAAAGAGTCTTGAGTCAATAGAGCTGATATAGAAATTACCCAGTCAGCTGGATAATTTAGAGGAGTAGAGGAGGACTGAAATCTCTTTTCCAAATACAATTTAAAATGCTCAGAATAAAAAAAAAAAAACAGATCATGAGCACACTGTATACTGGGTGGTGGTGATGCAGAGGGTAGCATTGTTGCCGCACAGCTCCAGGGTCTCTGGTTCGATCCCATCCCATCCCAACCAGAGTGTGTTCCCACCTCATGCCCAGTGTTCCTGGGATAGGCTTTGGATCCACTGTGATCCTGACCAGGATAAAGTGCTTACTGAAGATGAACGAATGAATGCATTGTATACTGGATTAAAACATAAACATTAGTAAATAATAATTGCCATCTAGTGTAGTTCTCTTGGAGTATACTTAGAAAAGTTAGTATGTCAAAAGTAAATAGGCATAAGTCACAGTGTAAGTATATTTAGACATGTTGGTACTGTATATAAAAAGAAACACTTAGTGTGATTTTCTCTATAAGTATGCTTGTAGTAAATTTGGATAAACCGTGTATTAGAATGGGCTTTTTTTGGTAAGGGGTAATTCAGGTTTCAGAATATTAATCAGGTGGCGTGACCATCGTGTCAGAAGTGATACTCTGAATTGCTGCACTGTGATTGGACACTTATCATTTGTTGCTCAGGAACTACGGGTCACAAAAAGAATAAATAAATGTTGTGCCTTTTTTTAGTTTTCAACCCGCTGTATCATTTGTTTTGTGTTCCACGAGCCATTCTTTTCTGGATTCAAAGTACAAACAGGGGGAAGCCGAACAGTGAGCGGTGTCTATGGATTTGAGAATAGCCTCAGTATTTGCTTTGGAGTCCTGGCTGTGCCTCTTTGAAGCATAGCTGGGTGCTAACAGGCCAAGGGCAAAAACAACAGAGAAGAGGAAGCCAAGCAGGCTATACGCTTTCACTGACAACATCTAGGAAGGAAGTTCAGCAATAACAGCAGCTTTTTGCCTCGACTTGGGGAGAGGGTGCTGGAGGGTAAGTTAAGTGCTGTGAATCGCTTTGTGAATCAGTTACAGTACCTTTTTTTGTTGTCAGGGTTAATATACATAGGACTATACACAGTGCAAACAGGGCTACAAATGTCAAAGCCAAGACCACTTGCAAAACTACAGTTATATAATATACTACCACAGCATATTGAGTTGAAATTAAATAAGGACATTTAGCTGAGGGTATTTAAACCAATCCAAATTGGTTGAACAATGTAGAAATTACAGCACTTTTTAAATGTAGCCCCCATTTTAAGGGACCAAAAAGTAATTGGACAACTGGCTGCTCGGCTGTTCCATGACAAGGTGTGTACTATTCCCACATTATTTCTGTTAAAAGCAAGCAGATAAAAGGTCTAAAGTTGATTTCAGGTATGGCATTTGCATTTGGAATCTGTTGCTCTTAACTCTCAATATGAAGTCCAAAGACCTGTCACTGCCAGTGTTGCAAGCCATTAGGCTCAAAAAACCAAAACAAACCCATCAGAGAGATAGCAAAAACATTAGCTGTGGCCAAATCAACTATTTGGCACATTCCTAAAAAGTAAGAATGCACTGGTGAGCTCAGGAACACCAAAAGGCCTGAAAGACCATGGAAAACAACTGTGGTGGATGACAGAAGAAATCTTTCCCTAGTGAAGAAAAATCCCTTCAAAACTTTTGGCCAGTTCAAGAACACCCTTCAGGAGCTATGTGTATCCATGTTAACAATCAAGGGAAGACTTGATTGTAAGATGTAAGATGTAAACCATTTGTAAGACTGTGAGAGGAAGTGGTTGCTCAGGGGTTCAAATCCCAGCACCACCAAGCTGCCACTACTGGGCCCTATTCACTTCTGTAAGTCACTCTAGGTAAGGGTTTCAGCCAAATACCATAACTGTAAACTACCTCAAGAAACAAAAGACCAGATATGAGTTTGCCATCCAAAAAAAAAAAAAAATCCTGGAACAAAAGTACTGGAACAGTATCCTATGGACAGGTGAGACTTCAGGGTGAACTTGTTCCAGAATGACCATCAGGACATGGAGATGTCAGACATTTCAAAGAAATCAGCTTTTACACACTGTTTCTCCACACATGTAATGGGGAACCTTTGTGCCTCAGCACTGTATGAATATAGGCAGAGAAGCATTACGAAACCAATGCCTGCAAGACTCCAAGAATATCTTCAAAAGTGATCTTAATGAACCTGATGCCAAGATGTAAAGTGAGAATCAGGGTTGTTCATTTTTTATCATCAGTGTGAATAAGCTGCTGATCCATAAGTGATAATACGTCCATTCAAGGTCTGCAAATTGTGAATGAGTTGTGGGCAATATGAGGGTCAGTTCCTAACTGCTTAATTATAGTACGGCTCTAATAACAGTCTTTTAGGCTGGTCAATATATAGATTTTTAATATATTTAAGTATTTGGTGACTTTCTCAAGCACATCTCATGCAACTTGTGTACAACTGTCCGAATAGTGCACATGTCTCTAGTTACTTTTGAGGTCTAAATAGCAATGTGTGCAATTTTTGTATGAGCTCCTTCCTACATGCTCTTAACTCAACTACGAATGCAGTTTTAAGGACCCAAAATTGTGACATTTTGAAAAGATCAGTCTAATTAAAACTATCAATCCACTGGAACTTCTGAACAAGTGGAATAATGAACAGACGCACTACCTCCTTGTACCTTTTTATTTTGTGTGTGGCTTGACTGCTCACATTTTAAAAGCATTTAAAAATTGCGGGTCACCGGAAGCTCACGGGGAATTCACAACTGGACATTTTACAGGGCTTACCTCTTCCATTACACACAGGCAAACTGTCATTGGAATGAAATCGCGACAGGTCATTTAAGGTTTACGTAATGTATATGTAGGCCTTTACTTACTTCACGTTCATAAAACTAGCATGAAGCTGAATAATCTCAGTTATAGAAACTAATAAAACATTAAAGGTCACAGCACTCTGTTCTTAAGGGACATGGAAATGACTTTCATTTCTAGCTTTAACATTCGCTTATCTGTTAAAGCTAGTGTTCTGGTTATGGAAATATAAATATATCATTATGTCAACAGAGATAGACTGTCAGAGAGAGAGAGAGCGAGGGGCTGACAGCTCCAGGAGCTACAGAGGGAGAGAGATAGGAAGTCTAACAAGCTTGCTAATGTAATTTATTCAGTTAATGCAACCAATGGATGTTTTAAGTAGATTTCCAACAGGAGAGCACTAATTTAATACTCTGCAGAAAATAATGTTTTGCATCTCATTTCTGAAACGCCATCAATTCAGATTCGTCTCTGTAACACCTCAAAGACCTTATTACTCTCCTCTTTTTCCTCCACACTGGAAAACAGTGAAGTTATACATTTTTTTTTACTACAATGGTTCTACTTTACAATGGTAATATTTTAAGGTTCCCTTAACTAATAATTTTTACATTATAAGTTAACATTGCTAACAACGTCAGCATACCTTATGTGTGTGAGCACACTTGGCAATAAAAGCTCTTTCTGATTCTGATACTAATTATTAGACATTAGGTAATGTTAGGTAGCAAACCATAGATAAACAAAGTTAACACACATTAATAGACGTTTATTTAAATATTAACTAAAGACATCTGCATTTTATTCAATCCATGATTACAAATTAGCACATATATGCTATATGGCTAAAAGTATGTGGCCACCTGACAATCTCACCCATATGTGGCCATTCCAAAACCATGGGCATTAACACGGACTGGGTCCACCACTTTATAAAAGCCTCCACCGGTCCGTGAAGATTTTCTACTAGATTTTGGAGCATGGCTGTGAGGATTTGTGCTCATTCAGCAACAAGAGCATTAGCGAGATCAGGCACTGGTGTCAAGCGAAAAGGCCTGGTGCAGTCAGCATTTCAACTCATCCCAAAGGTGTTCAGTAGGGTTGCTGTCAGGGCTCGACTCACTCAAGTTCTTTCATATCAACCTTGGCAAACCATGTCTGTATGGACCTTGCTGCGTGCACAGGGGCACTGCCATGATGAAAGAAGCTTGAGCCCTTTAGTTCCAGTGAAGAGAAAATCTTAATACTAAAGCATACAAAGACAATCTAGACAACTGTGTGCTTCCAAACTTTTGGCAACAGACTGGGGAAGACCCACATATGGGTATGATTTTTAGGTGTTCATATACTTTTGGCCATATAGAGTATACTAGCAAAAAAAAATCAATTACAGATTGTTACTAAATGTTGACAACTTATTGAATTCTGGTCTAAATATTGGAACTTGCTGTTCAGCCCCATTTCTGAATTATGCCAGTTAATAAACATCTTAATTAAAGTGTTGGATCATATTGTTTATTGTGGGTTTAATTTTATTCACTGATGCTATGATTATTGCCTAATGAAGTTGTTGATTATTTAACTTTTCTACTGTTTAAAAGAAAAAAAAAATCAGCATTAGTTAGTTAGTGTTAGTTAATTGCTATTTACTGTTATGACTTATGACTAATTATGACTTCAGTTGTGGCCTACAGTCGTGGCCTAATGGTTAGAGAGTCGGACTTGTAACCGGAAGGTGAACCTGAAGGTGGTGGGTTCGAGTCTCAGGTCCGGCAGGGATTGTAGGTGGGGGGAGTGAATGACCAGCG
>CM075018.1:12513460-12528001 GCA_037576675.1 Pangasius sanitwongsei
ATGAAGTCTGTGTAGGATGGGAGTAATATGAGAGGATTTCTTAGAAAACGTGAGAACCCTAGCTGCAGAGTTCTGGACATATTGGAGCTTATTTAATGTTGTGTTTGGTAGACCATAGAAGAGAGAATTACAGTTTGTAATTGACGTGCTATTAGGAACAGATTATGTATCTGTTTCATCATTTAAACCAGTTCTCAAATTGTTTAAAGACATTTTGGAGCCGTGTGACAGTGAAGACAGTGACATGACAGAGGAGTCCAAAACGCTGAAGTACCAACTTGACATGACAGAGAAACTCAAAGTCAACTTTATTCAGCACCCAGATATTCTGGAAATGGTGGTGAAGATCTTGCAGAACAAATCAGTTATAGAGGAGCTTATGAATCTCAACAGCACAGATAGGGATATGGGCACAGCAGCCATGATCTTGCAGGATCCCCTCCACCCAAAAGAGGCCACACTGTGAATTTTTTAAAAGTAAAAGAGCCCCACTGAATCCTACTCGTCTGCCCTGTAGAGCTCACTCTGACAACAAGTTAATGGAATTTGTTCAAGAGGAGCTCCTAGACACAACAGAAGACTTACTTGGTGGAGAGAGAACAGGAGCAGATAGTAAAATGATACAAAAGTAGCTAGAATATACAATGACACTTGTACTACCAGTGCTCTTACTGAACACTGCTGGCAATGTTGCTACCCCAACAAGATCACTGCTCAAGACAGATAAGGTGAACATGCTAATGTGCTTGGCGAGAACCTTGAGAAATAGACATTTTATTGACAAAATGTGCAGTCATGAGTCGTTTTTTGCACTTCTTGTTTTTTAGAGGTGTTTATTCAAAGCTGACTTAGAAAACTTTAGCATATGCCTGTAGAGATTTGCAAATGTGACTAAAAGAGGCTATATTTCAATACTTAACTGTTATTACTGGTATGTTTGCACTGCATGTAATGCTAAGTAATTATTTTTATTAATATTCTGACATTTTATGTTTAAACATAAAGTTATAAAGGCAAGTTAAATGTAAAATGCATGTTTCTGTGTGTTTTCTCTTACTGCCACCTGTAAAGAGCACTATTATTATTATTATTATTATCATCATCATCATTATTATGTTATTTAAAATGTATTATTATTACTATGTGTATAAACAAAATAAAGGTAAAGTGAAAAAATAAAAAAATGGCCTTCACCAATGTTCACCAGTGTCAGCTCATTTGTTTTGTGTATTCTGTAATCTTCCGCATGTTGATGAGTGACTACGGGAATTTGGCCTCTGTGAAACAGGATGTCACGGATGAGATTTAAGAGTTTCTTTTAAGACATTTAAGGGTTTAAGGGTTTCTACACACTCAGATAAACTGAACTCTTTTCAGCTTAAAAGAGGAAAATATAAATAAGAAACAGACAGGCATGAAACAGACAGACAGCTGAAGATGCAGGTTTTGTTAGGCAGACAAACAAAAATGCTAAGCAATACTCCAAAACTTGAGTCGGGCAAACTGTCAGGTCTGGCAATTGGCAAACAGGCATAAATTAGACGAAGCTAAAGTGACCATTGTTAAGCGGACTATGGTAGAAGCACTAATTACAAGAATCAGTAGAGAAGAAATGGTTCAGATCATCTCAGACACGATACTGGAGTGGAACTTCACATAGGGTTTGTCAGTTGGGTTATTTAAAGGGAGTAGTCTTTAATTAATCATTAGTCATTAGATGACTGTGAGGGGATGGGAGGTTGACTGGAGGTCATCTGAAGTTATAGGTGGAGAATCATGAGAGTTTAACCTGTAACTTAAGGAGTTAGGACATGGCCAGTTACATTTTGGTGATGTTAAACATCTAAAACGCTGGAACTTTCTATATTTTGGTACCAAATATTAAGCATCTAAACCATCCATGTCACCATAATTACACATCCCTATTAAAAAACTATTATTAATATTAATAGCAGCAGCAGCAGCAGTAATAGTATTAGTAGTAGTCTACTAAGTGGTATTAGGTGTGATTATTCATCAAAATAAAGAAAATCCTGCACAGCAAACCCACTACTTTATAATGAACATAGACAGTATTTGAATCAACTCCTATAGTGTCCAAATAAGTCCTTCTGGGAAGAAATATAAAATATTATATATAAGATATTTTTGTGTACACATTTAGACAAATCTTTCTGAGAGCTTAGAGCACCTCTAGGCATGAGGCTTAGGGGAACAGATGTCCACTGGTCTTCTTACAACTTAATCGCATTGTGTGTCAGTATAGCAAGCCTCAACACAATACAAAAGACAAAACAGCACAATTTTTTTTTTACACAATACCCTCACAGCTGCTGGGTACACTGTAGAAAGACACACACACACACACACGCATACGCCCATCTGTGATATGAATGGTAAGCAAATTGACACCTTATAATGTGTTATTTGTGTGTGTGTGTGTATTCTACTCATTGTAAGCCTGTTTTATGTTTCTGAAAGTGCTATATAAATACAATAATAATAATAATAATAATAATAATAATAATAATAATTACCCATGCAGAGGGTAGCGCTGATGTCTCACAACTTCAGCGGCGCTGGTTTGATTCTGAGCTTGGTGTACTATCTGGGTAGAGTTCTGCATGTCCCCCCATGTCCATGTGTTTTCCTCCAGTTTCTCTGATGTCCTCCCACCTCCCAAAAACATGCCAGTAGTGGAACTGGCAACTCTAATTTGTCCTTATGTGTGAATGAGTGTGCGAATGCGAGTGTGTGTGTGTGTGTGCACCTTGTACCTTGCACCCAGTGTCTGCTGCAACCCAGACCAGAATATAGCAGGTACTGAAGACGAATGAATGATTATTACTCATTATTATTATTATTATTGTTTACAGTAGCCTAAAATATAAATAAGCTGAATCTCAGATATCTCTGTACTCCCTACATTTCTCCAGTGTGTTATATGTTAGTACTGTGTGCTGTAGTGTACCTACTGTAGTATGGGCAGGGCTCCAGTCTGATGTCCTTCTCTGCTCACATTTCAGCCCTTACCTATTTTTTTATTCTGCATAAGTGATTTTATTTTTATTTTTTTGCATAAGTGTCGTCATGAATTCTTTCATTATTCGTCATCAGACAGGCGTTTAAAGTGGACACTGGTGGACTGGTCTTGTCTTGCTCACCTCCCCTCTCCTGCTGTACTTGTAGAGAGCATGCATGCTGACTACAGCACTATTCAACGACTCTTCTGTTCCGTTTCATCCTGAAGTAAATCTGAAATAACACAACCCGAATTGATCCTGACCAAATATCAGACAATCTGCGACGAGAGCCTGGTGTTTAGCAAGCACAATCTAAGCTAGCTAGCTAAGCATCCATACCTGTCAGCCATAGCTCTGGCCGGATTGAAGTGATGCTGATCTGGGCTTCTCTACACTGCCATCAGCATCGCTACTGTTCATTGTTGTTGGCTTCGTTTGTTTGTTTGTGTGTTTGTTTGGCCAATGCGAATAGAAAGAACGTTATCAGACACTCACATTTTCTCACCACGATGGCTTCAGATGTCTCTAAGACGAGTTCTCCGGGCTGTCTCTGCACATCCACGCGTGTCGTGCGCGCCTCTCATCCTGTAGTGCGCTGATCCAAAGCGCTTAAGACGCCGTTCCAGCGAGAGCCCCGCCCCCCCGTGGCGCCACCGCGCCTTTCAGCCAACCGCGTGGCGATGCTGCTGCGCGCGCGCCTCACGCGCTTTAAAAACCTGCCACTGACTGCTACTAAACACGGCGTGCTGTTACAGGAAAATTATCCACGACGCGGTAGTGTATCCGCTACAGACTCGATTATTAGCCAATAGCAGCATGTCCCGAAGAGCATTATTCCTCTCATACCACAGCTTTTTGCCAACGATTAATATGTTTCATTCATTATAGAACGACACGTCATGCTTTTCAACCGCTTATTGTTACATTTAGTCTTGTGGAACGTCAGTTCCTGCTAGCTCCTGTTATCACTTACCTTACAGCAGCTATAAAACGTCGTTCAGCTTGTATACCAGCCTGTCTTTTTTTCTCTCTTGATGTTAAAAACCGAAAAGCGCAAAGTCCTCTCCTGTGGTGGAAATCTTACTGGCTACACCATCTCAGATTTTGCTCATTTTTTTCCACCATTTTCCACAACAAAAAACACCAAATCTTTTGGGTCAGCTCTCACTCATTATAAAATGGTGCCCATAAAAAAAAAAAAAATGATTTAGAGTCAAAATCTAATATCCACTACTGCACCTATGTAGTCCTTTCTCTATGACTGTTATTAAGACAATGACCAGAGAAAGACACTCATTGCTTTCAACTGAATAGGATGATGAAATGATCTAAAGCCCAACCGATTTAAGCTGAAAGACATGACTAATGATGCAGTAGGGTCATTTGAAGTGCACTGGAAAGATGAAGACGATGCAGTCCCCAAGTTGCATCAGATCTAGACACCCAAGACTCCTTCTACAAATGTTAAATAAATGTCTGCTTACAGAAAGCTTCACCATATCAATGATTATACACTTTTCTTTGTTAAATGACGATACATTTTCTTAACCTGTTTATTTTGAGCCTTAGATTATGAGGAGTGGCCACTATATGTCGTCACTCCACATAATAAGTCCCTATGAATGAGCTGTTACTATAGAAACAATATGATGACCACATTAATGTAAACTTGTGATGTGAATTGCAGCTGGAACTAATGTCAGAGTTGCTGTTATAGAAAACTAATCAAAACCTTCTTACCAATCATCTTACCAGTGACAGGGTGCACTTGCTTTCTGTCAAGGTACATGGAAGGTGTTTTGAGTTCACAGAAAATGGTCAAAAAGTTTGACTCAAAATATTTTTCAATAGATCTTACGACAAATTGTTAAATGTAATGTATAATGGTAATAATGATACTAAATAATGTTAATGGTAATAATAATTGGACAGAGATTAGAAACACTGTCAAACACAGCAGTAGACCAATAATGCGGGGCATTATTCTTCTTTGGGGATGTTAGGTCTGCTGTATTATAAATCTCTTTTTTCATGTTAATTAGTTTTCATGTTTCATTAGCCAGTTAATAATAGGCAATAAAAACCCTGGGCAGATAGGATAACTTAAATCATGTTGGGCACATGTCCTCAAAAAAACTAATAAGAAGGCCTCATGGGGAAAACGGTTTGAATAGGTCTATATTAGAGCATGGATAAAGTATGGATACAGTAATATCTAATATATGTTATATATAATATCATAATGAGTATAACACTAGTTTAAACATGAAATAACCACTGTAGTTAAATTCTGTTGTTTAATGCTACTGGCAAAGTGTGAACATTTGATGCATGGCGAGGCACATTTGTACACGTTTACGAATTGCGTGGTGGATCAGGATGGTTGAACTGGGCATTTATTGTTTCTAAAAATACTTTAAAGTTTTAAAAAGTAATATCAAATAGTAATTGTGACATTATTATCCTACACAGGGCATATTTTAGAACTTTAACAAGCTGTCTGAACATCACAACCAGCAGATCATATCTGTGGAATATACAATGTCTAGTGTTATTATTATTATTATTATTATTATTATTATTATTATTATAGTTTGTTTGTTTGTTTTTACATGGATGGATGATGATGGATGCTTTAGATTTTCCTCATTGAGTTGCTCTGGGTTGCAACATCTACATTCCTTACTGGGAACCTGTTAGAAGGAAAAAAAATTGTGAGATCCTGCAGAACGAAATTGGCCGATATAAAGACAGATGGTATAAAGCCTCACACCTTATATTCAGCTTTTTGTAAATAAATCTATCATACAATAAGGTGATCATATTGCCAAAGCAAACCTGAAAAGCAAGGGGGGAAATCTGATCTAGTAGCTCGTGCTGTTCATTTATAGCTGTCCAGGGTGATGTTACATAATAGAGGAGACATTTTATTAAAGACACCACCCTGAGAAACTAACAGCGTAACTCAGTTTAAACCCATATTTCTAGAAAACATTTTTCATCAGTTTTTCATCAGTCACGCACTGTCATGTATGAGATTTTTCACTTCCAAAAAGTAGTTAGGGATCATGAGCATGTCACCCGCCTGTTGAAGACATTATGTACTGGATATCATAAGGGATTTTTTTTTTTTTCATTTACACTTTATTGTTTATAAGTTTTATTGTTTACACTTGAGATTGGAACAACATTACTCTGAATCTTTGATAAAACCCACAGAAAAAGGCAGAAATTTCCCGTTTAGCAAGCAGGTACGTCTTCCCGCCAACCAAATCACCGAGGCCAGTGGACGCACTGCACTGAAGGCAAGCATGGCACACAGTAAGCTCATGCTGCACAAGAACATAAATGCATGAAACGCTTACCCACAAACCCCCTCTCTGCATCATGACACCAATATGGGTTAATGCCGGAGTATAAACTAGGCCTTACAGAGCATACAATTGGTTTACTTTTATTTTAAAATGGATTAAATTGAATTTTTTGCCATTAATCTACCCACAGCAATCCATAACCAAAGCATGTTTTTTTTTGTCTAGAATTTTTTGCAAATTTATTAAAAATCAAAAAACTAAAACCCCACTAAAACGCCTTTGGAATGAATTGGAACGCTGACTGCGCTTCAAGTGCTACGTCTGGCACAACCGGGTTCTGCCCAGCAAATGGTAATACCATCCGTATGGTCAACTGGTCACAACTGAGGGAAGGATGAATGCTTTTTTTTTAAATCGCTGGGTAAGCTCAAGGAGACTTTAGGAATTCAACATTAATCCCACACAAAACAACATTGCACACAGAAGAATAGAAATGGCCCAACAAATTATTCTTGTTATAATTAAGTTATAGTTTTGAAACATCACAGCAGAGTCTATAGGTTAGTTAACAAGGTTTAATTAATACATTTTATTAACATTTGCTTCTCAGACTCAAAGGACGTGTACTGTGCTTTTTGTTGTTTAAGGGTTCCAACCACATTCATAAATATGTTATTTCTAAGTAGTATTATCACATCAGCCCAGGATATTACACCACCCTGCCAGCAGAGGTCCCCCTCCCCTGAGTACTAAACTACTCCATGTCTGTTTACACTGCAAACTCAAGCTAACAGTCATTGTCTTGCCAACTCCTGGGTGTGTCTAAGTTGTGAGCCCTGTATCTAGTGTTTGCCCTTCATGTGTTTTGTCCCTTGCTTAATTTTTGACTACTCTTTGCCCATTGTGTTCATGTTTCATGCTCAGTTGCGTTTTGTCATTTGCCCTCCTTACAACCTTGATTTTTGCCTAACAGACCTCTGGCACATAGATCCTCAAATGTCTCCTGTGTTTTTACACATTGTACTTTATTATATTCTAACGTAATATAGTTAATATAATAATATTAATCTGCATTTATTCACATGCAATGATTTT
This sequence comes from Pangasius sanitwongsei, assembly GCA_037576675.1. Lineage (NCBI taxonomy): Eukaryota > Metazoa > Chordata > Actinopteri > Siluriformes > Pangasiidae > Pangasius > Pangasius sanitwongsei. The sequence goes on from CM075018.1 coordinate 12,520,893, forward strand.
ATGAAAATCATTTTTCTTCTAACTGACATAGGCACAAAAAAAAAGTATGAGGTGGTATCATGCAGGATGTGTGGGACTTAATATGGAAGATCTTCCTGGTAAAGACACTGTAAATTCTGTTTTTTCTGTTTTAAATTCACTGTAAATTTATGATTTTTTTTTAAAAAAAAGTGCTTTATCACACAAATGCAACAATTGCGGGTAGGGTGCTGTGTTTTTTCTAGTCTTAATAGAATCTTTTTTAATGAAAAACGACTTCATTGTTCAGCGTATATACTGTAGATATTTAGCATCTTATTTAAATTTTTTTTTAATATGTTTTTTTGTTACGTGACCTCAGTTCAAAAACAGAATCAGCTGTATCTTTTTCCATTGCTATTGTGTTTATTGTTTGATAACTTAAATCTTTCACACTTGCAATTTACACATGGATCCAGAGCCTTTCAGAGGACACTGGACACAAACCAGGAATACACCCTCAGTGGGACGCCAGTCCATCACACATATTTGCACCTACTTAGAGTCATCAATCCACCTATCAGCGCTACTACTACCTACAATATCTTAATATCTAATTTAAAAAAAAATGATTCCTTAACTGTAATCATATTTTAAGATTTTTTAAAACTGCAGTTGTAGTAAGTCTTATGTCCCACTAGGTGAGTTGTGTTTAATAGGTGGAAAGCTAAAAAGGATCAGGTGAACTAGCAGTGTTTGTATTTCATGGGACTTTGGACAAGTGTTGGATGAATGTTTCTGGTTCTGACAGGCCTTTTATTAACTATCTGAGTGAATTTTTTTTTTTTAAATTAAAGCTTGAACAAACATACTGCATAAATTGCTGTTTGTCCTGAGTGAATTGATATGTGTTTAATCTTTATTTCTACATGAATTAGTGAAACGACTACCTGTGTGCAAGTCTGAGCTTAGATTACCACTTGGATATCATGTCAATACAGGAGCAAAAATATTCATACAGGTGAAAAGTGTAACAGAAAGTGTGGACGACTGATCGAAAGGTTGTGAGTTCAATTCCCAGCACTGCCAAGCTGCCACTGTTTCTCCCTTCAGCAAGACCCTTAACCCTCAACTGCTCAGATGTATACATTAGATAAGTCAAGTGGCTTTATTGTCATTTCAACCATATACAGCTAGTTATTACACAGTGAAACGAACCAGCGTTCCTCCAGGACCACAGTGCTACATAAAACAACACAGAACTACAAGAGACTACATATTTTTTTACATGAAGTGCACGTGCAGACATGTGTAGACAGCACAAGACAGTACAATGCCTACCAAAACAGGACAACAGACACAGTAAGATACAGTGCAGCGCAGACTAGTACACAGTTCCAGTAAGAAAGTGAATCAGATGTGAAAGTAGTGCAAAAGAGTAACAATATAAGTTGCTGTAAATGTAAACATAAGGGGTAGCAGGCAGGTAGAGAGTATAAAAAATTATATACAGTATTTTATAAGTATTGTAGCAGCAATGGAATGGAATGGAAAGAGAATGGAATGGTGTTCAGTTGAGTGTGTGTATGTGTGTGTGTGTGTGTGTGTCTGTTTTTGTCAGTCCAGTCTCTGAGTGTTGAGGAGTCTGATGGCTTGGAGGAAGAAACTGTTGCACAGTCTGGTCGTGAGGGCCCGATAAACGTAAGTTGCTCTGGATAAGGTAAAGACACTGTAAATTCTGGCACGGTGCACTTTATGATTTTTTTTAAAAAGTGCTTTATCACACAAATGCAACAATTGAGGGTCGGGTGCTGTGTTTTATCTAGTCTTAATAGAATCTTTTTTAATGAAAAATGACTTCATTGTTCAGCGGATATACTGTAGATATTTAGCATCTTATTTAAATTTTTTTTTAATATGTTTTTTTGTTTTTTTGTTACGTGACCTCAGTTCAAAAACAGAATCAGCTGTATCTTTTTCCATTGCTATTGTGTTTATTGTTTGATAACTTAAATCTTTCACACTTGCAATTTACACATGGATCCAGAGCCTTTCAGAGGACACTGGACACAAACCAGGAATACACCCTCAGTGGGACGCCAGTCCATCACACATATTTGCACCTACTTAGAGTCATCAATCCACCTATCAGCGCTACTACTACTAAAGGCGTCTGCCAAATGCTGTAAATGTGTATAAATCTTGTTTTTGAATGCTAAATTTTTTTTTTTTTGAAGTTCTGACAACCTCAACCTGATTAAAATGCAAAGACAAAGAATATTTTGGTACTGTTAACCTGTACACAGTGGAAAAATACACATGTACTTATATCCACCAAGAATAAGACTTACTACATACCGAGAGATTTGACTGTTTTGTCATCACACAGAGTCACAGTTTACAAATAAGTAAGAAACAAAGCAAGGTAATCAGTTATGTGGGAACATTGAGTGCAAGGTGGAAATACACCCTCGATGGTGCACCAGGCCATCACAAGACATCATACACATTCACACATTACCACATTACTAATTAATTAGTTAATACATTAACATAAATTCCCAGTTGCTGAGCCTTACATTACTCCTGGAGACCTGATGTACCGTAGCCCATTCTGACACTTCAGCATCTAAAATGTAAAAATCTCTATCCTTTATTCTTGTCAGCACATAGAGGTTTCCTTTGAGGAAGCAGAAGGCTGTTGTGGTGTAGTTTATTTAGTTCAAAAGGGAGAAACAGACAATAATTTACAAGTAGCCTGGAAGGTTGTGATGCAGCAATGAGATAACAAATAATACCCATTAAAGTACTTTCAAAAGTGTTGAAAATTATTAACTTTTAAGTAGCTTACACTTTGCCCTGCCTTTGTGTAAGATCAAAAAAACATTTGATAATCTAGATAATTAAGGTAATAGAAAAAGTCTTGTTGCAGTTAATAAAAATGCTACAGTGCTGTTGTTGCAATTAATAAAATGCTACAGTGCTGTTATCTTATCAGTTAGGGAAATTTATTGTAGTATGTAGTGTGTAAAATTCAACAGGTAGTTTGATAATTAGCATGTTCCAGTCCAAAGCTTTCAAAAGTTTCACATTTTTGCATATTACACTCTTCAAATCAGCAAAGAAAGCATCCAGCTGTGAGTTTTGATAAGACTGAATTTGGCTCTGGTCCACCTAAAACCACCATGCAATGGCAAAATGTTGCCAGTAGATGGTAATATTTACTCATTTTTAGAAATAACTCTTTCCAAAATACTTTTGTATCATCTTTATGTATCATGAAGTGAAGTGAAGTGAAGTGTGGCCAAGTATGGTGATCCATACTCGGAATTTGTGCTCTGCATTTAACCTCTCCAAGTGCACACACACACACACCGTGAACACACACCCGAAGCAGTGGGCAGCCTTTTTAGCTGCGGAGCCCTGGGAGCAGTTGGGGGATCGGTGCCTTGCTCAAGGGTCTCACCTCAGTCGTGGTATCTAAAAACACACTGGAGTACCTGAACCTGTGGAGTACACTGTAGCACCTCTTCCTTCATACCTAAATAAGACAGTTCAGACTATAGACAACTGATTTCTCCTTGTACTTATATCTTAAATTGGGATGTTAATCTAAAATTCTGCCTGGGTCACACCAGCTTTTTTCATGAGCCCTTAAAAGGCCATACTCTAAGGTCATTGATCATTTTTAAACATATTATCTGTTCTATTGATTAACAACAATAATAGAATAGAATCAACACTACAAAAAATACAAACTAATCAACTACATGCAGGCCTAGGCTCTAACATTTTTTTAAACTGATTAAACAGGGGTTTTTATGTATATGTTTTTTAAATAGCAAAACTAGTTCATAAATAAGAGCTCATTTAAGAAGAACTCACATGGGCTTATCTCTGCTAAGAACATGAATGAGCATGAATTCAAGTATACTGGGAAGTCACAGTGTTTATTTTCTGGCCTGATAGGTGATATAGTCAAAACGTATGTTACTAAGTGGAACTGCCTGATAGAAATAACATGACTTATTTGATGTGACATGATATTAGGGGTGTGGTCAGCATCAAACCGGAAGTTGACCCCAAAAAAGTATGTAGGAAAAATGTAGGTAGGAAAAATGACATATGCATTCCCCTAGGTTTTTATTAGGAAATTGTAAAATTGTCATGACTAATATATTTCACACAAACACATACACACACGTATGCATGTATGTATGTATGAATGTATGTATGTAAGTATATACATATAACCATATACATATACCAATCAGCCAAAACATAACATAACAAAACCACCTGCCTAATATTGTGTAGGTCCCCCTTGTGCTGCCAAAACAGTTCTGACCCCTTGAGGCATGGGTTCCACAAGACCTCTGAAGATGTGCTGTGGTATCTGGCACCAAGACATTATCAGCAGATCCTTTAAGTCCTGGAAGTTGCGAGGCTTTCTGCCTTCAGTATGCCTTCAGCCTTCAGTAAGTGAAAAGCATGCTCAATTGGGTTGAGGTCAGGTGACTGACTCGGTCATTTACGAGCATACCATTTCTTTGCCTTAAGAAACCCTTGGGTTGCTTTCATGGTATGTTTTGGGTCATTATCCATCTGTACTGTGAAGCACCGTCCTATCGGTTTTGCAGCATTTGACTGGATCTGAGTAGAAAGTATAGCTCTATACACTTCAGAATTCATCCTGCTACTTCTATCAGCAGTCACATCATCAATAAACACCAGTGACCCAGTTCCACTGGCAGCCATACATGCCCATGCCATAACACTGCCTCCACATGTTTGACAGTTGATGTGATATGCTTTGGATCATGAGTCTTTCCTTTCCTTCTCTATAATCTTCTCTTCCCATTATTCTGGTACATGTTAATCTTGCATCAGAACTTATCAGGCTTTTTTTTAGAGTTTTTTTTTAGCAACCTCTAATCTGGCCCTTCTGTTCTTGAGTGTTACCAGTGGTTTGCATCTTGAGGTGAACTGCTGTTCATCCCAGGTGATTCATCTCCATGTCAGGATCTTGTGATCTCCCTGGACAACTCTGATTTCACATTTGGTTACTGCACACGACCTTGGGGTAACCATGGATAATCAAATGTCTTTTCCTCTCACATTGCTAATCTGACTAATCTGCTAATCTAATCTCATGTCAATTTCTCCTTTGTAATATCCTTTATAATATCATCCATTTCTTTCCACACAGGTCACTCAGGTACAAAAATATTTTTTGTAAAATATAAAATATAAAGCTTACAAAAAATAAATATTTTATATATATATATATATGTGTGTGTGTGTGTGTGTGTGTGTGTGCGTGTGTGCTACTTTCTGTATTTATAATATGTAGGTTATATTAAAGGCAAACTTTTTTTTAAACAATGACAAAAAAATGCAGTATATTTTGTATCTAGAAACGACTTGTGCTTAGCACAGTATCATGCTGGAAGTAGTCATTAGAAGATGGGTAATTTGTGGCCATAAAGGGATGGACATGGTCAGCAACAATACTCAGGCTGTGGTATTCAAATGATGCTTGATTGGCATTAAAGGGCCCAATGTGTGCCAAGAAACCATTTCCCACACCATTCTACCACCACCACCACAACGCATGTTTGGTCCATGGATTCATGGATTCTGACCTTAACATCTATTACGTGTTGTAGCAGAAATCAGGATTCATCAGACCAAGCATCATTTTTATCTTCAACTGTCCAGTCTCTGTGAGCCTGTGCACACTGTAGCCTCAGATTCCTGTTCTTAGCTGGCAGAAGTGAAACTGAATGTTTGACTTATTTTGCCTTCCTTCCAGCTGGAACCAGTCTGGCCATTCTCCTCTGACCTCTCTCCTCAACAAGGCATTTCCGCCTGGAGAACTGCCACTCACTGGATGTTTTTTGCTTTCCACACCATTCTGTGAAAACTTTAGAGACTGTTGTACATGAAAATCCCAGGACATCATTAGTTTCTGAAATACTCAAACCAGCCTGTCTGGTGCCATCAACCATGCCATAGGCAAAGCCACTGAGATTTTTCCCCATTCTGATGTCTGATTTAATGAAACTCTTAACCTGTGCCTGCATGATTTTATGCATTGCAATGCTGCCACATGATTGGCTGATTGGATAATTGCATGAATAACCACATTTTCAAGTGTTCCTAATGAAGTCACCAGTGAGTGTAAGTAAGATGTATGAAACAGGGAAGACATTTTTTTTTCAGTTTTTTGGAAGAAAAAAAAACAGTGATTACCACACCAAAAGTTGATTATTTTCCTATTACATCATGCAGTGAAGTGTGGTATTCCTCCATAATACTCCAGTTTGCCAACAATTGCATTTTTTTTATTTATTAAAAACAACCCATCATACCTTTTATCTCTTCATAGTTGCATTTAATGTTGTGGAACGTCTGTGAAACAGGTTTTAGCCATAAACAGTTGTTCCCTCACCAGCTCAATTTTTTCTCTCTCTTGAAGTTAATAAGGCAGAAAAAAATGCAGCTTGTCCCATAACTGAGAAACAAAGAAGCCCATAGTCCTGTATCCTGAAGTCTTTCCCCATGGTGGTCCCCCATTACGTCAAGATTCTGACAGTGACTGAAATCCTGTTCCCTAAATATTAAATTAATGTGTCCTTTAAAAACTACATTTTAAAAAAAACTGTTTTTTTAGGTTTAAATTATGTGAATGAGTTGTTAACATATAAACATTAATGTATTAGAACAAAATGTACACCTTCTGACCAATCAGATTCAAGAATTCAACAGTGCTGTGGTATACATTGGGTTTAATGTGTTCCTAGAAATTAAGGTGGTGTATTCTGGCATGTGATAATGCTGCCACTGACATGTTTGATAAATGTTTCTCATATTTAATATTTTACATACTCTTTATTATATCATATAATATTATAATAATATAATATTATATTATATTTTTAGAATTTGTTTGAAAGTAACATATTTGAAAAACATGAGATTAAATCAAATACAAAGGGCATTTCAATAGTTTTGAATTTCCATATTGTCAACACTTTCTTTCCAATAATAAAACAAAATCCCCAACGCATGTTACACTATATTACCAAAAGTATTCGGTCACCCAACCAAATGATCAGAATCAGGTGTCCTAATCACTTGGCCTGGCC
>CM075018.1:12528101-12541523 GCA_037576675.1 Pangasius sanitwongsei
AGGAATGGGATGGCACTTAAGTTCATATGTGAGTCAAGGCAGGTGACCGAATACTTTTGGTAATATAGTGTACATTTATGAAATCCTGAAGGTGTTGACTATTTACATTTGAAGGAACAATTTCTTGCCACTGAAACCATTCATCATGATTAGATGATTTCTTTGGTGAAATGTTTTTGTAGTCCTTGCAATGGTCATTTTATTATGCCAGCCGTTCGTTCACTGGTATGCAGGTAAGAGTTTATTTGTTGCGGCGCCATAACGTTTTTGTAATTATAATGGCTAATTGTGTTTATTTCAATTTTTTACCTTAAGAATGTTTCAAGGACACTGACAGAATTTGTTTCAACAATTCAGAAATTGTTGTCTCAATGTGATATGCATAGAGAATTTCACTTTTGAAATTCTGTACTGTGCTGATATTTGTGTTTAATTCACTGCTAGCCTTTTATGAGCTGAACCACACATGCCTATATGTGGGTGTGGCTAGACAGGTATACCATTGTGTGGAGGAAGAGAACACTTTTCCATAATTTTTAAATACCCATTGCTATTTAACTTATATTATGCATCCTTTGGTGTTCATACTCTTAGTGAACTTGGTCTTCATTTGGTGTTAGATAAGAGAACAAAGCAGTCTCACTTATCTGCACAGGATATGCCTGGTGTTCAGCTGGCCTACGAGTCCATAATTCATTTCCTGAGAATCGGGACTTTCCAATCAGGACTCAAAATGAAGTTGTCCGTGAAAATGAATTTGTTCGTGATGTGAAAATGCCCATGAAAATCACAGGTTGTATAGAAGTTGTATAGAAAATAAGCCACTGTGCAGCTGCACCAAATCAACTTACAGGATGTCCTCTATGAGTTCATTCTGTTCTACTATTTCATGAACTGCTCGGCTCCTGAGACTCTATGTGTTTTATCAGCACTTTAAATGGAAAGACATGAACCAAGATTAAGAACACCGTCAGTTTTAGTTTTCGTTTAAGATGCATTCTAAACAATAATTCATTTTCCTTTTGCTGGATAGTGGATTCTTTCAGCATTTGTTTGCAACAATCAGCGTATGGCACGTTGACATCTGGGAGCCAGCAGTCAAGCAGTTCTTCTTGGCTCTTGTTGTAAATGTAAATAATTCCTGCAGCCATGATACACAAAGTCTATATAAAGTCTATTCTTTGAGTCTCAGCTGAGTATCTAAGTGACTTATATCAGTAATATGATTTGTGTGTCTTACTTGTTAATAACTGAACATCATAGCTCTCTGTGTGTGTGTTTGCATCACCACTCTATTTTTACTATCCCTTTCTTTAGATTAAAAATTGGAAACCAAGACAAATACATGGAGCCAACTATGGTACATAGCGCCAAATCATTCAGATGCATAGCAACATACAATCTAAAAAGTGTGCCACTAAAACTCCCAGCGTTAGATTCAGCCTGCACAGCACTAGAAGAGTTAAGGGACATTAAGACAGTTATGCAGAAAAAAGAAAAGTCAATAAGTCCAAAACAGTTGTGGGAAACTGAAATTTCCAATGTAATATAAAAGACAAGACAAAAAAAGTACAAAAATGATATCCGCAAGGATATAAAAAAAATTAGAGGAGGAGGAATAAAACCACTAAATTTCATATGTTTACTCTTAACAACAATAGAAACAAACAACTTCAGCTGGTTTAGATCAATAATCAAGAAGGAAATGACAAGCAGTCATAAATCTCGAGCATGAATCAATCTTGGCATTAAAGCCTTAGACAAGCTCTTCAAGTGAACACACGTTCTGGTTAGTACAAACTTGTTCAAACCAGGGTATTTTCATTGAATTATATGGATGACAGATTTGGACAGTGAAGAAACAAGCCAGAAAGAAAATCGATGACTTGAAATAAAGGTATTATTTAATACTGTAAATAGTGTTTTTTCAGGAAGCCAGAATGACTAGACTGCAACTTGACACATCATGCAATGAAAATATCACTAGAGAAAATAAATAAGATAAAATGTAAAGCACTGTTCCCTCTATGTTGCCCGTGTGCATAGATCCACACAGAACGGTGAAAGAAAAAATATGCATAAAAAAGACTGTCAATTGGAATAACTGACAGATGATTGCAGTGCACTCTGGACCAGCCACAAGTGGCAGTATAGAGTTAGAATCTGCAATGGATGTACTGCATTGGATGTAATGAGCCAACGAAATAGCCTAGAAAGGTTAGCTTAATCAAGAGGCATGGCCAAATGAAAAGACGTACAGAATATTAGTGTTACTTACAGCAAGACTTAGACCAAACTGTGGAAACAACAGGAGATGATGAGAGAAGCATGGTAACAAAACTAAGAGACATACGCTAAGAGATTAATAAGAAGGACGAAATGACCACAGAAAAAAAAAGTGGGAAGAACTGGATTCTCTCACATGCCACATACAACAGAAAACAAATTAGAGTAGCTTTACGCATAGAAAATGGGGAATTCACTTCTGATTTAAAAGATAAAGAACTATGCCCCAAAGAGTCAGAACTCAGAAAGCAAAATCAGATCCTGATAAAAATTAAGACCAATATTGGCAATGTCTTGCTAGCCATCCAGATGAATGCTTTGAGGAACTCAGTTCAAGACATTCATGATCACCTTGCAAAGTAAACCATTCTCCCTGCACTAAAAACTATGCATTTGAATTTGTGGACCCCATATTAGCGCTTTTGTCCAGGGAGATGTGATTGAGAAGATAGGACAACCACCATAACATATTCTGATTATTGATGAAAGCACTGGCATTACCATGTGTAAGATGGTGACTCTGTACTTCAAGATCAGGAAGCAGGATATAAAACTGTGCTTGCAGGTATCATACTGCTATCAGGATGCAGTGCTGAGGACATGGGGAAAGCAGTCACACATTGTTACTGTGCCAGTAACAACCTTGATTTGCAGAAAATGGTCAGGACGACCTCTGACGGCACTTCTGCCATGCTTGGGAAACAGTTTTGCATTGACTGATATCTCATCTTATGGAGCAATGCTGTGTGGCCCACAGGGAAGATTTGGGAACTGATGAAGCCTGGAAAAAAGTACCCGCAGTGAAAGATATTGAAATGCTTCTGGAGACGGTCTATTCTATGTACAGCAGATAATCAGTAAAGAGAGGCACATTTTGCGCAGAAATGCAGCACTGACAAATTCTCAAGGTAAGGATTGCATCCTGCAGCAGTATGGAGATTTCAAGCTCTTTGTGAAGGAGAAGAGCAGGTTGGCATACTATGCAATTACCCGATAAACATGGCCCTGAAGGTGGAAGAACTTAAAGATCTTGCCCCACTTGTTGACATTTGGGGTTCCTTTCAGGCCTCCAGCACTGTAAAAACTCAGAAGTTGAGAAAACGTAAAAAGAAATGAAGGCAACCAGCTTCAGGGCTTTTTTGAGTTACCTCAACATTTACAACACTATTAGTTGTACAAAATGAACAATTAAAGTTGAAGTGTATGTACAATGAACATTATATGTTAAGTTAAACTAACTCATAAAAAAAATTCTTTCTACATGTCTATCCATGTACAACAAGGCTTAATTTTTAAGTTTATCTGACTATAAATATAATGTTTTCCTGGTGCAGAAATGAAAGTGTCCAGAACATGATATTCTTTGTTTGGCAGACCTTTTCCACTAAAAAATGTGTGTCAGTCCAATTTGAGTGAATGCTATTATTTACTGAATACCATTTAATAAAATCAAGACATTGAACCTCAATAAATCTTCAGTAAGCAGAACCAAATGGCGACAACCATTAATGATGAAAGGCAAACCCACACATTTGCCATGGCATGGATTATACCTTTTACAAACAAATTCACTCTCTTCAATCTTAAATCAATTATAATACAACAAAATTGGATAAAACCATGGGAAAGAATTTGTCAGACTTTCTGCATGGCAAAAAGGAGTAGTTTGAGTTCAAACAAATCTATAGCTCCAGGTCTAAAATAATTACATAAAACATCGAGGGGAAAAAAAACAGCCCACCAGGCTCACTGCCACGGCAATAAAAGTCCATACAAATCTTGCACAAATTATAAAACAGTAAACCATTAAAAAATGGAACAGAAACAATTTGAGACCAAGGAGTACCAAAAAAAATGCTGTTTGAAAAGTATAAAACCAATATAGTACAGAATACAAAACAACCCAATTGGTCGAAATATTGGGAAAGATACTACAACTAATTTGTTGGATTCACTGCTATGGCCATAAAAAGTGCAGTTTGAACAGTTTAAGTCTAAATATATACCACACAATACAAAGCAATCACAACTGGATAAAACAATGGGAAAGCAGCAACAATTGTTGGACTGTGTGAAATCATATGGTCATAAAGCTACAGTTTGAACAGTTTTTAGTACAAACAAATTCGAGCACCAATAACAAAACTATGGCAACTATGGAGTCCCAATACTGTCACCTTTTTTTTTTTAAACAATTGGCTAGTTTAAACATCCAGCTTCAGAGGCTTATTCTTCAATGACTGCACTCTTGCAGTACACTGAGATCCAGTACAAGAGAGAACTTTAGCTCTTTGGGGTACTCACTGTTAAGTGCATAAATGATACCAAAGAGTAAAGCAAATGCATGCAGGTTATCAATATCATTAAGAGCAATTTTCTGGTCCACCACCACAGCTATGTGTTTGGGTTGAAGTTTCTTGTTGCCACATTATCTTCAACAATAGTGAGGATACCAGCTTTGAGTCCCTTAGTGCAGGTTTCCTCCTGGACTGTGTCTTACAGAGACAACAAACTGGGGGTCAAAAGCAATATAGCAATAAATAAAAATGATTTTTTTTGTTAATTGTGGTCATGGTGTACCCTTAAAATGCATATTTTGGATGTCAGCCTTAAGTAGAACACCTGATTAAAACTCTCTATCATTAGTAAAGACTCCATAAAACCAGGCAAGAGAAAAATCCAAAACATACAGGACCAGGATAGGGAAATACTGTCCCAAATAAAACACTAAACTTTTACAGACTCCATAGTAAAGTCTGTGAAACTATGAATTGGTAATAACTACTTCAACAATGACAATAATTGACAATTCTTTAACTGCATTATGTATTCGTTCAGATTAGATACCAAGGTTGGTGGTAGCACCACTACCGCCTTTTTTTAACCTTTCCTACCTGTCATACTGTAAAATTTTGGTTTCATATGTTCACTCATTATTCAAATCTTTAATACATGTAAACATTTGTTTTAATGTGAGCCATTTGGTTTGTAGGCTATACACTCTCTATAGCACATTCTGAATGCCCTTCAAATGCCATTTGACAAAGGTACCATCCTCACCAGCTTCTCTAGAGACCAACCATATTAGACATGACAGATAAGATAAAAATATTACCAGACATGTTCTCAGTAGGTTGTCTGCCTTTTCTCTCAGGAAAAAGGAAAGGCCACAAAGTGCTGCAGATTTCCAATGTGTCAGGATATCAGTGGTCTAAAACAACAAATAGGAGGCAGGAAAAAACATACAAAGTAACAAAGTAAATGGCTATTATGACTGCTAACATTTAGAATATGCAGTTATGTTTGTGAAAACCTCAAAATCTGAAATCATGAAGTAAACTAATGTTGTTACCCATTCATCAAGTCTGTCTAGGAGTATTTGAATATCTTCTCCAAAGGTTCCACTTCTTGTTCTTCTAGAGCTTGATCAATCATGGAGCAAGTGAGTCCAAGGAACTAAGAAAGGTCTGCCTGAGATCAGCTCGCATAACTCTATAGAATATGCACATCTTCTGCATATATCTGGAAAAAATATAAATAATAAAAAAATTCTGTTTAATAAACTAATACCCTTAATTTAACTTTTGCTTGGCTGTTCAAGCCATCTCTCCATGACCTCAGCAACAAGCGGTTCTTGCTCCACTATCTCTTTCCTCCAGAGTGAAAATGTGACTTCCATCTTTGAGCTGATAAATGCCATATTACGATTCCGCTTCTTCATTTCTTCTTGTAAAGCTTTCCGCTCTGTTTCAAGAGTTTCATCGGTCTGACCAACTAGATTATCTGTTAGAAAATTCACCTCTGATCTTCGGGCTCTCTTTATAGGTCGCTTACGTGTCTCTCCCTCTCTCTTCTGATTGATCCCCACTTCTCATGCAGCCTATTGATCTTAACTTCGATTGATAATTACCTAACTTGTATTTTATACTAATAGGCCATCCATCATACCCTGTTCCTGAGCCTGGCTCTTTAAGGCATGGGAATTTTTGTATAAGAGCCACTACAACAGACTTCACATCCACTGCCACAGACTGCCACGATTTCCCAGCTGTTTGGATAAGCCTTATAAGAAAAAAACAACTTGGGCAAGTTTGTCCAAGATGTCCATTCTCATCTCTTTGGGGACAGTGAGAAGTATCTTGCTCTTGCCATAAACATCATTCCCTTTGCCAAGTCTTAATTCTACATCATAAGAAAATTATAAGAACCGGGAAGGCCACTGTTCTGCGTTCTCTCATTGCTTCACCACAATTGAGGAAGAACTGGGGAATAATGCAGGTGAAACACTAGCCGTGTCCAGGAAAGATATGGAGGATAACTCTTCTTCTTAATGGATGGCCCAAAGAATTTTTAACACTGCCTTTTCAGGGGGAAGTTCTGTGATGTTACTAAAATTGCACAGTTCAATCTGGAATTCTGGGACCTCAGATTGAAGCTGAAATTCATCGTGAAACTTAAGGTTTTCTTTGAAAATATGTTTTAGCTGGTTCAGCGATTCAAGGTTTTCAGAAATCTGCACCCTTCTAATATTATCAGGGGCCAGTATAACTTGCAGCAACATTTTCTAGGAATTTAGAGAAGGAAAAAATGAGACCAAAAAGAGGTTGAGGACAACAGTCTTGAGGACAACAACACAAGTTCAATATTGTCATGACTGACTATGTGTAACTGCTCATTTTATCACATTTTGAGGAAACTACAAGTGATCTGACTCATACATGTAATAGGATTCAGATGTACAGTAAGTAATACAAGGCATGTGGAATTGTTCAATGAAGCAGAAACTTCTTCAATACAAACAAGATTTTTGGAGTCAAAGGGTAGTAATCATTCAGATCACCAGGCTCAAGCATTGTAAAAGCTGTTGTTTCAACAATCTCATAGCGCTTATAGTGTTCAGTGTACCAAGAGAACAGCTTTTGGCATAGGAAACACACTTTGCTCTGGTCCACAAGAATGTGCACAAGATGATAAAACCATGCCCTCCTTGTAGTAGGTCCTTTGAAGCTAGAGGTACAATTGTACACTTGAAGCTCGGGATACAAAGTACTGGTTTTCACAACTCTGAGTTTCTGAACCTGAAAGGTGGTGAGAAAAGCATTGGCCCATCTAAATAATAGGCTATTGTGAGCTGGTGTTTTGTGTCCAAGGTAACAAAAGTGTTCATGAAATTGTGAACATTGTGCATAACATTTTTAAAAAAGATGTGCATGGCCTCAAATCCCATGGTCCAAAGGTCTATTAACGGTCCAAATCTACAGATTAAATGGGAATAGTGCTTGATGTAGTGTTGTTTGGGTTTAAGTGTAAAGTCAGGAAATGCCTTGAGCAACAACTCCTGGTGATCCATTACTTTTATGTCTAAAAAATATAGAGATGCTTCAGACAACGTTGGTTATACAACCAACTCAACAATGTCTCTTAAATCTATCAAAATCAGCCAAGAAGCCTCATTCAGAGGCGCAACAAACATAGCAATGCCCAATTTTCATGCCCATTGCCACCAACGCTTCCTTTCTTAAAGCTGACTTTGCCAGTTCTCTTTGGCTTGTTCAATCTATTAGAGTCCTTATAAGGAAAAGCCTTGATTCGGCCATTAAGGACATTAAGAGTGAAGTACCCTTTTGATATCAATTCCTTCAAACAAACAGAAAATTCAACTGGGACAATTCCCCCAAAGAAATAATGCAGGAGATCAGGCAGAAAACCTGTGATTACATGAAAAAATGACAAGTGCTTACTAAGAACGCATTCTTTTTTTAATGCCATGAAGACTTGTCTTGCCATCTTGAAGCTTATTTACAATAAGATTGTGCCGTTCAATAGTTTTCAATTCAAAATGACTGCAATCTTTAGTTTGTATGTCCTGTTTGCTAGCAAAGCAAAAGCGACAAAAGTTTTCTACACAAAAGCTTTCTTGAAAGCCAGCAAGTCCATGTACTGCAAGATTCTCAGCACATTCACAAACAATGTTCCTTTCACGTGGTCATCAAGTGCTTTGATGTGTATACCATCCTGTTCAAGATTCCTTAAATCCTTTATGAAAGGATCAAGAAATTGGTCATAGCCAATTTTTTTTTCTGTTTACTTATTTTTGGTTTGTTTTATGGGATTCAGTGAAAATGTCACTGAATCTATTCTATTATTTCTATATCTAATCTATTATTATTTTAAATCATTTATTATTATTTCCTGTTGACTATTACAACAATTGACCATACTGTTGATTGAAGGCATATCACCTTGTACTATAAAATAACTAACAATTTTGGCACAATGACATATTGTATTTATATATTTTTTTATTAATGTGATGTGTTAGTGTATATAAAAAAACTTAAAAGAGAAGGGACTGGGATTGTGATAAATAACCTAATAAATAAGGTGTTCTACATTAGATGGTTTAAATTTTATAAAGTATCTATGTAAAGAATAGTACTGACGTTACTGTGCAGCTCATGGGGTATTTCTGTTCATATTGGCCAATGTGTTTTTGCCCAATAGAAATAGGTTTTGCTCAGCAACAAAATGAGGGAACATTGACGTGAAGGACTGATACAATAATACAATATCTATGGATGCACCTCTATGAGTGGTTGATAGTGTAACACAGTAAATGGAGTGGAAAGTTTGGATCAAATTGCAGAGTTTATAGCAAACCACAATCAGAAGTCAGATCCAGATAAAGAAAAAAAAAAGATCGGTCAGTCTGGCAAACAAATCCAAAGGGCCAAGCAAACAGGGACAACGATATAACAATCCAAATCAGATATACATACACAGAAAAGTTCAATAAGGCTATAAAGGAGTGGGCAAGAATTCACAAAACAGGGCTATATAAATGGTACAGAAATTAAGAAGTGATGAACTACAGGTTAGATAGGTGGACTTAGTATTCCAGTGACCTCTGTTATTGTGGCATAGAATTACAGAGGAGCATGAAATATTGCATATGATATCAATTGAGATGACTGCTAAGAGTCAAACAGCTTTATAATTATAGCACAAACATCTGCCTATTTGAAGTCTACATGCAGTGGGTTGTAGCACCACCTTTACCAGAATACACATAGTATCTATGAAGGGGATAAGAAATGCAGAAATCCTCACAATACACAAACCTATGAACTCACAGGAATTTGTATGAATCCGTGGATTATGCCTGTCTTGGTGGCGTTATAGTGTAGTAAATGTTTTATTGTCATTCATTAGGCCACTTAATGAATTACCAATTGATCATGATTTGTATACCACAGTGAACCTAGGCCTTGGTGCCCATCAAGGTCTCTCCCTTTATGGCCAAATTTTACTGTTTTTCAAATGAATATTCCCTGCAGGATAATGTGCCATGTCACAACACACATCAGCAAGACACTCCCAATAACCATGGCAGTGACGTCATTGCCCTTCACAGTCCACACATCTCAATCCCATAAAAAAGTTTTGGGATAACAAGACCTTTGGACAAGATGATACAGGAGATTTGTAGCATAAGTGCCTGAAAAGTCTGCACTAATTGTATGATGCCAGGGAGACAATACTGACCTAAAATCATATGTTTCTCCATGTACCAGAAGCATTGCATATTAAAGTGGTCATTGAGTGTATACAGTATGTGTGTTTATGGCTTTCTGTCTCTGTCTCTGTTTGAAGAAACATGATATCCTTAAAGTTATTAGTGGTGCTAGGGGCATTACAAATCTTCTAGGTGTCACTGTGACAGTGATTCTAGTCCACTCCATTAAGCAGCATCAATCTATTAACTCATGAGATTACTGTGACAGTGGACTCAGGAGAAGGTTTAGGATCCATATGCAGGACGCACCAAAATAAAGTACAAGGGTCAAAACACACTTAAACAACAGAACCAGAGGATAATCCAAATAATTCTGTAGTCAGAAGAACAGGTAAAGGGTGTACATACAAGGCTATCAGGTATAAACAAGGCATAGAACTCATGCAATTAGAGAATTGGCAGGACAAACCACTAAAAATTGTGAGCTTACCTGAAATGGGCAAGTAAACATAAATTGTGAGCAGGGGTCATGTTAGAATTCAGGAGCGCACAACTCTGCTGGCAGGGAGGGGTTATGCCCTGAGCTGGTTTTACAATTACACTGTGCACTTTTAAGACTGCAGGCAACAGCGGCTTGTGACCATAGATATTGATGTGGCAGGACAACATAGCCACTAAGATAAAAATTAAAGGTGAGAGGCTATCACATTTGACTTATGCTACTGTCTAGTGAATTTTTAAAGTAACCCAGTAACAGACATTTGAGAGTCGATAACATACAGTACATTATCCAGTATACAGTTAAGCAGCTAATTTTGTGCAATTTTAGATGTACTTTTATTCAACTGTGTTCAAAACATCAGGTATGTTTCCCATCATCAGCGAGGTGCACACAGATAAGCTAATATCATTAACCAGGGTTGCCAGTTTTCAGCAAAATCTCCAGCCCAACTGCATCACAAAAATACCAACTAAAAAACTAAACATTCAGGCATTGGATAAGGGAGAAACATTTAGACACACTGTATGAACTTACACTTTTTTTGTGGAAATTTATTAGATGATTTGCAAAAAAAACAACAACAAAAAACAAACAAACATTGAGTGTTTTTTTAAAAAAATAATCTTACAACCCTTGCAACCCTTTTCTAACTAACTTTTCTGTCCAATGCTCCTCCCCCTGAGCATAGGGTAGGGAGAATCATTAACTTTTAATAACCTAACTTTTTAATATGATAAACTCCTTTAAAAAAATGTTGGTATAACTTGTTCATTGATTCTGTTCTCATCAAGAACACAAAACACAAAGTACTGCTGAAAGAAAGTGCAAATGGACTTAAAATCTTCATACAGTTTTGCAGACATCAGACGAAAGATGTAGAACGCAATAGAATTTCCCTTCAGAATTCCTCTCAGCTAAATGGCAATATGTCTTCGAGATGATGTCAAGTCCAGTATACTGCTATAGCATTGACTTACTATTGCTAGAAAATTCAAAGTGAGCTGAATGGCTGAAAACACTCACATGGTTACTTTAATGGCTTGTTGGGTGCAATATAATTAGGCTCTACTACAACATGTAAGGCTGAACTTCGACTTCTGTTATAGGAAAAGAGCAAAATAAGAAATGGCTCCATTTCTCTTAGCTGACATGGCTGACATATTAGTGCTGCAATATTTTTGAATTTGGAATTCATGGGATTTTCATGAATACCAACTTTCTTGTGTAAACAACTGTACTAACAATTTATACATAAGTCTTTTCGTATCCAGTTTGATAAATGAGGCCCATTGACTGAATAAATGTATCGTAAGAAATCAATTCTTGTTGGCACATTTGCATCAAAACGCATCAATCATTTTTCTCTGGGGCTAAAAAGTTCTGGGGTGATCAGGCACAGCGATTCCAGATTATTTTGAATATTTAGGCACTGAAGTGGTCAATGTAGTTTGCGAAACAATCGGTATAAGGGGTAAAGATGAGTAAATTCGGTTTACAGGGCATAAAACCCACCTTGTCTGGGCTTCCACACTGGGGCTGTTAGAACAGTAACTGCTTCCTCAGATAATAATGAGCAAAGAGAGACAGAAAAGTGTGAAAAATGGGGGAATAATCAGGGTGATTGTTGATTTGTTGTATTCAAGTCTACTGCATACAGTTGACACTTATGAAATTCAATGGCCTATTTAACATTTTAAAATGTGTGATGACTCTGAGAATAATGTCCCGGCATCATTAGCACTGGGTTAATGCAAGGCCAATGTCATTGTGCTATCGAGCACTGTGTAACTGCTGACATTTCATACTGCTGATTGTTCTAGATTGAAATTGATATGTTCTGGTTTTGTTGTTTTGCAGTAGTAAACAGTAGTTCTGCTGCTTAATACACGCTGAGCAATAGTTAAAGTTATCTAAGAAAACCTTGATTGGAACCTGAATCTGGTTCCTGAACTTAAAATGTTTGATGACAGGGCAGCATTTTGGTGTGGTTGAGTGAGAGAGATACCAATATCTGTATCTGTGGGTTTTCTGAAGATAATTTTGTGTGTGTGTGTGTCTGAGGATGACACACTGATGCCTCAGTAGTAGAGTACTTGTGTCAGTAACACAGGCTCTAGAATGGGAAACAGGGAAAATAAGAGACAAAGATTCTTTAATTTAGCTCCCATTCAATTCTCCCCTATCAGCCATCTTTTTCTTTTCTTCCCCTTAGAACAGGGAAATTAGAATCAGCCTAGTCAGTGAGTGTTGGTGCATGTATGAGAAAAACATAGAAGATATAGGAGGATGAACAAGAGAACAAAAAGTGAAACAGAAGTTTAGTTTCAACCAATGCTTAAAGCAGACCAGTATGCTTCTGTCCGTCAGACCCTCAGTTTTCTACCATGAGGTTTCCCATTAGCTTAGGGTGCACAGACCACTTTAAGTATTTTGTATTTTGGTGACTGTGATTTCACTATATGTCATATAATGACACCACGGTGCTTATTCTACAAACCAGATCAGTTTATCTCCTCTGAGTATTCCACATTCCACACCATCTAGCTGACTGCCAGGCTTGGTGCTATGTGCCACTAGCATGGTTGAGTGGCCATACATATATGCATTGTTCACTGCTGAATCTGCTGAGTTAGCTGGATTTCCACTAATATGTAACTTTTGGACTAGAATCCATTTTCCCCCTACAAAACAGACCCCACATTCTCTTCCCCTGGGTTGAATTTCCTCCATTTTTTTCACAATACACCAAATGCTTAGCCAAATAGCTATGCTGCAAGACTCATGCAGCTGGTGTCTGAACCCCTTGGAAGCTGAAGACAGGTACCAGCTATGTGGTCACCGCCTTGACACTGACTGAATTAAGCAGACATGGCTCAGCTGAAATTGGTGATTCAGAAGCTGAAACTGTACATCTTGGTATGCTCATGTCTTCCGACAAAGCCCTACCTCCAGCACAGTGCCTAGTCATCCTCATCTGAAAATGGGTCTAAGAAGAAAAAGATAAACTAGTTTGTTGCAGCTGCCTTGACTCACAAATAAAATTAAGTGCCATCCCATTCCTAACCCATAGGGTTCAATATGATGTCGGTCCACCTTTTGCAGCTATTACAGCTTCAAC
>CM075018.1:12541623-12615884 GCA_037576675.1 Pangasius sanitwongsei
AAAACAGTCTGCATGCCTAAGTGCTTGATTTTATACACCTGTGGCCAGGCCAAGTGATTAGGACACCTGATTCTGATTATTTGGATGGGTGACCGAATACTTTTGGTAATATAGTGTATGTGGGCTGGCAAACTCTGGTCAGCTGTCCCAATAAAAAGGGGAGAGTGCCTTTATTTTGTTGGAATGCAGATTAGAAGAGCTGGCAATGGGCAGGAATCAAATGCAAAAGCTGATAACAGAAATGCAACAGTGCACTGAAGTATAGAGCTTAAGGGACTGTAGTATAGCTGCATTGCATGCTATCTGTGGCTGTGTATTACTGTCTGAGATTGAGGTCTGTTTTGGCAAAGAGTGCTGATAGGGCAACATTAAAGAGCATAAAGCAGGGGCACAGCAGCAGCACTGATATTTAACATTCTGGTATTAAAATTAATGACTTATTGAGTCATATCGTATGACTTATGGTACGGCTCATTATATGGAGAATATCACTTATTGAGGTGAGTGAACAAGCTCTGGCTTAACAGAATGTGGTTCCACCTGTTGATGTTAATACTGGGCCCTCTGTGCCCATCACCCATCATGCCAGACCAACTGTCCCAGATGAAGGGGTCACTATCATAACCATGTGTATTTCTCACCCTCGATAGAGAATACTGAATGCAGAGTGAGTGAGCATTCTTATTTTCAATAAAGAACAATACCAGTAGATGAGTAAGTTTCATCCTCCATAGCATAAGAAACAGTATCAACAACTTAGGTGATTCTTTTCCACAAGAGGAAGCAGTACTAATTGAGTCATATTGTCAATAAAGTATGGTATTTGCATGATTTATGAGTGCTATCTGTTGTGAACCCTTGTGACAACTTTGATACACACGCTTCACAAGTTTTGAAGGAAATCCCCCTGGCAATATGGAAGGAAAGGAAGTATGTAATCTTGATTCTATGACAGTTTGGAAGTGACTTGTTTTGTGTAAGAAAAATGGATAGAGTTTGGAAGGATTACCTTATCTGTGTGAGAGAATGGCTCCTACTTCAGTATTCAGTACATCCACCTCCACAATGAAAGTAAGTGTGGGGTAAGGATGTTTGAATCCAATGTGAACCTTCTTTTGGGGTCACTGAAGACTTGTGTGGTGGCCAAATTCCATTTTAACTTAGTTTTACCTTCATTCAGTAAGGAAGTGAGAGGAGCTGCAGAGAAAGTAAAGTCGGTGAATCCCAGTGGATCCCAGAAAACGCTGCTGTGCTTGATGGTATGAGGGTCAGGCCGACCTACAACTGCTGCCACCTTGTGGTCATCCATCTGAACCCCATGGGTTTTAGTGATGCAGCCTAGGAAATGGAAATCTGGTGGAAGACATTTCCCCACTTTCAAATACGAGTGGTTATTAAAGATTCAAGTGTTTATTTTCATATGCACAGCAAAACAGACTGTTACACTGTACAGTGATAAATATGATAATGATAAACTCTGACAGACAAATCTGACAGACTATTTTCATGATAGAGGACAGATATGATTCTGAGGTTGTGTGGTGCCTAAGACTTGTCGGAGGTCTGAATAACAGAAGTCATCTGCCTCTAGCATAAATTTGGGAATCTGTATGAACATGGAGCAGAATGAAAATTTGTATGGCAGCTTAAGACAATTTTCCCTACAAGGGGAGGATCTGTCTTAACTGCCAGTCTATTGTGGGGTTGTGAAGCTGTAACTAAGGTTACCCAAGAACTACTTTATATGAAGTTGATGTTTTGATGAGGAAGGGAGCCCTCTCATAGTGAGTGGCACCTATGGTCATACTAATGGGGTCAATGGTGTGTGTGATAGAACCCTTACTGATAGGTTTCCCATCGATGGCTTGTACCAACATAAATGTTTTGAAAGTGTCTGTGGGTACCTGTAGTTGGTTAACCAGATGTGCTGCCAGGAAGTTTGATGCTGCAAAGTCTAAGAGACTTGGAAAGGACAGAGTCAGGTCATGGTAATGAAAAGTTATGGGCAAGAATCTGATATCTGGAGATGGAATAAAGGGATCTTACCTTGGTCTATGTGTGATTAAGTTTCTGAGATAAGAGAAAATGAGGGCATCTCTCTAAACTCTGATCAGGTTCTTCACATTAGCTGCACAGGCCCAGTCTTCTTCTTTGCCTTCTGCAAAATGGAAATCAAATCAAACTGAACTGAATGGAAATAAATTAAATTATCCAGGTTGGTAGACATGTTAATGAGATAGTCCAGACTCACACTGTTATTATAGCAGGCAAGCTCATGTGGAACCTCCCCACTCAGATATGGGCACACAATACAGGTTCATTCCAGCAATTGTGCAAAAACTTAGTACATATTCAGCAGCCGTGGAGAAGCCTTGCATGAGATGCATCAATCTTTCACTGCCCTCTCTACCTT
Source organism: Pangasius sanitwongsei (assembly GCA_037576675.1). Taxonomy (NCBI): domain Eukaryota; kingdom Metazoa; phylum Chordata; class Actinopteri; order Siluriformes; family Pangasiidae; genus Pangasius; species Pangasius sanitwongsei. Next base: position 12,544,037 of record CM075018.1, read on the forward strand.
CTGATACATAATATGCACAGACAGCATTGGAGTCTAGTCTTACCAATTCCTGTTGGTGATCATGCAACATCCTTCCCTGGTTGGTAACAGCCTCATGAAGTCTCCACTCTGAATCCAGAACACTCAAAACATCTATTTTCCTGCCAAAGTTTTCTGTCAGGAAATCCAAGGCAGGTGGATGAAAGGGTGATTATAACTTCTTCAATAACAATTGAAATTGTAAGACAGAGTCATACTTAAACAGACTAAGCTCAGGTGATCGAGCAAACATAGCAATGTAGAGAAAACTGGATCAAACATGGGAAACAGAAATGTGTGTGTGTGTGTGCGTGTGTGGGTGGCAAAGAGCAGTTGGTCTGTGAAGGAGGACTGAGGCAATGGACAGGCATGATTGGATGGAGTGGGTTGGCAGAATTTAGAGCTTGGTTACTTCCACTCCCTCTGGGTGCTGCTGACCAAAGAGAAAGATTAAAAGTGAGAATCACTGCTGATGCAGCATTCTTTAGTGACCATACTACGTGACAGTGGCCACGTGTTGGCAGTGATTGAGAATATTAAGCCTGCTTATCCATGACCTGCCCCTCCGAAGGACATTAAGCATTTAAATAACAATCAAAAAACTGTATGGGCACTGAAGGTACTGCAGCCAGAATCCTACTAGTGGTTGACATATTTGGACTTTTTAAAGGCACATGCTGACACTGACATTTAAAGAACAGCAAGCCCAATGACAATAAAGCCGATATTGGACTGTAATTAAATAGGTTTTATTAAAATATTCATTACATTTTAAAATTACCGTAAAACCGACTCTCTAACCATTAGGCCACAACTGCCCCCTAGTTTTAATTTTATGCAGTTAAAGTATCAGTATGCGAACTCTGACCGATCTGCAGATACACAGCCCCATTCGCAGCAAACTGCGATGCACTGTGTGTTCTGACACATTTCTATCATAGCCAGCATTTTCAGCCAATTTTTTCAGAAATTTGTGCTACAGTAGCTCTTCTGTGGGATCAGACCAGATGGGCTAGCCTTCATGCATCAATGAGCCTTGGGCGCCCATGACCCTATCGCCAGTTCACCGGTTCTCCTTCCTTGGACCACTTTTGGTAGGTACTAACCACTACATACTGGGAACACCCCACAAGACCTGCTGTTTTGGAGATGCTCTGACCCAGTCGTCTAGCCCTCACAGTTTGGCCCTTGTCAAAGTCACTCAGATCCTTTTCCTGAATTCAGATTCCATTTTCCTGCCTACAACACATCTACCCCCCCTTCCCGGCAGGTGCCATTGTAAAGACATACTCAGTGTTATTCACTTCACCAGTCAGTGGTTTTAATGTTATGGCTGATCTGTGTGTGTATGTACACCCACACACACACAATCTAATTTTAAAATTGTCTTGGCAGATATTCTTTCTAGAAATAAACAACTGGAATAAGAAATTTATCTGCCAAAAATCAAGACAATATAAAACCTAAAATTAGAAAATGCGAATAATTAGATAAGTCCACTGCAGTCATTTGTGCATTGTGAATTTCGGTTTGTCTTATAGGCTTGAAATTTGATTGATTTCTATTTGTAGAATCCATTCAATATAACTTACATGCTAAAATACAGTATATTGTCATACTTTTGCTTTGTTGTTTTGCCAGACTGGCAGATACAACTGGACTGGGCAAAAACACACAGAGCTGGAATATTATCTAGTATTGTTAAAAATGTGATTGAATGTGCACTGAAACTTTACTTTCTATTGCACTGTTGCTGGTGAAAGCCGGTGAAAGTAGGAAACTACCTTGCTCAAACATATCACGACAAAGACAAGCATTTTAATAACCTTGATACAACAGCCACTTTGACACAAATGCTGCGTCAGCTCCGTTAATTTTCACTCTAAGCCAAAGCCTAATTGATTCATATGGACTCCAATTAACATTCAGTTACTATGGCACACAAAAAGCCTAATAAATTACCCACACAACTATGCAGACCACATTCCCCTGCTAAGTAAGGTTAATTACAGTCATATAACCTGCAAGTTTATGGAAATGTTGACAACACTAATTAAGCCTGAAGTAGGATTGGGTGGCCAGCAGTTTACTCCAGTGTGTGTGCTTTATCACAATTTCACAGCAGTCTGCACAGAAACTTGCAGCTCAACCTTTTACACAATTCCTGTTTAAAGGATTGTTCTTCAAATCCATCAGTACATTGGAGTTATTATTTAATAAGTATTAGTCCTATTAATTAAATCTACATACAGTTGATTTCAACAATATTCTTATCACTAATAACCATAGATTTTTTTCTTCATTTAAACTGCACATCAGCAACAGAAAAAAAAAACATGAAAAAGGCAGACTATAAAAAGCTCTTTTAGTTGCTAACGCAAATGAATGTGCTGACACAACAGTTCAATATAGGATCATTGTCCTCTGCTATTGATTGTTACTTGGGCTGAGTTATGACGTTACCATGGAAAATCTCTGTGTAAAAAAAGATTTTAATCCTACTGTATTAAAAAAAATGCTGCTGTGATTGTAGGGAAAAAGGCAATTTCACTGAAAGCTCATTCAGCACATTCTTTATGGCAGGGGTTCTCAAACTTTTTGCAGCCAGGGACCCATTACCTGTAAAATAAATTCTATGGACTCTCACAGTACAGGTTTATTTTATGAACATAATCCAACTATTTAAATACTGTGCATTATTCAAACGTGTACAATAATATTTTGGTTATTTATCGAAGTCATACAGCTTTTTATTCATGAAATGTTCATTTACAGAACAACAATGTCCAAGGCCTACTTGTTTTTGAGTTATTGAGGCTACAGTCAAAATAGGCTAATAACTCTAAGAACGCTGTACGAAATATAATAACTTTGATAATGTCGATTTGTGATTTCCACCACTTGATTTACAAAATAATAAAAATCATGAACACCTTGGCTATGCGTCACAGATCCTGGTGGTCCCTGAATCTCATTTTGAGAGCAACTGCAGTATAGTATCACATGTCAAAAAAATGGATATTTTTTTTCTTCATCTATTGTCATTCATTCTGATTCAGTATGAGTAAACTCTTTATTTATATAACTTATTTATATGGCTTCATCTGAAAAAAAAAAAAAAAAAAAAATAGGGACAGGGTTAGTGTTCTGAATTTTTCCCTACAATGTCATTTTTATATGGAATTCTTATGAAATAAAATGAAACATAACTTTTCACATTTTCACTTTTTTTTTTAATTAAATCAGGTTTGGTCCTGGAGGGCCACAGCACTGTCATTTTCCCTTATTCAAAACAGCAAACACTGCTTAGGAAATATGTCATGTTAGTGTTTAGAACAGGACAAATGTAAAATTTTATAGTGCCTATTGTTATTGCCTTTATATATCAATAAAGTAGACACAGAGTACACTTAAATAACACAGGAAAAAAAAAGGCAGTGGTTTTCCAGTCTTCAAATGTCCACTTTTACTGAGTCTGTGCCCACTGTAGACTCTGATTCCTGTTCTTGGCTGACAAAAGTGGAACATGATGTGGCCTTCTGCTGTTGTTCAATATGTTGTGCATTCTGTGATACTCTTCTTCCCACCATGGTTGTAAAGAGTGCATATTTGAGTTACCCTAGACTTCCTGTCAGCTCAAACCACTCTGGCCATTCCCCTCTGACCTCTTTCATCCACAAAGCGTTTCCACCTGCAGAACGTCCACTTACTAGATGTGTTTTTTTTTCTTCTTTTCTTCTTTTTTGTACCATTCTGTGTAAAATCTATAGACTGTGAAAATCCCAGGAGATCAGCAGTTTCTGAAATACTTAAACCAGCCTGTCTGGTATCAACAACCATGCCACGTTCAATGTCACTGTGTTCACTCTTTTTTTTCCTTTTTTCCTCATCCTGATGTTTGATGTGAACATTAACTGAACATTATCTTGACCTGTATCTGCATGATTTTATGTACAAAAAATGACATCAAGTGAAAATATCTTGAAAATAGTCAAATTTATCTAGTATTTCACGTGTGTAAGATTGCAATAAATCAAATATTAACATTTAATAAAATTATTAAACCTATATCTATTTTTCCCACTAATTTCAAGGTGAAAATAGTCTTGTGCTATTGCCAGATAATTTAGCTAATTGTAAGTATTTATTTCTAGAAAGTAGTAAACATACCTGCCAATAGAATTAAAAAAAAATTGAAATAAGTAAAAATAGGTAGAAATAGGTACACTTTTTTTCCCCAGTGCATTATGCTGCTGTCACATGATTAACTGATTGGCTAATTGCATGAATGAGCAGCTGTTCCTAATAAAGTGGCCTGTGAGTGTATACTGTCATTACAAAATACAGAGTACACATTTATCCAAATTTGGACTACATAAATGGCATTTGTTATCTATAAATACTTCTCATGGTGTTCTTTGCTACATTACAGTGTGCTCTTATTGTTTTCACTACTGATAGCCCAGAGCTGTTGATCCATCAAACACGTGTTAATAAAGAGCACCATATTGGAAAGCAAATGTCACCAAAGTATAATTATAAATGATTATAGAATGATTAACTCGTAATTACTCACAAAACACTGAAATTTTGTAATCCACTTGCAATTTTTTTTTGGTTTCAAAGGTTATACAAGCCATATGGACAACATGTTTATAATCACTGAGAATACAGATGAAATGGTGTGACAAATATTTAAGTTCCATTTATGAGAAGTATTTTAAAAAAAGATCTAAATTAGGACTAATTAATTTTCCACTCATAATAAATCGCATTAAATACAGTATGTTAAAAAGGGTACACCAGTGTTCATTTTAAATCCACCTATGTCCATTTGTATGCTTGCACAAGAGCACAATAAAAAGATTTTGGGAGATAATGGCAGATCAGATGAGACCAGCTGTCATAAAGACCAAGAAACTACTTAAATTTTATGTTACATTCCAGCAAAAAAAAAAAAAAAGTCATGGGGATGGCAACATAAAAAACGTAAAGTAAATATACACATGTTATATGTATTTTATGTAGTTCTTGCTGTCTAATATATCCCACCCCATGACAGATGCCACTGTAACAAGATAATGGTAATTTAAAACACTGAATTATTTTGCTGTTACACAAAAACATCCAAGCAAAACAGTCACTTCTCAAAGCTGATGTGCTGGAAGCAGGAAAAATGGACAAGCGTAAGGATCTGAGCGACTTTGACAAGGGCCAAATTGTGATGGCTAGACGACTGGGTCAGAGTGTCTCCGGCAGGTCTTGTGGGGTGTTCTCGATAAAAGTGGTCCGAGGAAGGACAACCAATGACCTGGCAACAGGGTCATGGGGTTGATGTGCGTGGGAAGCGAAGGCTAGCCCGTCTGGTCCGATCCCACAGAAGATCTACTGGAGCACAAATTGCTGAAAAGGTTAATGCTGGCTATGATAGAAAGGTGTCAGAACACGCAGTGCATCTCAGCTTGTCGCGTATGGAGCTGAATAGCCACAGACTGGTGAGAGTGCCCTGCTGACCTCTGTCCACCGCCGAAAGCACCTACAATGGGCACGTGAGCATCAGAACTGGACCATAGAGGAATTGAAGAAGGTCGCCTGGTCTGATGAATCACATTTTCTTTTACATCATGTGGACGGCCGGGTGTGTGTGCGTCGCTTACCTGGGGAAGAGATGGCACCAGGATGCACTATGGGAAGAAGGCAAGCCAGTGGAGGCAGTGTGATGCTCTGGGCAATGTTCTGCTGGGAAGCCTTGGGACCTGGCATTCATGTTGATGTTACTTTGACATGTACCACCTACCTAAACATTGTTGCAGACCAAGTACCCCCCTTCATAACAATGTGTTCCCTAATGTCACTGGCCTCTTTCAGCAGGATAATGTGCCCTGCTACACTGCAGAAATTGTTCAGGAATGGTTCAAGAGTTCAAAGTGTTGACTTGGCCTCCAAATTCCCCAGATCTCAATCTGATCAATCATCTGTGAGATGCACTGAACAAACAAGTCCATGGAGGCCCCACCTTGCAACGTACAGGATTTAAAGGATCTACTCCTAATGTCTTGGTGCCACATACCACAGCACACCTTCAGAGGTCTTGTGGAGTCCAAGCCTCAATGGGTCAGGGCTGTTTTGGTGGCACAAGGGGGACCTACACAATATTAGGCAGGTGGTTTCAATGTTATGGTTGATCGGTGTACATGTATATGTAACCTTGTTCCTTACTGGTCTGTGTCATGCAGGAGGTGATAAATATGTTCAAACGTCAGTGCAGTGTGAGTAAAATGTGTCCAGTCCATCTGGTGTCCTATTTGACACAAGACACCAGAGCAGCCGGCTTTCCTCTCAATCTCAGTATTAAAATGTCTGTCAATGTTTTATGTGGCTTGGCAACACTACTTCTTTTCCCCCAATGTCATCTGCAACATAAATCCATGTCCAACAAAGGACAGACTTATCATATTATATTATGGCTGAGTTGCAATACACTGTGTGTGTGTGCGTGCGTGCGTGCATGTGTGTGTGTGAGAGAGAGAGAGAGAGAGAGAGAGAGCGAAAGAGTAAGAGATTGTAATTTCTGGTCTGGCTTGTAAATTTTTAACAAATCACGTGACTCAATTAGTTTGAATTTGTTCGAATTTGCACAATTTATTCATGAGATCGAGTTGATTTAGAAGAACTTTACCATGTCATGCAGTACAGTACTTTACATGTAGTACATGTTCTTTACATACAGTACAGTTAATATTTGATTCTTAATTATTCTAGTGAAACCTCACTTAAAACCTCATTATGTATCCCTGGTTTTGATGTTTTGTGAACAGTAATTTGTCCATGTGCTTTGTCTATGTGTATGTGTGTGTGTGTGTGTGTGTGTGTGTGTGAGAGAGAGAGAGATTCACCCCAGTAATTTTGTAATAGGATCTTTTACCAGCCAGTAAAAGACAAATAACAGAATTAAATCTTTTACACAGGGGAAATGGTTCTGCTCTGTTTCCCTCTAACACACATACACACACACACACACATCAAACGTCTGTGACCATTACCACACCACATAACAAGGCTGACAGAAGAGGATAGGTTGAGCCTGAAGGAGGGGAATGATGAGGTGGAGCTGGTGTAACACGGCAACGAACACATTTTTTTGACCATAATGCAAATGGCAAAACCCGACAAAAGATCATGGCATTAGGACATGAAGTTGTGGCACATACAGTACATTATATATTTTTCTGACTATCAGAACAGGTGGTATTGTGACCCAGAGTGGTGTAATTTTACAAAAGGTTGATGACTTGTAGCTTGGCACACTTTATTTAAATATTTAAGCAAGCAGGCTAAACAATTGTTAGATAACATTGTTGCCAGCTAACTAATAAGCTAATCTTAGTGATCAGAGGAGATTATGGCTTATGTACCTTATTATAGAGTGTAGGTAGCTTTCTAATTTAACAAAAACTAACTAATTTAACACCACTAACAGAAAATGGACAAACTTTTTTTTTTTTTGCCAATATCATATAAATAAGAACCCCTTTTTTAAAATTCAAAATCAAAAGTCAAAAGCCAAGCGAACAAACAGCAGTACTGTTACTGGCTAGGGAATTAATGCAAACCTTCGAAAAGTAAGCTCCAGTAATTGGTTGTTTGAACCAATTAATTTCCTCCTGCTTCTGAGGCAGAGCTGTCTTTTGACAAAGCTCTAGCTCAAAGCATTTATAACTCCTCATCTCTTAGTTATGTAACTGTATTAAATCGATTCATTACATGATGGTCCATGTGCAATAAGATGACAACTGTCTAATTCACATTTAGTAGACACAACTCGGTTGTTTGTTTTTATTTGTCACTTTAAAATAATACAGTCAGTAGTATTTAATAGTTGGTTAAAGAAGCCTGTTTACATTAAAGTGGGATGACAGAAGCAGAGTACATCCGCAAAACTGGCTTGTGAGCAATGAAGTCAGAAATTCCAGCAGTTTCGGATCAAAGTAGGTTTAAAAATCCCACTGCACCAGCAGATTTCAACTGTCACACCCCCTTTTCACTGCTGCCCAATATGGTCTACATAGTCACATTCATTAGGCACAACTTGATAAATACAAACAAGCAACAAATAAGTAAGTAAGAAAGAAAGAAAGAAAGAAAGAAACCTCCTGCCCAACCAAATCTGCAATGTGCTGCTGTTATACCAGCAAAATATGCTGTGTGAAAATAGAGACCTTGGTGTTTAACTAACATGATATCATGACTAAATGTTACGAATGGTTAAGGTTTCAGGATTAGCAGTTGAATTTTGCCTGATATTTGGTTAGTGTTCAATTCCTGTAACAAGCCTATGCCAGAATCTAGGATATTGTGTGGTTGCATCATGTTACCCATTCCCTTTTTCACTGTTCTTCTCCACTGTCATGTCAATCTGCCAACTCCTGTCCTCCATACATCCATCCATCTTCCCTTATTTTCCTTTTCTTCCTCTCCATTTCCCTTCACTTTGACCTTCCTCCTTCCATCAAGAAGCCAGCATTTAAAAAAAAAAACCACCCACTTCAGCATTTATGGACCTCAGGATGAGCTTTTATTGATCAGAAACGTGCATTAAGGATCACGACAAGTGTGTGGGGGGAAAAAGAGGAGAAAAGGAACGATTGCTTTACTTATTCAACAGCTTGACGTGCAGCCCTCTCTCCCATCCTGTCCCTCCACATCTCTCTCTTTCACCAGCAAGACAAGAAATCAATGGGCAGCCATAAAGCTCAGCAAGCCTATATTCCAGTGACTGCAATCGGGGCTGGATTCATAATCCGATATTATCAGTCATAAAGAGTTGAACAGCATGGCATGGTTAATGTTCACCTGGGTTTTAATAACCTTACAGTGTTTAATCATGTTATTAGAAATCATAACGTGCGTGAAATGTATCAGGTTGGTGTTCTAGCTGGATCAACAAATCCATATGACAGCTCCTTGGATGTTCAGATCCTGTCAGACATGGTCATAAGGTGAATCCTGTAGAGTGTTAGTATGTGTTTGTGTGCTCCCAGATCTTCTCTGTCTATCTCACTGCCCTCTGGGGTGATCAATGCACAGCTACAGCTGGTTGAAGGGGACCAAATCCATAGAACAGTTGATTTGGTTCCATTTTACCAGCTTTAGCAAAGCATTCTGGGATGAGTGGGACAGTAGTGCTGGAGCTCACGGCCGCAGCCCAAATCTGCAAAGGACATCGGAGAAGACAAGCTGATCAGATCATCACTTTGGTAAGTAACAAGTTCAATGCTTAATTATTTTGACATCAATACACATGTAGCATCTCAAAGACTCTTGACAAATAAACAATACTAGGTTTTCATTAGACAAGACAAAACAGGAACAATTATAACCATTAACATAGCAGAGTATAAAGTATACAAAAAAAGCCAATTCACATCAAATGCATGATCTGGAACAGATACTCTTGGAACAGATACACTTCCATTTTTTGCCTTTTGTGATGTGTCAGAACATGACCCTTTCCATCCTGCTATATGTCCTTATTTATTCTCTGTGTCAGTTTGTTTTCATAAATGAAGCTTGAACGTGGAAATCCATTCACAAGTACATATGTTCACGTTCTGTAAATGTTGTTTAAAACCATAATATATAATAATCTTATAATTTCATGTAGTTGTAGAGAACATCCTGTAGTTGTAGAGAACATTGTTTGTATAAGAAACACTGGGAACCAAAATAAACATAGCGATGCTGTTTGTTCACATTTCCAATGTCTTATGTCATGTTTTTACATAAACTCTGTTGTAATTATGTTGCCTTTATTTGCTGAATAGATGATTTCCCGTTCTCAAAGCCATAATTATCTGCGGTTAAGTGTACTGTTAACATTAGTCACTAAGCTGATCAGTAAGATGGAATTTTACTAACATTTTCCTCTATTGTAAAAATGTACATAATGCAGCCAGTGGAGATGTAAGAGATGCAAACTATTGTGTATGTCCTAATTGCTGAAAACGAAAATGTGAAGGGATACAGTGCAGTAACTATTTGAAAGCCCAGGTATCCAAATTGTTTCTGCAGTTCCCACTTGTTATTACGACTTTTAAGTTGAAACTCTCCCTCAGTGGATCGAGACTTTGTCGTGGTGAAGGGGCTTGTGTACTTCATTGAACCTGGGGATGATGTCAACAGGTGAGTGCCTGGTAACTGGGCCATTCAAGTAATCTGATGGAACTCAAAATGAAATGGCAACATGGAGCCATCTTGGAAGCTCACCACCTGCAAGATGAAAGGTGGAGGTCAGGGGCAATGCCAGTCAGATGGCAGGCATGTGATCGAGAGGCTTAGACAGATTAGATGCCTGCAGTGGAAACTGGCTTTGGGAACATGGAATGTCAGTTAACTGGCAGTGAATGGAATTGATATAGCCTGATTTAGATCCACACATACAGTAGCACAGGGAGTGTCTTCTAATTATAGGGGAATCACCTTCCTCGGTCTTCCAGATTTCTGTAGAGAAGAGTCCACCCAGTAGGTTGTACCTAGGATATGAGAGGTACTGCAGGAGTATGTGGTATCTGGGTCACAACTCCATCGAGGATGTGTCTTGTCTCCAATCCTTTTAGAGAGGTGTCCAGTATGGGGGTTAGAGGTAACATCACTGTTATTTGCAGATGATTTGTTCTCTCTCTGAAGTGGACCTCTGACATGCACTTGAATGTTTCACTGCTGAGTATGAAGTGGCTGGGGTGAAAACAGCTGTGAACCTACATCACTATCCTTACCTATGGTAACAAGTTGTGGGTAGTGACAGAAAGAGTAAGGTCATGAGAAAAGGCACTGGAAATGGAGTTTCGTAGCAGTGTTGCTGGGGACAGTCTTGGAATAGAGCTCCTGCTCTTGTGACTTGGGAGGAGCCAGCTGAGGTAGTTTGGGCACCTTACAATGATGTCCCCTGGTTGGCTCCATCTAGAGATGTATTTACTGGATGTAGACCCCAGGGCAGCCCCAGGACCCATGTATGTGTAACAGTTAGCTTGGAAATATTGGGGGATCTCCCAGGAGGGTTGGGGATCGAGAAGTCTGGGCTGACCTTCTCAGCCTATTACCACCAAGACAGAGAAGTTCGCTTACCAAACTCTTCAGTGCAAAGTAGTTATATTAAAATGACAATTGCATAAGGCTGGTGCATGTGTAATGTTTCAATATCCATGTAGGGAAATGCTCATTCTCCATTTGATAACTGCTCCTACGTCATGAGTGATTGCTTCTAAGAGCATCTTGAGTGAGTAAGAACACAGAGGGTGTTGACTAATTGTGTGTGTGTGTGTGTATGTGCGGAAGCCCATGGAGATTGAGAACATCCTGTGAATTGAAAGCATCTGAGCAAAGTCTTGAACACTTCCCAGTAAAAGGATTTAGAAACAACGGCTTCAGACAAACTTGAGAAAACAATGAATTTATCACAGACATGTCAATACCACTAATGAAGCACTTGCAGAATTAACAGACACTGACCTCCCTTGGTCTCCACTCTAATCTGTAATAAGTCAATTTTCCTCTCTCTCTTTCTCTCTCAGTTTTGCCCTTCCGCCTGCATTCCTTTGTTTTCTTGCGCACGCTTCTAGCAATCCGTTTTATCTAGCTCAACATGTTAGCTTTGCCCTTGAGGGTCCCACTTTTAAATTAGCATTAGCTAATCATTTTGCCATTAGCAAAGTTGATCACAGCTCTTCTTGGCGCGTGTGTGTGTGTGTGTGTGTATGAGGAGATGAGAGAAAGAGGCATTTGCTGCATTTGAAGCTGCACTGGGTGTCTGCATTAGGTATGTGGGTTGGGCTTAATAGTATGGATGGGGGAAGGGTCTAATAAATAGAACACAGCACAGCCATAATGCAACTACTGGTACTTTCACCTCTCCCAACACACACACACACACACACACACACACTACCCTACATCTTGGTTGGCTCTTAAAATACTTGAGCGGTTGTGACTTTGTTGTTGACCTCCTCCTGTCCTTTTAAAAATAAACCCTGTGACGGAGACAGGATGAAAGACAACGGACAATGCTGACACCTTCAAACAAGTGTGTATGTGTGTGTGTGTGTTTGAGTATGATGATTGCACCACTATGATATACTATACAGGAAGACGTGAGAGTGGAAAGAACCTAAAAAGACAGTGTAAATTCATGCTTCTTAGGAGCTTAATACAGAACACAGTAGCAAGACAGTTGTGGATGGAATCTGTGGATTTATTGTGGGTGTATTGGATAAAATAGGATATGAGGAAGAGGATGGCTTGACAAGAAGTCAAGCTAGAAGAAAGCTGCTGTATTATTATTCCTGTTTCCTGTTTATATTTCACCCCTTCCTCTATTCTAGGTTTAGCACTGTTTTTTGTGTGTGCTAAAATATATATTATATATATATATATATATATATTGGATATATTTTGATATTACGCCTGGTGTGTACATGCATCATTTCTGTACATGAGTCAGTGAATGTGGTGACAAACCCTTTGTTAATTAGTGATCAGCTGACCAGTGTAAGGACAGAATGTGCTGAGAGGGTGTATTACAAGGGGAAGAACGCTCACTGCGGGGAACTGAATAACAGATCACTGAATCACAGTCTGTTCCCCAGCAGCCTCTCATTCCCCAGAGTCCCCTCTATGGACAAATAGCCACACCAAAGCTGTACCCTAGTGGCCTCTCTGAAATCACAGCCCTGGCTTTTCATGTCTCACTGCATGCAATGGAGCAGGAATGTCAGCATTTGGTTGGTTTGGAATCAGTACACAATATGTACATTTACAAATAATTTCAAAGGACGGCCAATGTTTTAGAAGAGAGATTTAAGGCCGAAACACTAAAGTGCAGAAGCACTACATCTTACAGGAGGACTGGTTGGTTGTGTGTATAAGCATTGTGAGCACATTCTTCTGGGTATGAGTACTGAGTTTGTCATTTAGTGAAAGCAGAAGGTTTGAGAACTGGTGTGAAAGTTTTAATGTGCACTGCGGGTGCATGTTTTGTATCCTCAGGCTGGTATTAAAGAGATGGCATACCCTGGTCTATTCTGAGTATGTGTATCCCTGTTACATTCCATTCTTTATCTCTTCAGTCACGTTTTAGGACAGCTGAAGTCCTAAAGGGTGTGTGAGGGTACACGAGAATGTGGGTACTAGGCTTGCAATGTACAGGTGATATATGGGACTGGACAGCTGAGAATGGTTTCCTGTGAATAATTATGGAGTTTGACATGATCCAAGCTCAGAACTATTCAAGGCCATCATTCAGCTTTCAAAGTCAGGACAGGCATTGTTCTCCTATCTGCTCTCATTATATCACTTTTCCCTTAATTTTCACCACAAAACTTTGTCCTCTACTTTGTCTCCTTAAACCTCATTCCTCATCTTTGCCCCTTTACACTCCCTACTGCCCCCCCCCCCCTTCTCTCTCTCTCTCTCTCTCTCTCTCTCTGTCTATCTCCCTCTCTCCTTATCTGGACAATTCTTAGTGCATCTCAGTTTGTGGTGTGACTGACACGCCCACAACCCCCCAACACAAACACACATGTGCTCAGGGGAATGGGCAAAGAGTGACACCTGTTCAGCTATATCAGCTACATCCTGTCACTGCTTTTAGCCTCTGGCTCCTATCACCATGGCCTCTTTGCCATGACAGGGCTACAGAGCTGACCCTCACACCAAGCACTGACAGAGATTTAAGATGTTTTCAGAGCAGCAGACACATAGAGCAAGCATTTATTCCCAAAGTAAAGATTGATTCATTCATTATTAAGAGAAGGATAAAAAGAAATGAAGAGACACAGAAAGATTCCTGTAAAGGCATACTTAACAAATCAAGAGGTACAGGCTTGAGCCTGATGTCTGGTAAAATATCAAAACATAATAAAGTAATAACGTAAATAACATAATAAAGCTTCCAGTCCTGATACTGCAGAATCAGTAAAAATAAATTTCTGCAAAAGCACAAGGGGCTCTATGTCTAGAGTTACTAACAGCCCAACAACTACACAGGGTGCCTGAGAGGGAGCTTTTTGCTTTAATATATAAAATGATTGACAAGCAAGTAAAGACATCTCTTTATCCTGATTGGTTGAATGTTGTTGGTCCACGTCATTGCAGCAGTTTCACTCTACCTTTCTAGCAATAAGCTAGTGGTGATAGTTTTTCTCACAAGTTTACCTGAAATATTCAATTACGTTGAATTTTTTCATGAGATCCGATTGACCATAGTCATTTTTACTGTCATATGCTCACAGTCAGAGCTAATAGATTTATGCTAACGTTAATCTAAGGTTTAGTAATGAACAATTTATACTTGAGTAATATGTGGTTTACTAATTTAGCTCGCTCCTATGTTTTTAAAAAATATATATAAGCAAACAAATAAGTTAATTAAGTCTATTAAAAACAAATGTTTGAAATGTTGGCAGGGACTTCCATGGACACACTTCCTTGCAAAGAATCAGGTTTTCCTCTGCTCCTGACATGCCTGATCCAGCTCACAAAGGGCTCTTCAACTCATTATTAAGATGTTGAGGAGTGCTGGGATCAGAGGAAGCTTGAAACTGTGCAGGTCAATGACTAGGTTGAGTCTAAGAATTAAATTTACCATTAAATGAGCAAACTTAATATAAAACTTACTGAATACTTACTGATACTGAAATATTATTACACTACATAAAATCTATTTTAAACTTACTATAATGAATTAATAATTATTATTGCATAATTATTCATTGTTAATTAATTAATCATTAATCCATCATTAGTAAACTATGTTTTACTTGCTTTTAAGTAGTTTATTACCACACCTTAAATGATTTATAATGCCATAGCCCATGTCAGGATTCCTGTCATTGTGTGGTAACTCAGGGTAGAACGGCACATAGCCATGGCATTTGCTACAATTAGCCAGCTTGCTAATTGTCCTCATTCAATCCCTGCTATTTATTACACTGACTTCTGGCCCGCTTGTAAACTTTAATGTGTATCCACGATTAACTCTGCTCCTTTTTATTTACTGTTGGCTTTTTATTTCTAGTTTAGATTCCTACAGAGCAAAAAAAAAGAAGTCATTAGACATTTTACAAGCCCTGATGAGTCAAATCACATGCACTGGAGTTGTGTGGTTTTGTCGAGAGGTGTTAACCATGCTGCAGTGCGTTTGCAGCTCCTTTCCGCTCGCCCCTGCATTTGGACGTGAGCGTTCAGCCCTTACTCAGCACTCTTTCAGCCCCTGATTGGCTGATCCAGGCAAAGTGCGACAGTAACAATAGCCTTAACTCTCATCCATGTGTTCTCCTCTACAGAAAGTAAAGAAGCCCAGAATGTCCGGTGTGACAGCGGGGAAAAAAAGATAAGGAACACTTTAAAAATAGTCAGTAGGTTTTGTTTTGCCTGTACTCTTTTGCTTGTTATATTGTGTGATGTTACAAGAGCCTATCCTACATAATTATCATCATTTTGTACTGTCAAGTTCATATAGTGATTATTGGCCTCTCTAATTCTTGAGCTTTAATTTCACTTTGGATTTAATCCCAAAACAAAGTGTTATTATTAAACCTTTTAAAACACATGGTAAAAATATTTCAATAAATCTCTAGCCATTTTTTCTCTACTGTGTTTGTGATCATTTCCATTTTAAACCTCTTTCATGCGCTCTCTCTCTCTCTCTCTCTGTTTCTCTCTCTCTCTGTCTTGGTGAAATATTCTGAGATAACACTCTTAAACTGCTGAGGATTTCAAATTTGTACTTTGTCTCTTTGTAATCTTGCTTAATAGCGGTTTACTCGGGATTGCATTGTTTGTCTTGTGCAGTCTGAAATGAGATTCCTGGGGAGCTTCTCTCTTACACTCTGACAACTTTTCTATTCTGTTTTAATCACTTTTTTTTACTGCAGCGTAATATGGTAAACTCTTTGACAAGGTGGACAAAAATCTTAAAAACCAAACTATGTATTGGTAGATATTATTGGCCATTCTATCACACACACACACACACACACACAAGTGCATTGCAATGAGCAGCACCAGCCAAAAGCAGAAATGGAGGAACTCGGCAGAAAAAAAAGCTCTGTATTACACTGAACTATGCATCTGCTGTGTACCCATCAGTGCATCTCTCTCTCTCTCTCTCTCTCTCTCTCTACTCACACACACAAATTTATACTATGGAACAAACTGTTTGTGTGGATGAGTGTAACATTGCTTTGAAAAGTGCAGTGGGGAAAGGAATGAAAAAAAAAATTATGAACAATTATTATAAAAAATATCTGAAAAAAAATGACAAACCAATTTAAGCATTTCTAAATGCACTTTTTATGACTCATGGAAATGATACACTTCCATTCTAACCAGTGTTTAAATTCCTACCAGCTTTTTAAATATTTCCCACAATCCATAAATGATGGATGATTTAGAAATCTTTTTTTTTTTTAATTAGGTGATATCACTAGAAGGAAAAAGAATGCAACCCAAAAAGCACAGATCCCACAAGCTGATTGTAATGACAGCTACAGCTATATATACATATACATACACACACACACACATACTACATAAGCATTTTATAAACAGGATGAGGCAGCAGCAATATGTGGGTGAAGATGAATTAGATTAAATTCTTGGAAAAATAAAATAAATAAAAGTAAAAAAAAAAAAAAAAAAAAAGTGGGATATTTCTGAATTCATCTTTTATTCCTCTTTGCTGTGTGTTTGGTCTCTTTACTTCAGAGGTGCTCGGTTGCGTTTATGAACTTTCAGGACACCCTCCATCAGTAACATCTGCTCATTCACACACCTTCAGTAAGTATATGTACTGAGGCAATGGCTATACATTACACACACACACACATACACACTTCCATATCATTTTTGCCTGATTTCTCTTTTTCCTCTTTTTTTCATCTCCCGTTGGTGTCCTTTTTTGTGGTCGTGACTCATCTCCTTGACCTTCTGCTCACCTTCTCTCTTGAGTGTCCACCTAAAATACTGCACATCAGTCATTTCATCTCTCTCTCTGTAAATCTGGTCCCAGTCACTCCATTAATGTTTCATTCCTTAAGCAGTTCATGTGGAGATCAGTGAGTGTGAGTGTTTTACTCACAGCAGTGATCATCCTGGAACCTTACCAAGGCTCTCAGCACCACTTCAGTCTTTATTCATCCTATTCCATAGTATCTGCTTTGGATTATATTTCACTATCATGTACATCATATTAATGGCAGAAGATTTAGTCTTCTTCAATTCGTAAGATTCTGACTAGTGTCTGTAGCACTCCTGAGCACTAGCACTTACTCCAGCGCTCATGTTCAGTTTTGTCTCTCTCAGTGTCTGTTCTTCCTACAACTGTCTCACACTTGTTCTGTTCAGTTGCCAGACATTTGGGGTGTTTTAACACTAGCCCCTTTTGTTTGGATCCGAGGCTTTTTTTTTTTTGCACTGTTTTGTTGAAGTACATTTTGAATTTTGAATTTTACATAAAAATAATGTGGTCTGGGGTCCATTTAGTTCATGGTTCATTAGTTATTTTTTTAATAAAATAAAAGCAAACAGTAAATAAATGTAAGGTTTAGATGCATCTGTTTTTTGTTTTTTTTTCCTGATTCAATCCTCTTTGTACTGAAAGTGTGGTATATTCTCCGTGAAATTTCTTTTTCAACCAGGAAACTGATTTCTGGTAAATTGGAAATCAGTTGTCTTGCTTCTAGGGAACCACAGCTTGTGCGATTCATCCTGAGATGGGTGCTGAATAACACGATTGGTTGAACTTATGTTACTTTCTAGTTCAAATAATTTTTGGCTAAATGGTAAAAAAGATAAAAAAGAAAAAGTATATAACATATAAATGAAATTCTAAAAATGAATTATAAAAAGTAAAAACAGACTCGCAGTGATCCCAAATGCAGAGTTTCAGGTCCAGCATGAAAGTCTTACAGCACTTGTATCACTGTTGGCTCATATTGTGCCACCAGGGTCATCACCTGGGATAATAGTTTGTGCTAAATAAACGAACATATATTTAATAAAGTAAGATGTGATTAATTTACGTTTTAGTTTATTTATTTATTTTTACATTTTTAAAATCTTTATGTTCAGTCTATTTTTAACAGTTGCATGCCCTTCTTCACCCTCTTTATGGTTTTACATCCCACAGGCTTTGTCTTTCTCTGTGCCTAACTTTCTTGCTATTTGATGTTCTTTCCTATTGGGTTAGACTCTTCCTCTTTTTGCATCCCATCATCTCTCTCTCTCTCTCTCTCTCTCTCTCTCTCTAATACTCTTAGGTCTTGGCTTAAACCCTGCAGGTCAGTGCTGGAATGTATCTGACTATGTACTTCTAAAGTGTTCAATTAAGGGTGTGTGTGTGTGTGTGTGTGTGTGAGAGAGAGAGAGACAGAGAGAGAGAGAGAGAGAGAGAGAGAGATTAGGAACAGTGTTTCATCTGTACAGGTCTTCAAATAGACACATAAAAATAAGATGTGTAGACTCTCACACCTACACTCTTCAATCACTTTTTCTACAACATATAGGAGATCATTTAAGATATTTTATTTTATACACAGAAAATTTTCTAACCCTGTAGGCATTCGGAACATGACAGCAAGATGCGCCCAAACATAATTGCTATTTGCTATCTTTTTCTATAGCCATGATGTTTTTTTTTTTTTTCCTGTTCCCAACTTCATTTCTGCAGTAATATTATGATGTGTGTATGCATGATGGAAAGAGCTGAATATGCAGCCATTTCAAAGACAGATGCTATCCCTGCATATGCTTATGACTGACAATACAGACAGTGGAAAAGCACTGGGAGATTTCACTTTCGTGAGTCTTTCTAGATATTATGTAATAACACATTAATAGCAGTCATTATCGCAAATAATCATTTGCGATATCAAGGCATTGTGCCACTTCTTTGCAGTTAAGTATGAATAAGTAATAATAATACGTATAAGTGGCCATCACAGGCTGTCGTCTTGCTTGCCAACCAAATGAGGAGGGCGAACTCTAGAACCCTTCAATCTAGTGCCCGTGTTCTTTTAATGACTTCCCCCTGGTTTACAGCTCTAGTGAATTTTAATTAGGCTACAATGCTAATGTTGAGGAAACGTGTTCATTCAATGATGTGGGAGGTGGGATAGTGTGCGCATACTGATTCAGCGGGAAGCACTGTGGACAGACGTTGTGAACTATAAAAGGTGAAACACCAGGCGAAGAAAACTAGTAAAAAGTTATGGTGTCAATAAGCTCTGGCTGTCTCACTCCGTGAAATGCCCTCAGCTCAGCTAAAAGAAAAATTATAGTCAGTAATAATAAGTCCATCTGTGATGGTCCACTAAGCTTTGATTCTATGTAATTATCTGTACGCCTCTCTCTCTGTCTCTCGCTCTCTCATGTAGATGGGATTGGCTGTTATTGTGGTTAAATGCTAGCAGATGTCTCCTTAATTGATTGAAACAAATTACTGAGGCATTGATCCTGTGTGTGTGTGTGTGTGTGTGTGTGTGTGTGTGTAGGCGATTGTTGTATATCATGGACACAATTTGAACAAAACTGCGCTTCAGTGGAACATTAATTTTTCTAACTTAAACCAAGCTGCAAATCTCATTGTCATCATTTACATTTGTCATCTCTCCTTCCTGGATTGTGAAAAAAATGATGTGTGTCACAGCCACTTTTACATAAGCCCTGGTTATGTGGTGCTGTAGGGTCGGGTAATTTATGCACTGCTGCTTCATCTACGCTACCCCCATGGAGGCGTTAGCGGAACCTCTAAGACGCTGCTCTAACCAGAAACACTGGTTGACTGACAAGCTGTCAGGGGGATCATGGGTAATGGTGAGCAAACGTATAGGCCTTCCCTACAAGCTGACCTCTGCATTCACTCTAGAGGCTTAATTTTGACCTCAGCTGATCTCTCTAAGGTCTAGAATTGACCTCTGATCACGTCTGTACCTGATTGCACATGCTAATCACATGCTAATGGATGATTTAGAATGGACACCTTGTGTGAATTCCTGCTTCTCATGGTGGTGAAACCCTCTCAAAACATCAATGTGCTATTACGTCTCACCACACACGGGGCTCAGGAACGCCACTCATGCACTGAACAGGATAGATAGTTTAGGCTAAGCGCTAAGACTCCTTATCATAACTCCCTGAGGCAAAGCAGTTGTCATGTACTGTGCGCTTATTGTGTAATGACTTATAATACAGCTCTCAGCAAGCCGCTGTCGTGAACCTGCACTGTGATTTACTGCACTGGATTTATATGCCTACTCAAACAAGCACAGACTTCCCACTTTACAGCCATACAGTACATACGGCATGCTGAATTATATATAAACGACATCTCGGTATGCTGTATTTTCTGTAATCTCACCAACCATTTTTCAGATTTAGTCTTCTTTAAACTAAACCAAAATTGTGCTTTCTGGTCTACATTTGCCATGATTTACAAAGTACAAATCTGGTTTAAATTTAAATATATTTTGGCAGAGATTAACTGAAGGTAGCTATTAGGAAATTCAAGATTAAAACAAATACAGTCTCTGTCTTCAATGTTTCCTCTGAGGTCACACTCCCAAAACACCTGCCGAGGCTAGAAAATCTGAATTCTAGTGTAAGAATTGCTAGGCAATGTGATTGAGATGTCTCTCTGTTCTGATTTAGCTGGATGTTGTTGATCCATTTTTTCCATCAGGGAGTTTTTCATATAAGACGATAAGGGCAAACAAACAAATATTATGTGCAAAATCACTGACCTTACCTTTAAAGAGTAAGGCAGTGTGCAATTGGGAGCATTTCTATCACTGACTATGTCACTGAAAATTGCCCAGTGTACACTTTTAGATTCTGTACATAAAACTAGTCCCTTAACTATGTACATACACACTGCTTTTAATTTTTTCTCTCTGAATTCACCTGGCTACATTTCTTCTTCTTCTTCTCTTCTTCTTCTTCTCCTTATTATTATTACTTCCTTAAATATAATTGTTTTGATATGGTTATGTTTTGATATGGAGTCTATATATTGCACACATGGTGTTCCTCTGATCTGATCATTTGTAGCACTCTAATCACTTTAAATTACAATAATTGTTATAACACGGTAAGCCACATCACCTTTCAATTCTTCAGAGGTGTAAGTCAGTTGAATTGCACTGTGACTCCTTCCATCATTGGGTTGTGAAGCATGTTGGACAGCACTGGATTAGGGTTAAGGCAGGTTTAGGCCTGATCTGGCTGTAGTGGGCCCCTCGGCCCCTGGCTTTGGCTGCCTCAGCACACTGACTCAGTCAGCATTGCTGCATATTTAATGTCCTGATGAGCACTTCCACCTGCTGACACAGGCAAAGTGACAGAACAATACACCCCTCCGCTCCACACCTCAATTGCTATATCCAACCATCCACGCAGCCTTGTAGCTAGCCTGCCTGGAACATCCTCGTCCATCCAACCCCTGGCTTTTTCTATGAACATATGATCTCACATACTGACCTCACTGACCTGTTTCTTTTTTTTTTTTTTGTAAAGCACCACCACTCTTTCCCTGTCTACACCATCCACATTCCCAGCTACATGCTCTCCTACAGCCATGCTCTATATGTTACTGCTCTCAACTCGGTCAGGCACACTCTTGCACCTGGTCCCTCGAGTATCCTATCCCACTTTCTCTCCTACTTTCTTTGTCTCGCTCACTTATATGCATATGCTCCCTTTTTGTAGAATGCTCATCTCCATTTTAAGGCAGATTTTTACAAAGTCTAATGTTAGTGTTGTTTTTGTAACGCTCATATCTTTCCCTTTTGGCATTTGGATCTATTTCATTGTATCTAATTTTGGACCATTCCTTCCACACACATGCACAGATATAGTATGTCAGACTCCGCTCAGCTGTTCAGTGTGTGTAAACTGAGAGCTGTGATTCGATGACTGTTCTCAGCGGACTAGTCAGACCAGAGTTTGATGCTCACTGAGGTCCATATCTGTAAGACACCACAGATTTAGTGTGCGGATGATCCAGGCTAATTTATTTTACCTTGATGAAGAAGGCTAAATGACGATCCCATAGCCCGCAGCTCAGTCTCTCATACACAGAGACACAGGCATACACACTCCTTTACCAATGTCTGTGTAAGTTTAATTGCCTTGTGTATAAGAGTAGCTCAAAATGCTATAGCTCCTTTAGTGTCTTTTTTTTTTTTTCAAATTAAAGCTGCATTTTCTTAAAAAGTAAAAAAAAAAAATCTTTATAGTGACCAGTCAAAATGTTGGCTATGCCTACACCTAACTTTTTTAAGCTGCTTTGTAATAATAACATTTCCTCATGGAAACCAGCCAAATGTCCTCAGAAGGTCAAAATATCATATATACTTATCATTGTGAAGACATTTGACATTTATCCACATACATACACATATACATACAAGACAGCTGAACATGCCATGCTGTAGTTCAAGTGAATGGATCAGCATGACTGAAAGTGTACTCAAAGTGTTAATTCTGTACTAATTCTATGTTCTGAAGCTGATGAACCACGAACACCATATGGCTTAAGAAAGAAAAGTTCCTGCTAAATTGTGGCAAAGGTGGTTTGGTTTAATGACATGGGTCTATCGTATTTTGCTCACTTACTCTCTCTTTTTATTTATTTATTTATTTATTTATATAAATCTCTCTCTTTCTCTCTGACCATTCTATCTATTAGTCAACAAAAAAAATTCTCATTTCAAGCAAAACTAGAACAGAGTGTATCTAACACACATACACACACACACACACACACATTTATTTCCACAACAACAATTAAATCATTCTCACGGGATTTCTCTAAAACCTGACTGCAAATTCAGTCACTTTGCAATTCGTCTTTCCACTCAGACAGCGTGAAGTGTGTGTGAAGCCCCGCTCTCTCTCCTGCCTGGGATACATACTTCTTTACATTCCATAGTTGCTTGTGTTCATATGGGCATATAAAGAAGTATGTCCCCCAAGCAGGGTCCATGGGCTCGGATACACAGCACTGTCCCATAACCGTCTCGTCCTCTCCACTCAATACATTTGAACACTAGTCTGCTAAAAAGTTGCTACGAACTTTTAATAACTATTGCAGAAGTATGTATACAAATTATATGCTTTCTATATATTTTTTCCTTTTAATTCAAGATTAATCTAGGTCTCTGTATGAGGAAGTGTACTAGGCTCATGCTAATTCTGTACTAAATATTACATGGCAACAGCGAAAATTATTCTGACTGCGTCTCTTGATTACTTTACAGGACAAGTTGCTAATACCTCACATTTTTTTTTCGGTTCATTTGCATTATATAAATATTCCACATTTTTAAATTGCTTACAGAAAAAAAAATCACAAGCACTATAAATTATTACACCATAAGCGCATATTGGTGTTTGACGCATTTTATCTCTCGCTGCCTTTCTTTTCGTAACTTAGAGATTTTCAGCACTTTAAGTCGCTCTCTCTCTCTCTCTCTCTCTCCTGGTCTACCTGAAAAAAGCTGCATTGCTGCACACACATGAACCTATGCGCACATGCACATTATGACACAGATGTGCTAGTTTTTTTGAAGGCTATGCAGAGCAGCCCCATGCACGATTCACCTTGACTGTCAGCCCTAGAGGTGCCACTGCAGCAGAAAGAGAGAAAGACAGAGAGAGAGAGAGAGAGAGAGAGAGAGAGACACAAAGTGAGAGATTTGGTGCTTACCTAGTAGGTAGCCATCAGATTGAGTCCCTCAGGTTCAGTTTCTAATGGGCCAATGCACCAAACAGGCAAACAGGAAGGAAAAGAGTGCCTTGCCTTTTCCTCTCTTCTACTCCGGCCCAGGTGCTACCTCTGCAATCTCTTTCCTCCTTCTTTTTCCCTCTCTTGCTATCAGAGTCTGTTTCTCTCCCCCTCTCTCTCTCTCTCTCTCTCTATATCTTATTCTGTTTCACACTCTAACACTCTCTCCCTCCTCCCATCTCTCTGACTGTCTGTCCCCCCAACACACACACACACACACAAACAGTAAAGTTTGTCCACTGCAGGGCTCCTCTGTTCTCTCATCACTGTCCTGAATAGGTTCGAACACTCTGATGTGTAGCTAATATGGTCCAGAGGAGATAAATGGTTATCTGATGATCTGTATCGCTGACCTAGCCTCACTGCATTCCACCTTTCATCCTCTCATTGCCTGGCTTTCTCACTCTCTCAGTCCATAATGCACAGCCTATAGAGCCTGCACCACACACACCTCCTCCTCATTCTCTCTTCCGCTCGCTCTTTTCCCCTCCCCTTACTTTCATTGACCCTTGACAGTATATCCCACTCTCTCATTCCCTTTCTCTCTCACTCGCATCCAACAATGGTCCGATTATAAACCCATATGTATGTTTGCTTATACAAAGTGTTAATGGACATCTCTGGGATATAAAGTAGTTACATCTATAAATACACACTTCAGAACACAAAGAGGACCACTATGTATAGGAGTGTGTATTTGTTTCTCCTTTGTATCACCTTGTATCACCTTTTTTTTTTTTTTTTTTTACATCCCCACCACCTCCTTCGGTGATAAACTCCAATTTATAGACAAGTAGCACACAGCTGAGTTTCCTCTTAAATAATTAGACCATCACTGTGAAGTGTCACTGCTCTCACTGCAAGCACCTCACTGCAGTGTTGGATAGCGGAGACGCTATATGAAGTGTGTGTGTGACACTCGCATGACACTCAGTTTGACCATTAGAGCATAGGGAAGTCAGAGGAGGAAACAACCAGCCTCAGTAGTCTAATGATCCCTCATGCTGTGTCTAAGTATGTGTGTAAGTCTGCATGTGTATCAAGTGACCATGTGCTATTTTATATTTAATCCTTAACTAAAGGTTTTTTAAAAAACTGCAAGTCTTATTTATACACAATGTTACTAATTAGCTTTCTGCATTAGACTGCTTTACCTTTAAGTACCTACAAAAACAATGCTCTGGTAATTCAAATGTCTAACAAGGAAAACAGTAATAGTAGTTCTGCATGTTGTGTAATTAAGCAGATCTGAAGCAGATGTTTAACTACATTCTATATGTAATTATCACCAAGTTTGTCCCCAAATCACCATGTTCACACCACATACAAAGCAGACTACGCCAAATAATATAAAGTCATTCCCATAATATAATAATTACACATAATAATAATTCTAATAATTACACATACAATTATACACTAAATTATTTCTTTATTTACTTAAGGGGAAATGCACAGAGACAAGAATTGCATTATGGAAGCTCATAATTAATTACTTAAGTATTAAAGAACACAATATATTAAGTGAGCTCATATATTACCATATACTTTTAATGTAAGACTGAGAACCAGACAACACAGTGTGCACCCATTACCTATATCCACAGTAAACAGAACACACACACTACTAATGAGATTACACTTCCTCTTATCTGTGATTTACACTTTGAACACCTAAGTAAACCACAACATTACTTTTTTCATTACATGACACTACTAAAAAGTGGATAGATGGAGCTGTCATTATCAGATCAACATTTAAATACATACACTACGTGTACTTTTCTGACTGCACAGCCTGTTCCTGTCCACATAACCAGACTGCTTAATAAACAAGCATTTCGTATACGTTATAAATGATCCATACTTTATGTGTAGTTTACTGACACCAGCAGAAGTCTGCATCCAACGGCTAATGGCTGACTGCATATAGCTGTCTCTCCCTATAGCGTCTTCTCTGTAATTAAACTGAAAGTCATCATAAATCACCACTCCTTCCCTCTCCCGCATTCACCCACCTTTATTTTTCATCCGTCCTTCTTTGATGCTACCAGTTGTGTAAATCCAGGTCTCCCCCACCCTCTTTCTCTCTCTCTTGCACACAGCCAACTTCTAATATGAGCTTTCCACCCCTACACTATAGATGGAACCATTACTTGGAAATATGTTTGTCAGAACACACACACACACACACAACACACACACACACTTTAGGAACAGGTGTACCATTCCTGTCCTGCACTAGCCAATCCCGAGCTCCCCACACCACAGTCCTCCACCTTCAGCAGCTGTTCAATCTGAGAACAGTCCAACTGTCACCTGATCCTCCAAGTTCTGGTTCAGTCTGCATTTAAACATGGCCTGGGTCACCACCATGCCAACGGGGTAAAATTAGCAGGTAGAGAGCTGACTGGCCTTTATGTCCCATAGAGAGGTCAAGGTCATGTGAGTCGGCTCCTTTCTGTCTCATCATCACTGTCTGTCCCTACTTACTTCTCTCTGAAAGGATCACTTTGGAATTGTGATTTCAAAGACAAGTGAGTAAAGACAAATTACCCTACATTCTGCCCCTGCCCTATTGCAACACTAATATTCTTAATGTATCTTTTATCCTGAAAATAAATGAGAACATTTTCACACAAAATCATTTTATCAGATAGTTGTGCAAAAACGATTGCAAAAACTCTAAAACAATAAAGAACTCAGCCATTTTCAAACTTCTCAAATTGCTTCAGCTTCCTGTGCTGGCATAACCTAACGCAGGTCGTAGTGTGATGCAGTAGTATAATAAGGGTGCTAGCATCTCCACTAGCGCTAGCACTAAAGCAACTTTGACAGGAGCAGTCTGCCAGAGCAGAGAGCTCAGCGCTGCTTTGGCTGCATATTAACACATACATAAACACAGACACATAGCAGAAGAGACAGGACAAGATGAAGAGTGTTCACCTACACGCACATGTGCCATACATACATTCACGCATACGCACTCACTTACCGAGAGAGGCTGTACTGGATGGGGATGGCAGGAGGATCGTCTGTATACCAGCAGCTGAATCAGCGTTTGAGAGTTTAAGGATGAGAGCAGAGAGAAGGGGAGAGACAGAGAGAGAGAGAGAGAGAGAGAGAGAGAAAGAGAGAGAGAGGATGGAAAAGAGAAAAGGAGGTGAAAATAAAAGAGAAAAGGAGGCAGTGACATTGGAGGTGTCTTGCTTCTTCATATGATGTACAGGGAAAAAAAAAAAGTTGAAATGAAACAAAATAGAAAGGCTGGAGGAACAGAGCAAGGTAGGTTAAAAATAACTTTGGCAATCATAGGCCTCCAGCCCATCTCATCACAGTATGGGCATGTCTGATTGGCAATGCATCATGGTACTTTTAGAGGAAACCCCACCCCCATCCTCCCACCTGTCCTACGAAAGCCAGATTCTCTGAGCTACATCCTGTGGGATCTGAAACAGGAGTAGGAGACAGTATGGACAGTGTGCTGACATTAGGAGAGAGAAAAAGAAAATGCAGTAACAGCACCGGAAAGATGAAGCTTAGTGATGGTTTTTCTGTCTTTATTCCCTGGGATCTCGTCAAACTGGTCTCTAAGTTATAATCCATACTGTCGCACACTCCTGTCCATCCCAAAAGCGAAAAAGAAGTGGGTCAGCCTGGTTAATAATGCCATCAAAATTCGTCACCGCAGCGGATCACAGGAAAAAAATCGATTAGCATTAGATACAAAGCAGTCAGACATGACTGTGATGATCTTAGAAAAAAAAAAAAAAATCTAGAGCAATGAGTTAATGGTACACACGGGGCGGGTGTCGAGAGTTAAGAGTGATCGGTAGAGCCTCCCACTGCCCTGAGGCTTTTATACCCCTGGGGTAAAGGCCGAGCAAAGTCCCTCTGGCCCTTCACCCACTTCCTTCACACTCTGACCTTATTTAGTGAGGCAGGGCAAAAAATAGCCCCTCAAGTGTTGCTGGCTTTGCCTCTCAGTGGGTTGGGCTTTGAGTAGGCAGGGCTTCTGGCAGAAGGAGGGGTATGTTTGGGCGGATAGTGAGAGGGAAGAGCAGGTGGTCTTGCTCATTCACTCTGTAGACTGATAAATTTTGCCTGTGCTGTTTTGTTTTTGGTCATTTTTTTAATCAATTTATCTTTTCCACAGCTGTTAAAATAGAAGTTTTTAGAATGCGTTGTTAGAGTCTATTCTTGTTTCCCTAACGCTATACCCTACACTGCTGCCCTGTATCTGCAGGTATTTTTAGGCTAGCCAAATAAAGAGGTGTGTGTCCCCCAGTCCAGCCCTGAAACTCAGTGAGCTGACCTGCTGCAAGCTGATCATGGTGCTCTGCTATGTATGGTCAGAGTTGTTGAGCTTTAGGAGAGAGAAAAATCACACAGGCCGAGTTAAATATCCTGTGTGTGTATCCATTCCATACTGTGTTTAGGGAAGTAAACTGTGCTAGTGTTTTTGCACAGCCTGATTTGCTGGATCGTGCCAATGAAACAGGGCTCTGCAGTAAATCCCAGGGCTGTTGTTTCTCCATCTTGAACACTGATTTTATTGTTCACTGAGTTTATAGCTGTTTTGGACAAAGGTCTGATTATGTTGCTGCATGTTGCAATTGCAACAAAGGCTTGAGGTATAACATATATAACATCCAACATAACCTGACATTTCATGGTCTGTTTAAACATGAATCTTTTCATTAATTATTATTATTATTATTATTATTATTTAGTCTTTTCCTAGATCTCACCCAAGTGGTTTAAATTTGGCTTCTCATATATTTATTACTTCTGGTACGTGTCTGAGAAAGAGATGAGGAGAGAGAAGAAAAATTTATAAAACTAATAAAATAATAAAACTAATAAAATGTCAGCAGTGTGTCTGAAGAAAGAGACATTTGCTCTTTACACGTTTATAAACACAAATGGTGACTACATGATTTACATTTTCTCCATTATCCTGGGACTGAGCATTGTAGTGCCTCTTTGGTATGTAACGTGAAAGTGCAGGATGAGGCAGGGGCTTCAGAATTGAGAGGACAGCAGAAAGAGGGGAGATGGGAAAAGAAAAGATATTGATTTCCACCTTAAAAAGGCAATCTCCTCAGCTAAAGTGCTCTTGGGGGAAAAAAACGACACCAAAAAAGCTGTGTGTGTGTGTGTGTGTGTGTGTGTGCGTGTGCGCGAGTGCGTGTATGTATGTTTGAAAGAGAGACAGACAGACAGACAGAGGAAGTGAGAGAATGTGTCACAAGACGGTCAGTAGGTAACCCACTGTATCACAATGAAGGGCTCTTGGTTATTACAGCACTGTTTTATCTTTACTCTGTTATAAGCAATATTGTCCTATGAGCCATAATAGTGATAATTCATAGAAGCCATCATTACATGAAGATTATGATTAGTTAAGGATAAGGTGAGGAGAGGGGTTAGGGGTGGTGTTTTTCGATGAAATATGAATTCTCTTGTTTGAGTTGCAATTTTTTTTTCAATTTATGTGTTTGTACTAGTCATCCCGGTCATCTGAGGTATGATTTTAGTAAGGATCAGTGACCGATCCCTTCTTTAATATACATTAATAGGACTATCCAATCTAGCACAAAATTTGTAAGATTTCTAGCAGATTGAACAATTTTATTGGATACATGCATGAAAGACCATGCAGATCACGCGTATCTGTACAATAAAAATCCTAATGTGTATTTTTCTAGGGCACTCTTATTTAGTAGTAGCGATGAAAGAGACACACGTGACAGAGAGGGAGGTTGGCTGTAGCTTTATTTTGCAAAAAAAAAATAAAAAAGGATAGGAGAATGAAAAGAAGGCAGTATTCCCTCAAACGTGTTCATTATGGTGCATTAACAACTGCAAGCAAACACACTAACAAACCGCCCTGTATGCAGTGAAACGAGTGATCATGTAATATGATATTTGTACCAATCCCAGACTGGGTCGGGTGAGGAGATGGGTTGGGGGAGTGGGGGTTTGGGGTAGAGGGAGGATCTCAGAATGTAAAGACGCAGTGTTTAGGAGTTTCATGTAGGAATCTGTACACATTGCACCATATGAATTCAAGCCACTGTGGATTTCTTGCCACAGCCATCTTAAACATTTAAAACATTCTTGAAAATCTGTCAGCACTAATAATTCTAAATGTGTGCTCAGGAGACTATACTAAATTGCTTTCTTAGCCATTGTTTTTTTAGGAGTAGAAGCTAGAGGTATTTCATGCGTGTGGTGATCTGGGGAAACCTGTTGGATTATGCTGTGGATGAATTCTCACAAGCAGAGAAAATGATGAAAAACTGTGTTAATACTGTGTTAAAACTGGGTTATAAACAATGTGGAATTTTTTTTTTTTTTTTTTCTATTTAACCTTGCCTAAGCCTTCTCCCTTTATGTCAGGTAAGCAGCCAGTTTAACAAAGCCTGTGTAAAAACAGTCACTGTGCCTTAAAACCTTGCTCGTTAAGCGTGATTTTCTTCATACAATGAATAAATGTCAGTTTTAGGAGAGCTTTGTGCCATAGTGAAATAGACATAAGCCCAATCAATCCGGTTTGCCTCTTAATGCATCAGCAATTATTTCCCCACCAATGTAAGAGCGCATAAAGATCAGTAAAGAGCAACAATGATGCTCATGTTTAAATACCACAAGTGGCCATAACATCAGACTAGAGAGACTGGTGTGGATGATGACGATGATTAAAGTGATTACACATTTCCCATCTTACACCTACGTTCTTTGATAAAGTGTCACTAATGTCGTTTTTCCATAAGCAGATTGAGCTAAATGTAGAGGCAGACAGGCTGTTTGCTTTCTATAGCCTATCTGCTAAGGATAATATTAAAGTTAAGATGCTTGCAACTGAGATAATATAGCGATGTCAGAAGAGTTATTAATAAAATTGTTTATGATTTAATGCTAGTGAGATAATAGTTAATGATTTCTACTAATCTATAAACGTTGTTTGCCCTTTTTATATAAAATAATTTTTGTTGTTATTAAAGAAGGAGTACCTGCCTAGTCATAGATAATAAATAAAACATGACAGGGCATGCTGTTATAGGAAAATAATCAATCAATAATCAAAAATCAGGTGATAATTCTCCAACAACAGCTTATCCCCAAGTATTTTATTCCTGTTATAGCAAAGACATTTTTTTATTTATTAATGAAGAACACATTGCACTGTTTAATCCATTTATACTGTAGTTTATTTAATGTTGTGGAGCATCCAAGAAACAAGTTAGTTCCTGTTATCACTTATCACTTACAGCAGCTAGAAACGGTCATTCTTTCATCAGCCTCTTTTTTTTCTCTCTCTCTCTTACAGTTAATAAGACAAAAAAAAATGCAGCTTCTCATGTTACTGCCAAAGCACAAAGCACAAAGCCCTCCATCCTGAAGATTTTCCCATTGCAGAAAACTTAAAGGACCAGCTTTACTTCAGACTGTTACAAAGTGCTGACACTCCTTTCAGTAAACTCCTGATAGAAACCTTCAACATGTCGACAATTACATGATTTCTTTAATCCATTTATATGGAGCATCCACCATTTAAGGGTCAGAATAGTTATTAAGCAAGGGTATCAGAGATCAGAGCAGCAATATGTCTATAAAGGTAATGGGCATAATGCATTAAGCTGTTTGAGGTAGTTTTCAGGTGCAATTAGACCACCTTCTGTGCAAAACACCTTCAGTTCTATGTACAAAAGTAGTGTACAGGCACATAGATGGAAAAGCAAACTGTATTTATGTGCCTGTAAACTGTAAATCATGCAAAAAGTGAAAGTCAGTGGGAAAAAAAAGTGGGTGAAAAATGAGTGAACATTGGGAAATGCTTTGGGCAATTAGTGGTGGCCAGTTTTGCATGTGATTTTGTGCAGATGTAAATTAGCATGTCATTTGGTGCAGTTTAGCTAGCACTGCCGGGAAAGCAATTTTTCTGCAGAACATTTTTTAACTGTTGACATGACATTTTTCTTTTGCTTGATTTTTTTTTTTGTTTTTCATTCATTCTTATAGATATTCTTTAGTTATTAAAAAAAACCGTAATAATGCAATACCCTTTTACAGTAGATTATTGGTCAAAGAACTATTCAGGCATGTCCTGTGATGGAAGGGCATCGCATCCGAGGTGTATTCCCGCCTCATAGTGAGTGTTTGCGGGACAAGCTCCAGATCGACCAGGACCCTGATAAGGATAAAGCAGTTACTGAAAGTGAGTAAATGAGTGAGGGAACTATTCAGGCTAGCTGCATATTATAATGCTGCTTGTTCAATGGGGTGCAGATCTGGCAACATCTAACATCTAAATTCAACACCCTACGCAGGACTATTGTGACGCTGTCTAAATATGATCTAAATGTTATAGGAGCCACAGTTGAAAACAAAAAAAAAAATGAATTACGTACATTTTATAAAGAGTAGCTTACTCTGCACACAGCAGTCATTTCATTAAGGTAAAATCAATTTGTATTCTAATGGCGTGTAAGCCATATCAAGTCCCTTCACACCCTCTAATTATTCTGACACAAGAGAATTTATTTAATAAGTACTTCATTTACTAACACATTTATTTCTTTGTTACTGAAGCAGAATTTCCTCTTTCATCCCAAGCATTTTATTGGCTATGTGGTTGACCAATTCCATCATTTCACAGTGGCTTTTAACTGCAATTTTCAACTCAGAGTGCATTTAGCAGATGCTCCCAGGCGTAGTTTTTGTGATGAGCTACAGCCTTATTACTTGTCCCCATGTACATACTTCTGGCCCAATGACTGAACATATTACAGACCACACGTTGCTTGCTGTCAGGACAAATGCCCAAAAGAGAAGAAATAATATAAATTTGAAAAATAGGCTTTTAAGATCTAAATGAATGCAAGAAATATGCTTGTAGTTCTCTGAATCCTGACTGAATGATTCTGATAGATCACAATCAGCATTTTGCAATGCTCTAGTTACTCCTGATTCACTTTGTTCAGTCATATCCTACTGAAAAAAAAAACTGCAGTAAAACAACAATACACCAAATCCATCTGCCTATTTTGTCATCCAAATGAGATCTCATCTCATATTTAAGAACTATTTTTAAGGGTACCAACTGGAAATAGGGGTATTTAACTTGAAATACTCCCAAAGTTTATACACAAACTGCTACAGGATTCTATATAGAGCAGAATGTGTGTGTGTGTGTGTGTGTGTGTGTGTGTGTGTCAGGGGTCAGGATGGGTGGTGTACA
Organism: Pangasius sanitwongsei; assembly: GCA_037576675.1. Classification (NCBI taxonomy): domain Eukaryota; kingdom Metazoa; phylum Chordata; class Actinopteri; order Siluriformes; family Pangasiidae; genus Pangasius; species Pangasius sanitwongsei. Next base: position 12,577,141 of record CM075018.1, read on the forward strand.
TCTAATTTCTTCTGTGTGTAATACAGAGAGAGAATGAAGGGCAGACAGCTCAGCCTTGACTGTAGTGTGACTGAGTTCCCGAATAACAGCTACTAATATATCCAACAAACCAAAGTGAGAGAGAGACAGACAGAGAGAGGGAAAGAGAGAGAGAGAGAGAATTAGAGCAAGAGATAGAGATACACTGATACAATTAATCAAGAGTCATCCATCTTTTTTTGATCATACCATACAATCATACCATACAATTGAGCATCTGTTATGTTTCTGGATAAAATTAAAGTTCTAAAATACATTTAATTACATTTTGTATATTCACTTGTATTTCTGTAGATTTTTTTTTTATATTGCCGAATTTATCTCCAAATGTAAACATTTAGATAATGAATGGGACTCTTTATCTGGCATGTAGTGTTGGCATTCAAATCAGAATCTGAGATTTTATCAATAAGATACATGTTTTTATAGTATGTTTGCCACATTCTGTTTGTATTTTCTAAATCTATTCATGTGTCAATGTGTATTTGTGTATCAGTATATATAGTCCCCTCCAAAAGTATTGGAATGGCAGTACACTGAAGACATTTGGGTTTGAGATCAAAAGATGAATATGAGACAATAGATCAGAATTTCAGCTTTCATTTCTTTAAATGTACATCAAGATGTGTTAAACAACTTAGAACATGGTACCTTTGGTGGCACACCACCCAATTTTTAGGTGAGCAAAAATATAGGAACAGATCGACTTAAAGTGAATAACATTTAATATTTGGTTGCATATCCCTTGCTTGCAAAAACAATGTTTTGGATCATGAACAGATCCTTTCTTTCTTTACGCTCTGGCCTTTCCATCACTTTGGTAGAGGTTAATCTTGGTTCCAGAACTTTTGTGGCTCATTTCTGTATTTCTTTGTGAATTCCAATCTGGCTTTCTGATTCTTACTTTTTGGCATCTTGTGGTATGGCCTCTATTTTTCTGCTCTCGAAGTCTTCGAACAGTGTATTGTGATTTACCTTTACCCCTGCCCTGTGGAGGTTGTTGGTGATGTCACTGAATGTTGCTTTTAGGTTTTTCTTCTCAGCTCTCACAATGTTTGTCATTAACTGTTGTTGTTTTCCTTGGCCAACCTGGTTGATGCCTGGGTGTTAGTACACCAGTGGTTTCTTTCTTTTTCAGAACATTTCAAATTGTTGTATTGGCTATCCCCAATGCTTGTGCATTTGAAATTTGAAATGAATTGGATTTTTAGATTTAGATAAATGTCTGATAGATTTTCCCTCTTTTTGCAGTTTCAAAATGGCTTGCTTTTCTCCCATAGATGGCCCACTGGTCTTCATGTTGGTTTATCCTTTTTAACAACAAATGCAGTGTTCACAGGCAAAACCCAGGGCTTAATAAACTGAGAGTAGACATTCAGAGCTTTTAATTATTTAAACACTTGATCTAACTGGGCACACCTGGGCAACAAGAAACACCTGTCAATCACATATTCCAATATTTTTGATCATGTGAAAAATGGGTGGGTTCAAACAAAAGGTTCTTATTTCCACGTTGTTTAACACATGTAGATGTAAATACCAGGAAATGAAAGTTGAAATTCTGATCTATCATCTTTTGATCTCAACACAAATGTCTTCAGTGTAGAGCAAAAACAAAAGAACTGGCCTTGCCATTCAGGTGCTTTCGGAGGGAACTTGTGTGAGAAATCTGCTCGAACATATTGTACATACAGCACAAGCACTGTGGCTATATGTGTGTAATTAAGAGCAGGTCACTCTGAGGGAGGCAATAAAGGTGACATAAAGAACAAAGCTTCTGCTTTTTGGTAGCTTGTGTCCAGAGGGAGAGAGAGAGAGAGAGAGAGAAGCAGAAAGAGAGCGAGAAAGAGAGAAAAATTGGAAAGGTTGGCCCCAAAACAAAGTGTTTACCTCCAGGATTTTGTGTGTATATGGCATTTCGCTGGGTTTCTGCACAGGGTGCAGTTAACTGTCCCTGGAGAACATACACTTTAGTGGCACAGTGCAATGGGCTACGAGATGAATGCTTTCTCTGCATTACTGTGCAGCAGGAAAAAGCAATGGATACATTTCCCCACTGGACACACACACACGGACACGGACACACACACACATACACTCACATACACTCACCTACACACACACACACACACAAATACATGCTTCAAAGTGAGTGTACACTGAAGCTTTCTTCCCCCTTCAAGGGTGTACAGAAGGTAAATACAAAAAAAATCACTCTCTAAAACAATCCCTAAACCATCCAAATACCCCCTTGGTGCTTGTTATACATAACACACAATTTTTTAAATATTTTCAACAAGCACTGTACATGTATTATAATAAAATGATTCATAAATTATATTAATTATTATAACATTTTAAAATTTTAACCATGTTTCAAAATTACACAAAAATGTATAGTAATTTTACAGTAGGTCACTGATTCTCAAAAAAACACCCTGTTAAGTACTGATATCAAAACATCTAAACAAACCTGGTATGGTGACAAAACTGCAGATGTTTTTTGGGCCACATAAAAGCTGGGGGCTGAAGTACTGCAGTTTTCTAGTGCCTGAAATTTAATTATGCAAGATGTTGGACACTTGTCAGTGGGCACAAGGCAACACGAACAGCTGGTGTGGTGGACAGGAGCAGGCACAGTGGATGTTAAGTAGCCCAGGGACAGAAATGCAAAGCCATATCAGCTTTGCTCATTTTCAAATTGAGCATGCTCCAAAATTGGGCTAGAGGACATGGCCGAGTCAGGATTCTCACCTGAGACAGCTCAGTGCTGCCAGATATCCCTCCATGCTGTCTCTCCAGCATACGCACTTTCTCTCCATTGAGTCTGAATCAGAAGGTGCATTGCTGAAGACAACAAGTCAGTGCAGTCTGCGTTCTTCCCAATTTTACAAGGAATGTGCACAAGTGAGGCCAATTTCATTGGATTCCACAAGTGTTCATCAATTTCTATGAATGTTCAGTTCAGTTAAATTTTATTTGTATTGTACTCTGAGCCACAAACTGTCAAAAAGTAGCTTTACAGAAATCCAGAGGCAACAGTGGCAAAGAAAAACTCTGTGAGCCAGGAACCAGACTCTAAAAGGCCAAAAGTATGTGGACAACTGACCAGTCACACCCATTCAGTCAGTGTTTCCATTCATCCCAAAGGTGTTCAGTGGGGTTGAGGTTAGGGCTCTCTGCAGGCCACTCGAGGTCTTCCACACTAACCTTGGCAAACCATGTCTTTATGGATCTTGCTTTTGTGCACAGGGGCATTGACATGCTGCAGTGGATTTGGGTTTGGGATCCAATGAAGGGAAATGCTACAACGTACAACAATATTCTAGGCAATTATGTGCTTTGTGGCAACAGTGAGGGGGAAGGCCCACATACGGGTGTGATGGTCAGGTGTCCACATATTTTGGCCATATAGTGTGTTATACAGTACACAGTTGTAGGCAAACAGTACTAAGTGTGTTGAAAGGATGTTCCATATGAGCATTTCCGGCCATATTCAAACTTGAGTTACATGCACATAGTGAAATTCTGCACATCTTTATTTAAACCACAGATGTAACTACAAACCTAAGCGCTCCTCAGGTGGTTATGTTCAACCGTTTGCCTTCATCAGAGGCATGTTTTAGTTACAGGCAATCGTGACCTTGAACATAACACCATTTTTGCACAATATCAGTGAGGATCAGTACTAATTCCATCACCACTCTTTGACAGTTTGATGTATGTATGTGGTAAAGATCAGTAATGTATCACTTTATGGAAGATATGTTTTATTTGCAATACTACGCCATCCATTAGGCAGATAGAGAATGTTCGACTCACATCTGGTGTATTAACTGGTGCAACTGGTCCAATGGCAACAGGTTATATTGTGAACAGATCAAAACATTTTGGTGTGAAGTAGACAGGCTGGGAGATTCAATGTTATATGTCTCAGACAGTAGGGGAAGGTTACCACCAAAAGGGCCAACTGTAGCAATCAACACGAGTCAGATACCATCCAGGCTATTACTCACCCTGCATCAAAACAATAATAAGATAAAAAATCAGAATATAACAATAGCTAATGCTAAAGGAGGAGTTTATTATTGCCATTCCATATTTACCATTCCAGTGTATAGGTCTATAAATTATCTATACATTATCCTTAAGGCACCCCTCAACATGTTGATAAAATTAAGGAAGGAGAGCCTTTGGGGACACTAAAGTTCTAAAATTGCTGCTAAAAATTCTAAAATTGATGCTGTATATGAAAAAAAAAAAAGAAAAACAATTTAAAAAAAGAGCTGGGCCATGAAGTGGACAGACAGACAGACACAAATGAATTCTTAATTCATTAAAACCAATGTAGCAAACAAAAAGGCTTGGAAATACTCAGAAACATGGCAAATAAAAGCCAGGCAAGCCAGGCAATCAGCCAACAGAAGTAAACTACACAAGACTAAATCAGCAAACATGAAGGAGGCTATGGTCAAAACACTAATCAACACAGGTAGTTAACAAAGTCTTCAAATCATCACAGATATAATGCTGGAATGAGAACCGAGAGTCCAGCTTATTTAAAGGGAGTGTGACTACAAACAGCCAAGTGTCATTAATAATCAAGTGGCTATGTATGGGATAGAAGCTTGACTGGCAGTCATGTGATGAGGCTGTGGGCTGAGCATCATGGAAGTTTTAATCTTCAACTTTGGGATCTGACTTGAATAGTTATCCTGCCTTTGTGGTGCCTCGTAAGTGGTAATGTGCAAGTTGTAATAATATCATTTCTGACCTTGGGAAGTTCTACGTACGAAGTGAAAAAAAGAACATAGACGCCTCCAGGAAAGCATGTTTTTGTTTGCTCTGTCAGCACATGTAAAGCTCATAAAAAGCTACTTTAACTGCACTTTTACAGTTACAGACCTGATTGGCTACTGGTACTGTGAACTTCAAGCATTTATGCAACATTTTGGACTGAAACTGCAGTACAGCAATAACAGTGGACAATAGCAAGTAGCTTATCAACAAGCTAGCAAGCTGACAATAGTGAGTAACTTAGCAACAAGCTAGCCAGCAGACAATAGCAAGTAATGTTAGCAAAAAGTTAGCCAGCTAATGCTAGTGATAAATCTAATGTCGATGATTACCTTCTCAAAACAGTGATTAGCACTAACAGTGTTACAGTGTTATTTAACCATGTACTGTTTCTCTATATTAATTGATCTAAAGACAATACTGCTGTAAACTAATTTAAATGTAGAGGAGGGGCACTTTACACTGTTCACAGTGTGTGTGGCCTTTTTGATTTGACGTCACTACGTAAATGGGGTAGGACCTGGTATTTGAGAAGACAAAGACCCCAAGCTAATGAGTTGAAATTTGAAGTTGAGAAGGTGTTTTTGTTGATTTTTGCCAGGTGTAGTTGGGGAATTACAAGTTGCAACTTTGCCTCAAACACAGCATTACAAGAACAACTCCAACTGCTAGCTAGACTCTTCATACTCCTCCCAATCACACATGAATGCAACAGTGCAAATCCACAGTCTGGTTGTACATTTAGATTTGCAATTCATAAACGTACAATGTAATTATTGTATTATGTACATTATGTAAATGTAAACATGCTTAAATTTGTATGACAAGGTACAACTGCTAACTTTCAACCTTTATAATGTTTCATAAACATTGTCTAAATTACTATGAATTTAAAAATGTTGGTCCATTTTTATTCATTTACAAGTATGAGACCACGTTGGACACTACGTTGTATGTTCTGAAGTTCTTAAGTTCCTTTCTTCTTTGATGTAGCTACACACATAAATAGCCAAAGGCCATGCCATATAAAAAATGCCACACCAAATATTCCCATAAATCTCAGCTGCATTACAGCTCATACTTTTCTGCAGTGTGTGGTGTGAACATTGTTTGAGAGAAACAGCAAGAACAGCTTTCTCATCATATTTCTCTGTGTACAATGTTACAGAGTTGCCTATTTCAGTGATTGAATCACATTGAGCAGTTTCAGCTCTCCATGAGTAAATGGGAGATATTAAGAGAAGATGGTACAGTGTAGTGTAACAGAGCTCAATCGATAGAGACAGCTAAATATAAACTTCTGCAACGTTTCAAATTAGCTTCCATGAGAATACAGTGAGGGGATGAAAGGGATGGGTAGACTGAAAAGCATGTGCATGTATGTGGTATGCTTGGTATTGGAGCTTATGTGTTTAGAAAAGATATATTGTGCATTCAAATCAAAGAATAGTTTGCAAGCATGTGATATTTGCATGTGTATCTGATGATGGAAATAAAATAGATGTATAGTCACGTTTACATTTAAATCGTAAACCACTGAATTATCTCGATATAAATAACTTAGATGATAACACATTCTGCTGTTGTGGCTAGTATCACTTGGATACTCTAAGAACAGTTTACTCTAAAATAGTTTATGCCCAAGTCTTACCCATTCATCTAATGATGCATTTCATTTTCCAGCATTAACAAACCAAGACTCAGTGTGCCTGTGTGTGAGTCTATAACAGCTGCTGAAGTGGAAAGGGATGCAATTCGTACAAATATGAATAAGAAAGTCAGAGAAATGTGGTCCGGTTTTGTTAAATTCTGTATGAATGTAGTTGTCACAAATTCCTCCTATCAGTGTAAGTTCATGTTTTGCTTTGATCTCCCTAAGACACACATTGCAGTAGGCATATGAAAAGTTACAAACACTAACCCTGCCCCTAATCTTAATCTTTTTTTTTTATTTTTTTTTTTTACTTTTTTTGTGTTAATTATGATAAATATTTTGTTGTAATTGTTGTTTGCTGATTGCCTGGCATCTTGACTGTTCCTGTTTATAAGTTTGCTTCACTTTTTGGATCTATTTGCCAGTTTTAATAAAAATTTTAAACTGCAATTGCAGTTGCATGCAGCAGGAGAATCAAACTGGTGCAATACCTTGGCAGCCCAGGGAAAGCTGGTCAGAGAACACCAACAACACCTTGCCGAACTGGATGCCAAACTCAACATGCTCACCAGGGCTATCTCCTCCACTTTTGTCTCCCACAGAGCCCCGTCTGCAAACCCTGGCTCGCTCATCTCTGGCCCTGACAAATATGCGGGAGAGACTTCCCAGTGCAAAGGCTTCCTGCTACGGTGTTCCTTGTACTTCTTGGGTCAAGAGGGGGTCTCAGATCAACAGAAGATTGCCAATTTTCTCAGTTTACTCACAGGTAAAGCCCTCAAGTGGGCTACTGCAGTCTGGAACCAAGGAGGGGAATTGCTATCTTCATATGACTGCTTCATAGAGTACTGTTTCAGAGAGTCTTCTATCACAATCCCAAAGGCAAGGAAGTCAACGAGCAGCTCCTGACGGTCACCCAAGTGAGCATGAATGCTGCCAAATATGTACTGGAATTCCGCACTCTCGCTGCAGAAAGTGGATAAAACAAGCCAGCCCTCTAAGCCACATTCTGAAAAGGTCTCAATCAGGAGGTGCTTACAGAACTGGCATGCCGGGATGGCAACATGTGACTGGACTCCCTGATTGACCTTGCAATTTGTTTGGACCATCTCATCGACAATCACAAAGTTCCTAAGCGGATGGTGAATCCAGCACCAGAAATCGAACACCCTGAGCCCATGCCACTTGGAAGGACCTGGCTTAGCCTCGCGGAACAAGAAGAAAGAAGGAGAGAGAGGCTATGCTTCTACTGTGGTCAGACTGCTCCCTTTGTGGCCCAATGCCCAATCCACGAGAAAACCCTGGTCCAACCCAGTTCAGCTGAGAGGACCCCCACCACCTCAGGCACCCCCTCGGTGAGTCCATCTCAGTGTTCTCCATCAGGAATGCATTTCCTTCCTTGTGACTGTCACCACCAAGCATCCCATCATCCTCGGTTTCCCCTGAATGCACCCTCACAATGACCAGAAGATCATGAGGCGGTCCTCCCACTGCTATCATAACTGCCTGCAAATTCCCTGACTCATCCTTGCTTAAACCAGAGTGGTAAGTCCCTACAGAGTATCATGAATTTGGAGAGGTCTTTGGCAAAGCCAAGACAAGTGGTTTACCCCCTCATTGAACTGCTGCCAGGTACAATGCCACCATGTAATCGCATTTACCCCCTCTCCTTGACAGAACAGTAAGCTATGGAGGATTATGTTCAAGAGGCACTGCAACAAGGCTTCATCCGTTTTTCTACATCCCCAGCATCCACTGGATTTTTCTTCATAGAAAAGAAAGGAGGGGGCTCCGTCCATGCATCAATTATCGGGGGCTCAACCAGATCACAATCAAGTACCAATATCCCCTCCCGCTGGTCCCCTTCCATACTGGAACAGCTCCGTTCAGCCAAGATACTCACTAAACTTGACCTATGCAGTGCATATAACCTCGTCTGGATCAGAGATAGAGATGAATGGAAAACAGCATTTAGCACTACCTCCAGTCACTTGGAGTATTGCATCATGCCATATGGGCTCTCTTGTGCCCTTTCAGTCTTCCAGTGCCCCTCAGTCTTCTTGCACCCCCTCAGTCTTCCAGTGCTAAAGGACATGTTGGAAATTCATCATCACTGATGACACCTAAATCTTTTCCCCTTCCTTAGAGACACATATCCAGCATGTCAAGCAAGTTCTGTCCCATTTCCTAGCCAATCAGCTCTATGTGAAAGCAGAAAAATGCGAATTTCATGTGTCCACGATCTCATTTCTGGGATATATCATTGGCCCCGAAGGGGTAGTCATGGACCAAGCCAAGGTAGCAACAGTCACAGAATGGCCCACTCCCACGATGGTCAAGGAGCTTCAAAGATTCCTGGCTTTTTTGAACTTCTACAGAAGATTCATAAGGGGCATTAGTTCCATTGCCGCTCTCCTCAGAAGGTGCCCAAGTGGTTGGCATGGAACACAGCAGCAGATAAGGCCTTCAAGAAGCTCAAGACTGCTTTCACCACTGCTCCTATCCTGAAACACCCAGACCACTCCAAGCCCTTCATTGTTAAGGTGGACGCCTCAGAGTCTGGTGCTGTCCCAGAGGTTCTGAGAAATACCAAAGCTCCACCTAGTGGTCTTCTACTCCAAGAAACTTTCCCCAGCAGAATTGAATGGTTACTTAGGAAATCTAGAACTGCTGATGGTGAAACTTGCACTAGAGGAGTGGCATCACTGGCTGGAAGGAGCATCCTTTCATGATCTTCTCTGACCACAACCTCGAGTACCTGAAAACTGCTAAGCACCTGAACTCCTGTAAAGTCCGGTGGACTTTTTTTTTTTGTCCGCTTCAACTTCACGCTCTCATACAGACCCAGATCCAAGAATACCAAGGCTGACTCTTTGTCTTTATCCCACAGATAAGAAAGATCTGAGCCCCGAACCCATCCTACCCTCCTCCTGCTTTGTAAGAGCTATCACTTGGGACATTGACAATGAGCTCCCCAATGACAAAGTCCCCTCCACATACCCACTGAGGCGCATGTTTGTGCCACCTAGCCTGAGGACCAAGTACATCACCTGGGCACACATTACCAGCCACTGGGCACCCTGAGACACAGAGAACATATGACCTGTTGGAGGCAAGGTACTGGTGGCCCAAAATGATCACCGACATCCATAAGTTCATGTCATCATGTATTGCTTGTGCTCAGGCAAAGGTGCCATGTACACTTCCAGTCAGCAAATTCATGCCCTTACCCACACCTCAGTGCCCTTGGTCTCACATCACCATAGACTTAATTATCAACCTTCCCAAGTCAGAAGGCAATATTATGGTTATCATCGACAGGTTCCCAAAGTCCCTACACCTTGTTCCCCTGCCTAGCCTGCCCACCTCTTTCAAAACCGCTGAACTGATATTTGCCACTGTGTTTTGTTACTTTAGGATCCTAGAGGGCGTTATGAGTGACTGGGGGACCCAATTCAACTCCAGAATCTGGGCTTGCTTCATGGAAAAGCTGGGAGTTTCGGTAAGCCTCACGTCTGGCTACCACCCACAGGACAATGAACAAGAACAGGCAAATCAGGAGATTTAGCGGTTTCTGCAGACATTCTGCTCTGAGAACCAAGATGATTGGGCTCAGTTCCTACCGTGGGCCGAGTATGCACAGAACTCCCTACGCCACTCGGCCACGCAACTGATGCCCTTCTAATGTGTACTTGGTTACCAGCCACCTCTGTTCAATGGGAAAGTGAACCCCACAGACACACCCACAGTAGACGAGTGGTTTAGGCAGAGTGTGGGAGAGCGCACACCAGCACCTAGAACAAGTGGCTCTATGTAACAAGGAGTTCGCTGATCAACACCGTTGGGAAACCCCACAGTTTCAGCAAGGCAACTGCATATGGCTGTCCACCCAAGGCCGGAGAAATACCCAAGGATGTTAGAAACACAATACATGATACTTTAGCCCCTACAAGATCCTCCACCGCATCAGTGATGTCACGTATAAGCTACACCTGCCACATCACAGTCGACTGTCACCTTCATTCCATGTTTCATGCCTCAAGCCTTTCACCCTGGACCACTAGCATCAGAAGTTCCACCCACCATGCCACCTGCACCTCTTGACATTGAAGGACAACCCGCTTACCTTGTAAAAAGCATTCTGAACATTTTGAAAATGGGAAGTTGGAGTACCTCATTGAGTGGGAGGGCTATGGCCCAGAAGAACAGTTTTGGATTCCGGCACACAACATACTCAACCCTTTGATCTGCCAAGAATTCCATGCCAACTACCAGCCCCATACCCCAGAGGTAGACCAAGAAAGAGATCAAGCTCCCAGAGTGAGCTCTTCAGGGAGGGGTTCTGTCACACCAACACCAGAATCCACCAGGAACTCCACTTCCCAAGACACATTGTGGCCTACAGACATGGCCGCCACAGACTACAATTCCCAACACCTCACTCCATTGGCATGTTCCCATTCACCCAAACACTAATCAGGCACGCCTGTTCTCAGTTGCAACCTCACCCTATATATACACAAACTTATATACCTATAATATACCTATATTATAGTATACACGACTCTTTGCGAAGTAACGCTTAGTGTACAATAACCCGATTTACCAAAGCTTTTGTTTACATGTTTGCTATTTTGTTTTGTTTTTTAATCTCGCCTTGCATAGCAAAATCAACACTATAAATGTTCATGCAGATTGAATTGTGAGAATTGAGTTGTTTCAACTCTGCTGATGTCATAGTGTGAGACCATGCTGGACAAGAGTGTTCACATGGTATCTCAATGTACCTTTGTAGCACTATGTTCACTATTAAGTTGGCAGTGTAGCAGTTTTAATTTCTAATATGATCTGTGGGTTTATTATACTTAAATTTAAAAAAATGTATTAGCATGCCTCACTATATGAGCACTGTATACTACTGTATGAATACACTGTATTCTGGGGAATTGGGCTACTCATTCTCTTAGCTATTCTTTATGTCAGTCATGATGTCAGACTGAAAGCAGTGTATATGGTTGGTAAGGAACATATTTTGAGTTATGATATTAGGCTGGATTCAGTGAACACTGTGAAATGGTTTTGATTGGTCATTGGGCCTCTTTTGTCACACAGACCTGGCAATTCTGGCAGTTTGATTGTTACAGCTTTATTTGTATAAAATCTAGTGAGAATACTCACAGGTTTGAATATTTTAGTATATTTTGTCTAGGATCTCAACAGCTTTCTTCAGGTCCAGAACAAACGTGATCACTCAACCCAACCACTAAGCTTTTTGTATTTGCTCCAATAGCCCTCTGTCCTGCCTTTCATCCCCCTGCCCCTTCTAAAGCTCATCCCCCGAGGCTCTGTCACCACTCTTTTTCCTCTCTATCTGCAAAAGGACATTCAGCACTTTTTTTTGCTGTGTGTGCAGTGCATGTAGCTAACAAATGCTCTGTTTGTATGAGTACATGCATGTGTGTGTGTAAGAATATGCGTAATTGCATGTGTAAGTATAGGGAGTACATTTGTGTTGACCACACCATCAGTCAGTATGACAGGTGGAGCTGATGCTGTGCCAGAGGTTTTAATAGACCGACATTCCCTTAGGTAACGTAACGTGCTAACCTTGTTAGTTACCCTCTCATTTTACACCATGGCCTACATGTGACAAGGTGGATCTTCTATGTTTTCCTCCCTCTCTTTTCTCTGATATCTTTCTGTGGGCCTTCTGTGCCTCTCTTGTAGCACTGCAGTAAGCAGAAAACCCTTCATGGGCAGTGAATAAATCAAGGCGCTGTTGTGAGATGTTTGAAACATTTTGTGAAGATGTTTGTGCATAAGGTTTGGTTAAAGAGCATATTGTGTTTAGATACACCCACATACCTTTCACGTTTCTCCAGTTCACTGTGCTTAGCAGTCCCATCATCCTCCCTTTGATAACACCTCCCATACACACGGCAGTCCATTAGCTGTGTCAAAATTCACCTCATATCCACACAGAGTGTAAAAAGCCTATGCATCAAACATTGTCCTCTATTTTACCCCGGGATATGGTTCAAAGCCGCATTTGACTCTTGAACTTGTTCACTTTTCATTCCCCATCACCCCAGATTACAGATAAGAGCAAACTACCTCAAATTCAATATGAGCTGCTTAAGAGAAGCGTGTGTGTGCCAGTGTGCTTGATCTGTATCATGAGGAAGAGCAATACAGATGGAAAGCAAAGAAGAGTGAGGAATAGGGAAAGAAAATGAATAAAATGGAGCACTAATGGTATGATGAATCTGTGTGTATTTTTGCTGTGGCAGCTTTGATTTATCACCAAAATTTTCAAGGTCCTGGAATTAGTGAGATTCAGTGCAGGATAAAACAGGAGAGATATATAAAGAGAAAGAGAGAGATGAAACATGGGGATATAAAATATTATGGATGTGCCCAAGAAATGGAATGTTGCAGTTTGATTATGCTATGTGTATTTCAGGATCAAGACTCTTGTATCTTTTATATGTGATGAAAACCAGGAGCATGAAACTGTGCTTGATCTCACCCAGCATACATGACTGGCTGGACCACAACAACTTTGATAATCTAGACAATGAAATGATATTTTACTAATATTTGTGATATCCTTCCATTGTTAAGCTTATGTAAAGTAAATCTAGCAAAGTAAAACTTAATGTTTCATATATACCTCGTGAGAGTACATGTGTAAGATTTTGTCCTTTTGTTGAATGGAAAGTGTTTAGCCGTTCTGATTTAGGTGCTTTTGGGCTGCAGACAGTACCAGGAGAGAAAATCATGGACAGTATGGATAGTATGACACAATGCAGTATCTCTTACAGAAGCTCCCTCTCTCTCTCTCTCTTTCCTCCCATACAATTTATCTTCTTAAACCACAATCCTAGCTATACATACACCCCTTCTTCACCAGGACACATATTTTCAGTGTGTGTGATTTGTGGATATATATATTTTTTTCTTTTTGTGTGTAGCAATAAATGTGTTTCTCCATGTCCATGTGCTCAAGATTACTGGGAAATCTTCAGTTAAAAAGTGGAGGAAATATAGATTATAAAAATAATGTTTACAAGTTGTAAAATATATGGAATTTCGACTTTATGATGGCATGTACTGAATCTTTATTTTGATTTCACAGTACCAGTAATACCGCTAACAATATATATATATATATATATATATATATATATATATATATATGCTTTCATCATCTTTCAAGGGCTGACTTTACCTCAAGCCTTTATTAGAGGAAAACTTGTAAAACTTCAGTATAGGGAGCCATATATTAGACTTTATTTTGTAGTTAATAAGCAATTATATACTGTCATCTCCATAATTATTGGCACCCATGGTAAAGATGTGTAAAGATTCTTAAAAAAAAAAAAAAAGCAGCCTTTGTAGTTAATTAATCTCATACTGGAAAGATGAGAAATGAGACATTTGTACCTTCCTAAATCAGACAATGGTTATAAAAAATAGCTACATGACTGAAAATACCCAAATTCACTGTTAAGGCTGTAATTAATTTTAAATCAACCAGAGTTGTAATGAACCTGCCCGGAAGAGGACACAGGTGTATTTTGCTCACATTTACAGTGAGGATGGTTAGAAGGACAAAGGAAATTTAAAGAAGATGATAGCATTTTGGGGTCACCAAGTCTCCAAATGTACAATTAGATGCCACTTTCATACCAAGCAACTATTTGAAGGTACACATAATCAATCCTTTTCTTTCATCTAACCACAAACATAAGCACCCAGTGTTTGCTAAACATTAAAAAAAAGAAACTAATCTTCTTTGTTAAGTATGGTGGAGGATTTGTGATGCTGTGAGGCGGTTTCTCCTCCAAAGGCCCTGGGTGTCCATAAAGTAGTACATTTTAAAGACAATCCAGCTACCACTGCGAAGAAGCTGTACAATAAATGAGTCATGGTTGGATCTTCCGTCAAAACAATAATTCAAAACATATGTCCAAAATCCAACCACAGAGTAAAGCTTTTGACATAATTCAATTCAATTCAATTTTATTTGTATAGCGCTTTTAACAATGGACATTGTCACAAAGCAGCTTTACAGAAATAAATGGATTCACAAAAAATATATTGTAAATATGTGAATTTATCCCTGTGAATTTATCCCTAATGAGCAAGCCAGAGGCGACAGTGGCAAGGAAAAACTCCCTGAGATGATATGAGGAAGAAACTAGGCTCAAAAGGGAACCCATCCTCATCTGGGTGCATAACCATCCAAGTCCCCCCAAACTAAACCCCATTGAAAACCTGTGGGGTGAGCTAAAGAGGAGAGTCTACAAAAGAGACCCAAGGACTTGGCAGATCTAGAAGGATTCTGTATTGAGGAGTAGTCTTAGATTCCTTGCTCTGTATTGTCCAAACACATCATCACACATCATAGGAGAAGACTCAGTGCTGTTATGTTAGCAAAAGGAGGTTGCACAAAGTTAAAAATGTAGGGGTTTGGTAGGGTGTTTTTTTTCTTAGTATAATTTAACTGAGATTTCTCTCATATTTTAAATGTAAAAATTAAACAAAGTGCCACAAAGACATTTTATGTACTGACAAGACTGTTGATTGGTGTTAGTACTTAATATTGTGGGAATTACCTGCTTCACTGTAATAACTAATGGAACTAAAAAAGTGCCGGCTGATCACTGATTAGTAAAATGATTGTAGCACTAAACTGACTGCTCTTAATTGTATGTGTTCAGTACAGACCTTCATTTCAAAGTACTGGTTAGTTCTGGGTAGTACCAAAACAGCCAAAAAAAAAAACCCAAAAACTCAATTTCATTAAAATATGCCTCATATGTGTCAGGTATTAGACGAAACAAACTAATCATTTTACACACAGGATATTCAGATTAATTTAAATTAAAAAATTTACAAAAATTAAAATAAGTTTGTTAAAGGTTTACATTAAGGGTCACGTATTTTCAGGAACAGCAGTTATTAAGGCAAAGCAGGAAACAGCAGAAATATAAGAATAGCACTAGCTCTGCCAAATAACTGCTGTACTTGGATGCTCACTTATGCTCACTTACTGTCTGTTTTACTAAAGTGTTGCCAGATTGGTAATGATGTCTGCCTAAAATACATAGGAATTCTAATGAGAAATTTCACATGCATGAAATGATAAGCAGCTAACCCAGTAGTAAGATATAAAGTTACCCCATCAGCTAACCCCATCTCTCACCCTAAATTTACCCATTCGTAACTATTCCTATGAGCTGACTTGTATATATATTTAGTTAGCTATGCTTGAACAGATGTAAATGTGAGACAATGTTGCGTGACAGCATTGACAGATAAGGTTGGACAGCACTGATTATTAACAGCCCTACCTGGTTAACACACATAACAGTCAACACACTGTATGATGGATGCTCTCTGTTATCCATTATTAATGTTGCACATTGTTTAGCTTCAGTGGTGCAACTTAAGGCTGCTTGTTGACGTGTGATTTCGTGTCCTATTTTGCTACAGAAATTTTTGTCTGGCCAACTTGGGTGCTGTAAATGAGACTTCAGACAGAACACACACACACACAGAAAGCAGAGCCTGTCAGAAGTGTTACTCTAGCTCTGTCAGCCCGTGCTTGTCATGGCCGTATGGTGACTATTTTTTGCACAGCCTCTAACGTTTGTGCCTGTCACATTTCATTGCCACCACTGAACTGATCCCCTGGAGCAGACATACACCCTTTACCTTACTCACACACACACACACACACACACACACACACACACACACACACACAGTATCTCCGACTTGCTGCCTGTACTTCCTATAAATTATATTTGCCATGCCTCAAGGTCACTATTCTCTGATCACTGAGAATGCTAAAAGGAAACACTATCCGAAAATCATTTTTATTCCATATTTGCCTGGATTGTGCACCATTAATATGCTAGGAATATTGAACCACTGCATAATGTCCTACATAGAGAATGCTTACTGGCTCATTTGGAAGACAATTTTTTAAACATTTTTTTTATTCATTTTGTTAAATTTGCTAGTCAGTCTTCATTTTGAACCATATATTGGAGTAAAACACAATTGTTTACATTTGCCTCTTTTTTCTTTCTTTCTTTCTTTGCCAGATCCTTTCACTCTTCCCTTTTCTTTGTCATTTTAGCCCTGAATGGCACAGAACTACACTACCCATCAGCCCCTGCAAGTCACACGCAATCTTACCCTGCAATCTTACCATACATTCACTGATCACTCACACCTGTTTCCTATTTCACCTTGTTCAGCACCACTATTTAAGTTCCAGTTTTTCAGCGTTTCATTGTCAAGCTTTTGTTGCTGCTCAAAAATGCTAAAACTTTGTCCACTCAATCCTTTTATGGGAATAAATGGAGCGTGATTACTGAGGAATAATTTTTCACATGATTCCTCAAACACTCTCAATTTATTCCCATAAAAGGGATTGAGTAAGCTGCTCCTCCTTGCTTTGCTTCTAGTCTGTATGTTTCTTGCCTGGTATCCATAGTTCATGTTGATGGTTCTTGTTTTCACGGTTTCATTTGTTTGTTTTTGTCCTTTCCACAATAAAGTACTTGCACTTGCATCTACCTCCACTTACAATTCCTGACAGAGAGCTTGACCAACCAATGGATGCAGCAGGTTTATTTGAGTTCCATCAGAGGCTTCTTGAAAGGAACTGCAGAGGATGTTATTAGGGCTTGCAGTTTTGCTATAGGCATCACTCCGCCTCCCTGCTCCACTGAGGACGTCATTCCACCTTCTCGCTCCGCTGAGGATGTCTCTCCGCCTCTTTGCCCCACTAAGGACGTCACTGCTCCCCCTTGCTTTGCAATGTTGTCATTTGTTGTCGTGTGTGCCACGTTATTGCTTATAGTTATTGCTTATGGTTCTTGCCTCGTATCCATAGTTCATGTAGATGGTTCTTGTTTTCACTGTTTTGTTTGTACTTTCCATAATAAATTACCTGGACCTGCATCCGCCTCCAATTCCGGACATGCTCTCACCATTTTACTGCTATAAAATAAATGAACTCTGAACACGTTTATTAAATTGAGTCATAAATTTAAAGAATCCTCTTGAAAATAAATAAGTGGGAAAAAAAAAACAATAACCAAGCCATTTAAAATATATTGCTTTCACACTTAGTGTAGCAGTGCAATTAGCCAGCCTGCTAATTTACAATCACTTCTACCACACAAACCATACAACTTTAAAATGGTTAAGTAATATTCCCTGGGTAAATTGCTTTAAAAGACGAAAGCGTCTGCATTACTCATACTTGACAAATATGCTTTCTAGTTGTGTTCTAATTAAACACGTGATAGTGCTACTGTTCTCCTGCTATGGCGTGTCCTGGTGTCGGTTTTTACAACTAGAATGCATATTCATGGCTGGATGGTTTGATGCTGATGGGATAAAGCAAAGCTTTTTCTTTTTGCCATGTTAAGTTACTCATGGCTAAATGTGTCAGTAAATATTTTCATTGCTGACTGTTATGTAATCTAGCGTCTGAGGGGACGTATAATTCACTTCTTTTCCTTTCTTATCATCAGAAATGTTATCTTTGGTAAGATCACAGATTCAATTACAGCTAAGCTACTGGAGCGTTTTAACATGTAATTAGACTTGTCAGGGTTTAGCTCCAAAAATGTCTCACTTTGAGGTTTCACACCTGTTGATCTGTTCTAGATAAAAGCAGTTTATCGGCGCTCAGGAAGCTGGACACAATGTGTCATAATAAAAGAAGATATGTGGCTTAAGTGTTATTCAGGCTTCCGAAAATAGAAACACAAGTGTTCAACAACAGATACAGGGCCTTGCATAAGTATCAACCCCCCTCCCTTGAACTTTTCCAACCTTTGTAGTGTTACAACTTGGACTCGGTGATTTTACCATTTGATTTATGTGATATGTCTAACATTTGAAGGTGCAAAATATACAGTATTGATTATTGTGACAAAAAGGTTATTAAACAAAAAAAAGCAGATGTGCTTTTGAGTGCATGTATCAACACTTGGAAGTACCACCTTTGGCTGCAATTACAGCTGCATGTCAGATACAGATACAGTCAGGTCCGGAAGTATTTGGACAATGACGGAGTTTTTGTGATTTTGCCTTCATATAAATTGTCATGATAATTCTACTAATCTTGCATGGTCGAAATTATTTAACGGCTTAGACAAAGATCATCTAGAAGTTGTTAATGCAGAAATCTAATTTCATATTAAATGTAAATGAGAAAATAATATATGAAATAAGGATTTGTTTATTTTTTTCAGGATTGACAATGGCTCACCTATTTTTATAAACAAACTTTTAATTAAATCTGACATCAGCTAAATCTGAACTATTCAATAAATGATAATGATTATAATAATAATGTTCGCATAACTACTTGGATGTGCAGTTGGAAAATGGTTCAGTTTCTACCTTATTTTGATCTTAAACAGCTTTTTTTTTAAAAGCACACTTCCATAATTGACTGTATTCACATTTGTTATACCGTTAAGTTTAGTAAAATCAAAGAACTGAAGAGACAAATTATTGGACTATCATTTCCTCTGTTGAAACTGTGGCAACAGTTGACTTTATTTATTTATTTATGTTTGTATGTTTTCAATTTTTTTAAGGCTTCCAAAAAGAGTATTTTTTATTTGCAGCAACCTTGGACACAAGCACCTCTAACTCAGCTTCACTGCAATAAATTTTTCTCCACTGAGTTTACTTCCTTGGGTCTTGTATATCTATAGTCTACTGAACACTTTCCTTTTATTGGCTCACTGCTGCAGCACCTGCATAAAGTAGGGTGTGCTTTATGTAAATGAGATGAAATTAGATGTACATGAGGGCAAAACAGGTCAAGGGTTATAGACTGTTTCAAGTGACGTCGCTGTTCCAAGGACATATCCAGTTAGCAGTAAACAGTGTTCAAAAAATAGTGAAGAACCATAATTCACTTGTCTGTTGTTTGATGTTCCCTCAGGTCACTGATGAATGAGGCATTTAAGCCTTCCATTACATATTGTTCCACAGCTACAATCTGATAATCACGGACATTTAAAACCAGAGGCCAATATTAACTGCTTTTTTTTTTGCCAAACAAAAAGGTAACCAGTTAGCTAGCTAACTCACCCAGCTATACATGTACAATTCCTTCCTCCTAGCAATAAACCATGCTTTATGTTGGATACTACGTTTTAGGCAGCAGTTGACTTGATCCAGCTTCATCATACACAATGCCATCTGCATTATATGGGCAAATATTTCACACTTTTCCTCTAAGAAAGTAGTTGTAGGCATCCACACTATGATACACTTTTACCACTTTTTTGGTGTAAACACAAATCATACTAACAAAGTAACAATACACATCAGGGTAAGTCACTTCAGGCATAAGTTTTAGTTCCATGGATAAAAAGCTGCTTTCTCACATTCTTGTTTAAAGAGCCAGTAATTAAAAGATCCAGAAATTGTTAATTTCTGTATATATCTCGTTATTTCGCTTCTCGGGAGATTCAGAAATTATGAGCTAATCATTTTGTTTTAGCTTTACATTTAAGAATGACATAACTGGACATGTTTTAAGAATGGACATGCGCAGTAAATGCTTTATCGTTTTTCTCATTGAAACGGTCTATGCAGAAGACACGTAAATTTGTGCTAGTGGGCTGGAGCTTGTTTCCATGCAGCTGAAGCTGATTCATCAAATGCATTCAAATCACCACTCGTTTTGATGTCATATGACTGCTTTAATAATCAGATGCAGCTTTGTTCAGATGTCATTCCGTGCATTCAAATGTGCACTCTTTTCTGCGCAACTGTAATGAATGCATGCTGTCCATTCACCTCCTTTTATCTAAAAAGGGAGAAGAATACAAAAGAGAAGGAGAAAGAACATGGGTGAGTAGCAAAGAGGTCTAGGACAATGGAGAGAGAGAGAGAGAGAGAGAGGGAAAGACACCTTGGTGGCACCCTGGATCAATGGCTTATGAATATTCAGATCATTGTCTTGGCTGGGTAACATAATGTCAATTTGGAATAGGTCCAACAGTATGCAGGCAAAGATAGATAGATAGATAGATAGATAGATAGATAGATAGATAGATAGATAGATAGATAGATAGATAGATAGATAGCAGCCATTGTACAAGCACAAGCTGTGGCCAAGCCATGAAATAAATAAGTAAATACACCAAATTTTTAAAAATTTATCAAATGTCTGATTTGATATAATGAAACTTAGATGGCACTCTCCTCAACACTTCTGCACAATGTAAAATCCTGCCAGTGAAATAATTTGCACAAAGGGAGCTTAGCATTATGGACTTGCAGTGTCAGAGCAGTTAAATGCATAGCAAGACAGGGAAAAGGAGGCTTATGGGGCATGACTGGGAATGGACTACACATGTAGCCCAAGGAGACAAGAGTACAAAGAGATAGACAGCTCTGTATCATTGTCATTCCCAGTATTAACCATGAAGAGAGAGAGAGCAGATCAGAGGAAAAGGGGAAGAAAAAAAATCCTGCACATTTTCAAACTGAAAAATGCACTTGGTGTTCAAGTGTATGTAGAGTAAGTAGTCAACTCATTTCATTACGATTGTGATAAAGTCTGAACGTCTTTTTCCTGATCAGTTAAATAGGAGGAAATAGGCAGCCTCTCTGTCACCCCACTTACATTACGGAGGAGAGAAGTCTCTTATAAAGCAGATATATTTGGAGCTGGGAGTTTTGTGTGTGTGTTCATGCTACACAAATTTTCTGCATATTGTTCAAGTAAATTTAGCAGTAAAGTTGTACAGGGAGATGTTTTTACATTGGGAAAACATTTTCTGGAATACAGCTAGATATGCCCATATCTATATTTGATATTTAGTTAAAATAAAACAGAAAACACTGATGCTAAGACCATATACTATGTGTATGAAACATCCTTTTACGTGAAAGACAAGCTGTTCACTGGGTTCTTGTCCAAAGTGATGATGTGAAGCTGAAAATTCAGTCTCTCTTTGTGTTTTGTTCACAGAGAGCGTCAGTGTGTCATGCTGTTGTTCACAATTTCATTCATTCCGTTTTGACAGAACCTTTTGTTTTTATTTGAAAGTTCATTTTTCATTGCAGGTTTTATCCTAAATTTTAAATATGTAAGTATGTGAAGAATCCAAGAGAGGAGGTATTAATAGATCATTGAAATCAAGGATTGTGATTGGTTTCAGATGTGTGAGGGATGTGTGAGGGACTTGGAAAATCTATCTCTTATTTCATGACATCAGTATTATAAGATTCTGTTTGACATTTTGGTCAAAAAATTGGTTAACCATATAATACTTAATAAATGTTGGATAGTTTGTTTTCCTGCGGTGTTACTTCTTTTATTTGGCAAAGTTTTGGTGTAATTTTTGAAAAAAAAAAAAAAATTAAATCTCCAAACTCCAAATCTATTTGTTGAATTGTTGAGTTTCTTTAGAAACAAATTCACATTTAAAAAAGTGAAATATCTTGCATGTCAGAAGTCAGGGAATATATTCAGAAAAAACTAAAATATTGAAGTGCATACATAATCATAAACGGTTATAATAGGGTCATTATTTCTTTCTCTGCTGTGTTTATTACCGTTTATTAGCCATTTAATATGATTAAGAGATTGCTTAATGAGAAACAGACAGCCTTGTAAAACCAAATGGTATTGAGCTTACAGAATAATAAGGCTCTATATGTGTTTTGCTTGTGTTCTAAAAGTTACTTTCTTTTTTTGTTTGTTCGTTTGTTGTTTTTTTTTAAATTGTGTAATAATGTGATCATGTAAATTTGAAGCAACGATCTTTAGCATTTTGCTAGCCAGAATGTCAAAACTTCAATGTCCCAAATCTTAAAACAGCTCTTCACTCAAATAGAACCTTATAATACTCAGGTTCTATTTATGATTTCAATTGGTAAAAAAAAAAAAAAAACTATTCTCTTCTTCTTCTTGTTCTTCTTCTCTCTCTCTCTCTCTCTCTCTCTCTCTCTCTCTCCCTTTGCCCTCTTATCAAGGCAATATTGCACCCAAACAGAGTGAATCATCCATCATAAGTACTTTTTTCTCTATCTGCACACTCTTTTTCTCTGCCCTTTCGTTGTTTCTTTCTTTTCTCCATGCTCCTGTACTTTTTATCTCCAGATTCTTGCTGAGGTAGAGTGCATACTCTTTCTTAGAGCTCATGCTTCACATTCAGAGGAGCACCACTTGTGTAAGAGATTGTGCTGTCTTCTGTCTCTCTGTATGCCTGTCTATGTCTCCCTTTCCATCTCATTCACTTATTCCTCTAGTCTTCTGTCTGCCCCTGTGTGGAGATGATCAGAGTAGGGGGTCCTCCTAGATTCTCTTATTAGTGGGGAAGCCCTAGCTAAAAGTGCAGCAGGTTTCTAAAGGCACTAACACCATTTCCCCATCATTACCCTGGACAAAAGACATTGAACTCTAACCTTCCCTTTCTCTAACCCCTCTCAGAGTCAGCGCTCAAAAAAAGCTTTCTCTAATTGTGGCAATTGGGGCACCATCCAATCAAATAAACAGGAGAACTAGCAGTCAACGATTAGTGTGGCTCCATCATTGCCACACATAATGAGCTAGAGAAGTTGTTATGGATATTAATAGTTCTATCAGTCAAAACCTTCACTCTACTTTAAACGCAAACTTTACTAACTTTAAGCATTAATCAATAGATTATGGAGCTATATTTCATTTGGATAAGGAGCTGCTTGATGGTGCACAAATTCCTGTTATGATTCATCATTGTATCTTGTAGTAATGTAGGAATGTTTTGGATTGACGCATTGATTTGCAAGGCAACAATAATAACTTGATTATTATCTATTATAACTGATTATAAATCAATTATCAAAAAAGGATAGACAACTGGTATGTAGAAAATAATTCGTATTTTTAAACTGATGTGTAAAATAGGCTAGCAAGATTATTTGTCCATACTGTAACTCCAATACTTTAAATTGTCCTTTGTCATCATCATTTGCAAATTAAGAGGCCTACACCAGATTTTGAACAAAGTTGATCAGAATCTAATCATATCGTATTACAGCAGATCCAATGGTTTTGTCCAGTATCAAATTGTTGCCTTAAGAATTATTTTCATTTTCATTATGCTCAATTTAGCATAATCCCATGCAGAGCTATGTTTAACAATGTAGTTGATATTAATGCCAGTGAATCTCTGCATAGCACTTGCAGAAAAATACTGTCTGTTAGCCTAAAACCAAACAAGTTCCAGTGCAACTTGATCATAAATCTGTCTGATGTGGCCAAACAAGTCATTACTCTCTTAATGCCTTGTATGACTTTATTGAACAACCAGACTTTCAACCTTTTCTTGAACATTTTGAAAAATGTTAAGGAACCAACCCCCCATGGTTTGGGGCTAACATCAAAATGCCCATGACAAAAAGAAACCTTATGTACATCAGTACACTTGCATAATGAAATTGAAATCAAAGTGAAAAATACAGAAAACAAATAGTCAAAAGCAAAAATAAAAACAGGGTAATCCACATTCAAAGATCAAACTTATAGGCCAGGGTCAAAAAGCAGGAAAAACCAAGAACTATGCACAAAGGAACCACAGCTTGCTAAAGTATGTAACACTTACAATAGTTAGCATACAGAGGGTTTAAATAGCCAAAATAATTAATGGAGAACAAGGAACAGGTGTGATTAATTAACTACCGAGCCCATAGATCACTAAAACAGGAAGCACAGACCATGTAAGGAAAGTGGAAGGCCAAAAGGCAAGAAAAGTTTATTCATATAGCACATTTCATACACAAAGTCAATTCAAAGTGCTTTACATAAGTGCAATCAAAATTAAGACGAAGAGCTTTAAATGATAAAAGAGAAATGTAAAGATATAAAAAACAAAAAGTTAAAATTAGTGTCCAAAAGATAATAAATTAGAAAATAAGAATAGAAATTAAAAGCTTGATTAAAACATGATTAACATAATCAATTTAATGAAAAGAAATAAAACAAACAAACAAACAAACAAATAAATAAAATTTATTTAAAAAAAATCATATATCCAAACAGGGACATTTTTGGATGTCACATTATAGGGACAGAATCAGGTAAGAAATGATACTTGGGCATCTTCTAATAATCCAGTTGATTTCACCAGGTTCAATTCCACTCTTAGTTAAAGAACACTAAAGCATACACTTAGCCCAGCAGTTTGATGACCAGATTACCTATACATAGTCCAAACAACTGACCCAGCTCCTGCTGAAAGTCTTCTAGATAAGACTTTTGTGTCCAGCACGGTTGAGACGTGTGTTCACACCTCTCTTAGTTCAACGTCTTTAATGAGAAATATATTCTGTTATTAGAAATCTCTTCTGGTAATATCCTTCTGTTATAACTGTTGTCACAAACGTCCATGCATGTCAGATGTGTGTACAAGATCTAAGACCCCCAGACACTTCTCACAGGCCTGCAAAATCATACGTCCATACTTCAGGTTGTTACGGTGTCTCAGATACTCGGCTAGTCACAGTGTATGATTGGACAGTTCCCTTACAGTTGATTTTTTTTTTCAAAATACTGATTAAAATGCATTTCCACTTTCCTTATTGGCTCTGCACGCCACTTTTTTTTCTTCAGACGCTCTCTCTTTCATCTTATAATGACAAAGTGATAAATCCTGACAGTGTAACAGATTTTATGGTAATGTAATTATTACTGGAGTATCTCTGGGATTTTAGTCCTGACCAAATCCGTCATGTCAATACTTTTTATGGACTGCACATGCACATGTCTGGAAAGATTATGCCATATTTTACCTTCTATAAAATGACCAGTAGAAATAACCTCAGGTAATATATATCCCATCCAAATGGACATGTTGATAGAGACTGAGTTATATCCTGTGGGAAGAGAGGTTTCACACTTTTTTCAGTATGGACACTCTACAGGACGCACTCTTTTCTAACGTCTCCCATAGAAACAAAAATAAAATCAAGTTGGCCAAGTTTAAAACGCAGAAAAATAATATGTATATGACGTTATAAACGACTAGTCAGAGATGGGATTTTTTTTGAGTTCATAGTAGAGATTTAGACAACATACATGTTGTGGTCATGTATGGACCTACTAATTGGCCTACTACTACTAGACAGCCATACATGCTACAGTAAGCAGTTATGATTAAGATTAAATATTGCATTAAAATAAGGTATATGTAGTATGTATGAAATTTTTAGTGTGACAACCATGAGGACACTTGCATCTCTGTTATTTAGACAGAGATCACTTATCCTGATCATAATTAGCTATCATCTACCATAATTACTACAGGCATCCTTTGACAACATTACTTAAAGGTGCATTAAATAAGATTTGTGAAAAATAGATCACTAATAGTTAAACAGGTGGAGGTGAATAAGATTTGAATGATTTTTTTTACTCACTGAGCCTGCCAGCATTTCCACACGTGTACACAAAGCTCAGCTCCCATAACTAGAGTTACCATTACGAAGGGCTGTCATGGCATCATTTTCAAGCACACTCAGACATTCAACTGCTTGAAAGCCAAGTTACAACTCTATAAACATGCAAATTTTCCTCATAAGTTTTTATGAGGATGTGAAGGGCATTGGGGGCGTGTCTATAAAATGACTGACAAGAAGCCAATTCAAATACAAACAAACATTCCAGACCAGAAGGCAGGTTACCAAACTGTTTTTTTTCTTTGTAATACTTGTTCTGAGACAATGGCTTAAAGTATAAAAAAATAATATAATTTCTACCAAATCCCACATTATTCGCCTTTAATAGACATTTATCCGGAAATCTTATTCCACAGAAAGAACAATAATTACGGGATTTTATATTCGTTTTTCTTTCATTTTTTGTTTTATATTTATATCCGATCAGCCATAACATTAAAACCACTGACAGGCTAAGTGAATAACATTTTTATCTTGTTACAATGGCACCTGTCAAGGGGTAGGATCTATTAGGCAGTGAAGAGTCAGTTCCCGAAGCTGATTTGTTGGAAGGAGGAAAACTGGGCAAGCATAAGGATCTGATAGACTTCGACAAGGGCTAAATTGTGGTGGCTAAACAACTGGGTCAGCATCTCCAATGTGCGTGGGGAGTGAAGGCTTGCTCATCTGGTCTGATCCCACAGAAGAGCTACTGAAGAGCAAATTGCTGAAAAAGTTAATGCTGGCCTTGATAGAAAATTGTCATGACACACAGTGCATGCACACACTGCAGCTTGCTGCATATGGGGCTGCGTAGCCGCAGACCAGTCAGAGTGCCCATGCTGACCCCTATCCACTCCCGAAAGTGCCTACAATGGGCATGTGAGCATCAGAACTGGATCATGGAGCAATGGAAGAAGGTTACCTGGGCTGAAGAATCATGTTTTCTTTTACATCATGTGACTGGGTGCGTGTGCATCGCTTACCTGGGGAAGAGATGGCACCAGGATGCAGTATGGGAAGAAGACAAACCAGCAGAGGCAGTGTGATGCTCTGGGCAATGTTCTGCTGGGAAACCTTGGGTTAAGACATTCATGTAGATGTTACTTTGACATGAACCACCTATCTAAACATTGTTGCAGCATCTGTGGGCTGTGCTGGACAAATAAGTCTGATCCATGGAGGTCCCACCTTGCAACTTACAGGACTTAAAGGACCTGCTGCTAACATCTTGGTGCCAGATACCACAGCACACCTTCAGAGATCTTGTGGAGTCCATGCCTTGATGGGTCAGAGCTGTTTTGGCGGCACAAGTGGGACCTACACAATATTAGGCAGGTGGTTTAAATGTTATGGCTGATTGGTGTATATAGCAGCTAAATGTCAATGTGAGACTTTTATCAGGTTATCACCCACAGTTTACCGGTCCAGTCAAATGACAGAACCAGGAAATAGGCAGATTACAGACCTACTACTGTCCAGTCCACTTGTTCAAGACCTTACTTATTCCAAGCATTGGGCTGACGTATATTCTGTCTCATCAGCACACACACCAGAGATGCACATGTGGGTGACTTTGTAGGACTTCTAGACCTCCTGCCAATTTTCACTATCTGGACAGACCCACTCCAAGATCGAGGGAGAGGCTCAGACACAGAGGTGGTTGACCATCAGGAACCACTGTTCTGTCACTTTGCTCCCTGCAACACCCCTCCTGTCCCGCTCAGCAGAATTAATGTCTGGTTTGAACAGTTTTCACTTCTCACACCATCAGCTTCTCTCGTAAACTCACATAGTCCTCAGTCATGTTGCCACTGCTGTGTATTCACAATAATAGTTTAGGTTCATTATCAGACCATTATCTCTATAACACACAAGATAGATGTAAACCTCCAGACAGTCCTCCAGGAAAGAAAGGAAGCAAAACAAAATGGTGGTTTATTACTGGAGTGTGCTTTTAAATGAAATACTTCCAGGACAAATACTTTCTCATCGCTGAGCAGCAGCCCAAGGTCACACTTCATAGAGAGAACTGTATGCCTGCCAGTGTTAACTCAATTTTAACTGGTCTAACTCAAATCACCTTTATGCTCTAGCTTTTCTCACTTGGAATCGTTTCACTTGGAATCAAGCTAAACAAAAACTCTCATGTAGTGCAGAGAAAGAAAATCATGTCTGCTCTTGTTGAAGAGTTTAAGCTTGTTTGATATTCATATCAAAATTCCATGTGTTTGATTCCCAGAATAATTCTATTGATTTTTTTTTTTGCTGATTTTTTTTTCCAATGCTGAATGTTATTTCTGTTGAAAGTTTGAAGGGTGCTGTTGTTTTGGCTGTGATTATTTCTGTAATGCATATTGACAGCAGCAGTAAGTTTGGGTTGGATTTCCTGCATCCTCTTTCCCTTTCCTGCATCATCTTCTCCTCTTATACTTTCTTCCTCTTCTTCTTCTCTTGCTAATGAATGAACAAGAGTGTATGGTTGTCACTCCTTTAAATAAGTGACGTAAAGGTCTGCTTTCCTTCTCCTCTTTAGTCTTGTGGTCATCCACTATAATGCCTCTTCACCATCCAATCACTTCCAGAGTACAGGTACTAGATGCCAGGTGCCATACTTCAGGGATAACAAATGGAGTCCAAATGCTTTTCTATGATTTGCTATGTTAACCATGAACCAAAATTGAGTTGTGCACTTACTCCATTCTTTCATTCATTATAGATTGAGCCAGCAGCAGGCAGGCCAGAATCCTACACATGGTACAGATGTTTATATGGACAGGTGATGAATTGTATAGCACAAATTAATGTTGGCAGCTGCCTTATAATACTATATACTGTACGTCAGGTGTGAGTGGGTGTCTGGAGGGTACCTGTTCTATTGCCCTTTACCTAAGCTTCTTTTCTGTACAGAAAAATCTATCATATGATGACAATGGTTTTTTTTATTATTTTTTCGCAGAAAACGCTGCTACTATATATGATATAAATACACTTTATTTGAGGTTATATGTGAGAGAAAATGAAGTAGAGATGTAAAAAATATGAATCCGTTATTCAGAATGAACAGATGATGTGTTCAAAACAGATACAAATACAGATACTGTATGTAAACCATTTTGTTTGTTTGTTTGTTTGTTTGTTTGGGTTTTTTTGGTCTACAGTATCATCACTGGTTTGCTCCAGTAGCCTGCCTTACTGAGCTTCAGAATAAAATCATATTTCTACACAAATTGAGTCGGCATACCTCTGCAGGGACTTCATTAATTTAATTCTTTTTCAAGTCGTTTGCCGGGAATTTCCGTCTTTTTTCCGTCTTTTTCTGTTTTCATCAATAATTTTGCAATATTGTCTTGTTTTGTTTGTAATTTTCACTTTCCCATTTTGCCACATTTTCATTTTTTCATTTCATTTCTTTCTTTCTTTTTTTTGTCCAAGACAGCAAGCTGAGAAACCTGAAAGCACTCTGGTTATAGGAAGCTCTATCTTACAACCCGTGAAATTAGCTAGGCCTTTAGGGGCACCAGCAGCTTTAGTTAGGTGTATACCTGGACATAGGGTGCCTGACATAGGTAATCTTAGGGTCTTAGGCAAGCATAATTTTTCAAAGATAGATTTTCACGTAGGCAGCTAATGATATTTGCCTTCATCAGTCAGAGGTTACTAAGAGTAACATTGTAGAGGTGTGTAAATTAGTGAAGGCAATGTCTGATGCAGTAATATGCTCTGGCTCCATCCCAATGAGGCATGGCGATGTAGCTTACAGCAGGTTATGGCCGCTTATCTGCTGGAAGCCCAGGTGGTGCTCGGAAAACAATGTGGGCAGGACAGTATCCATCCCACTCACGTAGGTGCTGCTCTCATTTTTCGCAGCATAGCTCATAGTCTCAGAACAGGCTTAGATAATCAGTGACAGAGCCAAAGCCAGGGAGCAGACAAGCAGGCTAACCCTGTCTGCTGGCTGCTTTGAGTCTTCACTCACTGTTCCCTGAGCACTGGCTATGTACCTAAATCCTTTAAACTAGCAGTTATTAATCCCCTGATTAAAAAACTTGACCTCGACCCCTGTCAGCTGTCCAACTATAGGCCAATATCAAACATTTCCTTTATCACCAAGATCCTAGAAAAGGTTGTAGCACAGCCATTATGTTCAATACCTACATAGGAATAACATTCATGAAATATATCAGTCAGGATTTAGGCCTCATCATAACACAGACACAGCTCTGGTTAAAGTGGTAAATGACCTACTACTGGCCTCTGAGCAGGTTTGTATCTCCTTGGTTGTGTTGCTTGACCTTAGTGCGGCTAAAGACACCATTGATCACACTATTCTCCCGGATAGACTAGAAAATGTTGTTGGAGTTAAGGGAACAGCCCTCTCAGGTCTTAACTGACTGATAGTTATCAGTTTGTAGATGTAAATGGCGACTTCTCCATGCATACTAAGGCACACTACTTTTTTTTCTCTATATATGCTACCTCTGGGTAAAATTATTTCTAAACATGGTTCTACAAATAGTTTTGCAAACAGTTTTTCAGCTTACTTTTTCAGCTTTTCAGGTTTTTCAGCTTACTCATACTTTCAACAGTATGTTTCAGCAAAGCCAGATGAGAGACACAATGAATTTAGCAGCTTAATAAAATTGAGGAATGTGTAAAGGACATTAGAGACTGGATGCTTATTAACTTTCTGTTACTCAATTCTGACAGAAGTACTTGTACTAGGACCACATGCAGCTAGAAGAAAGCTTTCTGATTACATAGTAACCCTGGGTGGCCTTTCAGTTACATCATGTGCAGCAGTAAAGGACCTTGGTGTGATTATTGACTCCAGTCTTTCATTTGAAGCTCATGTAGATAATATTACTAGGATAGCCTTCTTTCAGAAATATTTCTATTATATTATTATAATGCCTTGCTCTCTGGATGTTCCAGTGTCATAAATATGCTACAGTTAGTCCATAATGCAGCAGCCAGAGTCCCCACTAGAACCAGAAGATATGACCACATTACCCCTATTTCATCCACACTGCATTGGCTCCCAATCAAATTTTGCATTGATTATAAACTATTAATATTTACCTATAAAGCACTGACTGGTCTCACGCCACAGTACCTTAGCGAACTTCTGCTCTTTTATGATCCACTACGTCTACTTTGATCAAAAGATGCAGGTTCTTTGTTAGTACCTCGAATAATGAAGATTACAGCAGGGTGCAGAGATTTCTGTTACAAGGTCCCACAGTTATGGAACAGCCTTCCAAATAGTGTTTGGAACTCAGACACAGTCTCAGTGATTAAGTCTAGGCTGAAAACATATTTGTTTCTTAGGTAAAGGAGCAGATCTGGAGGGCTCACGGGCATAGAGTGTTTTGGTGAACTGGGATGTTTGGATGCTGTCACCCCCCACTCTCACGCGTTCACTCAGGTTTGTTGACTGTGGAGTGGCTGGCTGCTTTATGTCTCAGGGTGCCTTCTTGTCTATATTACCTTCTGGCTCTCCCTTATAGTTATGCTGTTATAGCTTGTATTGCCGGAGTCCCTGCCTGCATTCTGCACATACTGTCTATCTTTCTCTAATCTGTTTTTCTTGCCCTCTCTTTCTCTCTCTGTTGAGCTACTCTTGAGATACCAGTGATCCTGACCCCTTCTACTCTCTAGATCTGCATGGTCCATCCTGATGCTCTACTTCTTGTTGGAGTTCTCATCACCTGAAAACCACTTCTGAGGATGGCCCCACATGGACAGCCTAAAGATCAGTGAGATTACTGTGGATGGTACTGCATAGAAACCATAAAGATGGGATAGCCTTAAGATTGCAATTGCTACAAACAAGTTTGCACTCAGGTCTCCATCATTGAACAGATGATAACTTAAACAAAATAGGCTTCAAGTTAAAACTAAAATGAATACAGAAATGACTCTGATGGTCATATTTATAATTCATAATTGCCCATAAGTTCATAAGTTCTTGGTTACACAATTATATTTTTGGATTATACAGTATATAGTAGGGAAATTATTTATAATCATCCTATCCAGTATCACCCAGATGAGGATGGGTTCCCTTTTGAGTGTGGTTCCTCTCAAGGTTTCTTCCTCATATCGTTTCAGGGAGTTTTCCCTCACCTCTGCCTTGATTATTAGGTACAAGTTTATAAATTTAAATTTTATATCCATAATTTATATATTTCTGTAAAGCTACTTTGTGACAATGTCCATTGTTACAAGCACTACACAAATAAATTTGACTTTATATCCATCCATCTTCTGTACCACTTATCCTGCACAGGGTCACAGTGTAGCCTGGAGCCTATCCCAGGGAACTTGGGGCAGAAGGCATGGGACACACTGGACAGGGTACCAGCCCATCGCAGGGCACAACTGCACACACCCATTCACAAACTACTGACAATTTGGAAATTCCAATCAGCCTACAATATATCTCTGTGGACTGGGGGAGGAAATCCTTGAAGCATAGGGAAAACATGCAAAGTCCACGCACACAGGGCGGACGCAGGGTTCAAACCCCCAAACCTGGAGGTGCAAGGCAACGGTACTAACCATTAAGCCCCCTGATCAATGGCATGGTTTGATGACAAAGAGTTGACTCCCAAATTCCCCAGATCTCAATCCGACCAAGCATCTGTGGGATGTGCTGGACAAACAAGTCCGAACCATGGAGTCCCCACCTCGCAACTTACAGGACTTAAAGGATCTCCTGCTAATGTCTTGGTGCCAGATACACAGAACAAGTCCATGACTTGATGGGTCAGAGCTGTTTTGGTGGTACAACTGGGACTGGCTGATATATATATATATATATATATATATATGTGTGTGTGTGTGTGTGTGTGTATATATATAGATATAGATAGACAGATAGATAGATATAGATATATATATATATATATACATATATCAGTAATTCTTATCATATCATTCTCGACTGTTATTACACAAAAAATCTTCCTAAAAAATCATACAAGGATTATAATGAAATTACACTTAAAGGACCCCATTTTGACTAGCGAAAGCACTATGTCCCAGCATTGTAGTAGATTCTGATAATGTGTCCAGTGAACTTTTAGGACCCTTCTGGGATGTAACAAACCCAAAATCTAAAGTAAAATATTATTGTTGACTGTTGTCGTCAACTGTAAATAACAGTTCCCTGATTTGGGAAAGACATTGTTTTGAATTTCCCTGAATTTCCATAGTTTACTCAATCATATTAGATAGAAAGCTTGCCAGAAAGGCCCACAGGGCATCCAGTTGAGACCAATTATTGCCAGCAACCCTTGGTTCTTACATTACGCACACCTCTACACACAAGCATACACTCAACTACATGATTATTTGTACTTTTGTGTATAAACTATACCTTACATGTGAATTTCTGGTTAAATCAGGAGCAACTATTTACTTTTCCTCTAACAAAACAAAAATTAATCATAAGTTTAGTTCTCTCTAAAATATGAGCATGCATGTAGTCATCTTTGTCATCCATCACCATGGGGGAAAACCACAGAGCTTTCAACACAAAAGAGACAGAAGTTTGATGAGCTGCACAAAATGGATATTAAAAAATCAAACACATGAGCATACCATCCTCACATATATAGTGATGGAGAATAAGAAGAATCCAAAGAACACAGCTTCAGAATTTAGCTGATTCTTGGGGTTGTTGAATTTAAAAATCAACTATTAGATATACCTCTATATCTAAAAGAAGACCTTGATGGGAGCAAACTGCAAATTACTTCACCAAGTGTCATTGGGGCTACATTTGGAATCATATGTTGTGTTGAAAGAAAAACTGCACAGAAGGAAAAACACCTGATACCCACAATAAAATATGGAAGTGGATCAGTGAGGTGTCGAAGCTGTTTTGCGAAGCTGTTTTGTGACTGGTGCTCTAGGGGCTCTTATGAAGATTGATGGCATCATAAATACAGGATATTTTAGCCCAAAGTATAATGTTCTTAAATATACAATATGTGGTCAGGCAGATTTAATAAAAAATATTATGTATACAGGGTGTCCTAAAAGTCTTGATACATTAAAATCAAGAAATTAACACTTTTTTTTAAGCAAAATGCCTTCTAAATTTTTTCATACTTAAGTTATTATTTTTATTTTTATTTTCAGCCTATAAGAATGCCTTTTACTAAAGAAGAATGTATTGAAATCATCTTTATGGCTGGATCAGGAAGCTGTCGCAAGATTGCGATGGACTTTAACAGGAAACATGGCAAGCGCATCACACACAGCACTATTGCCAAACATATTCACATATTCAAAAAGACCAACCAAGAAGTAGGCGCCCACAAACATCCACTAACGAAGGCACAACTGACATGGTGCCGGTATACATAGTCCGCTATGTATAGAGACTTTTGCGACACCCTGTAGTTTGCATAAAAAATATTTAGTTTCTCATCAAAACATGATTTCATTGCTTATGCCAAATTAATTTAAACAGATATCTAATCTCCTCGCTTTTTTTTCTCCTAATTTGTATTGTGTATAATTTAAACACAAATGCAGTGAATGTCCATACTGAATGTATGTTAATACACTTTAAATATATATATTGTGAATGCAAAATTATATGTATGTATATGAATACATATTATGTCTATTAGATTGTTGGCATGCATGTGTGTTTGCATGTATGATTGCATATATGTATGTGTGTAGGAGGGGTGGGTTGCTATCACCTCTCCTCTTTCCTTTTCTGGGTTGGTTACACAGGGGGCAGCTATAAAAAGAAAGGGCCCTGTCAGCCCATGATTTAACTCAGTGCCTGCATGGCCACAGGCCTGCAAGATATGGGCCAGAGGGGCCAACTGAGTTTACTAAACTTTCACAGGGGACCAAAATAGACTTACCGTGTGTATGTGTGTGTAGACCTGATTGTTGACTAGTGAGTGATTTTGTTTTGAGTGATTGATTTGTACATTCTTTTTCATTTTGGTATGCCATTCATTTTCCCATCTCCCAATGCAGTGCTGTACAGTATATTTCCTTTTTCCCTCAGAGACCATTATGGGAAGGTGGGGGAAACAACAAGGCAGGAAAAACCTGAAACATAACAATACACACAGAAGGAGGAGGGAATTAGGCAAGGGTCAATGATCCTGGAAAGAGAAAAAAAGGAGTTTAAGGCAGGAGTGAGTTAGGGAGGAAGGGACAGAAAGAGTGAGAGACAGAGAGGAAGATGATAAATTCATTGTGGAGATGGCAGGTTGCAGGCTGCTTGTGATCGGGAGGCTGATTGCTATCAAGTTGTCTCCTCTTCTTCGCTTGGCCACGGCTGCATTGTCAGGAGCAATGGGGCTGTCTTGCTCCATGCTTGATGGCGTGGTGGGTCCCCCAACACCCTCTCTCTCAGGACCACTCCACCCTGCCCTGATCAGTGTAGCACAAAAAGGACAGCCTGTCTGATCCCAGACCTTCAGAGGCTCCCTCATGCACAGTAGAATGTTAATATGGTGCACTGCCTCCCCCTATAGTGCTGCTGAACTCTGCTTACACTATAATATCATATCATCCCTGTGGAGCAATCTCCTTTACACAGACACACACTCACACACACACGCACATGCAAGTGCATGCACACACACACTCACACACACACACACACACACACACACACGGATATATACTCTCCAACACACACTGAAATATTGTCCTGCATTAGAGCATTATTCTGCAGATAGACCTAAAACTTTCCCTTTTACCACCGTTAGGTTAAGAATTACCCCATTCACACAATCCTTCATTTTCTCTTCTTACTTTCACTGTTAGACATTTCCCTGAAATTATTCAGTATGTATGCATTTGTTGTCATTTAGCAATTTCCAAATTTAGCATGTTTGTTGGATATGTGGTGTTGCAGATATGCCACACCCAGGTGATGCAGCGAAGAGATGCGTAATGCAGACAAGCAGAAGCTACGTATTCTCAGATCAATTCTATACAGTACAGAATCTTCATCACTGTCATCTAAAAATTCATGAGATAGTTTTGGACACAAAGTGGAGAGAGGAAGAGATTAGTTTATGTTGTATTTTTGAGAGTGAGTGGAGGAAAAGAAAAAAGAGAAAATAAGAGAGATTAGAATGAGAAAAGACAAACGAAAAAATTCGATATTGTCACTTTTCTTTATCTTTGTGTGCTTGACCAATAATTTTCTAAGGGGCAAGCAAATGTGAGAAAGATTGGGTAAAGTAAGCTATAATCTCTCTCACATACTCTCCCACTCTTTATCTCTATCTCTTATCTATCTATCTATCTATCTATCTATCTATCTATCTATCTATCTCTCTTCATAAGGAAAGCCTCTCCTTCTGAGAATCTTTCCACACACTCCAGAATGCTGCTCCTGCAATGCAGTAAGCAGACAGAGTGCCCAGATGGAAAGTGCTGCTCACACACACATACACAACACACACACACACACACACTCACGGTGCTAGCAGCACTTTATCAGCTGGAGGAGGAATCCTCTAGTCAGTACCCACACAACTGCTTGTACACAACTGTTCACACTTCTAATTTAGAAATACCTGCCATAGACATATGCTGTGTGTGTGTGTAAATGTACTATTGGCTCCAGGAAATAACAAGAGTGGTTGTTGGCACTGAACTGTCTTCTATTACACTGGTAAAGGAAACCAGGAAACATCAGAACTATAGGCACTCTCCAACTCATCTCCATCCCAGACTGTTGATTCCTTCCTTCAC
Source organism: Pangasius sanitwongsei (assembly GCA_037576675.1). Classification (NCBI taxonomy): domain Eukaryota; kingdom Metazoa; phylum Chordata; class Actinopteri; order Siluriformes; family Pangasiidae; genus Pangasius; species Pangasius sanitwongsei. Next base: position 12,613,862 of record CM075018.1, read on the forward strand.
TGCTCCTAAACAGAAAAATGCCTTGATGACTGCCACAATAACATACTGCGACACATACAACAACAAAAATGTGAGTGATCATAATTAATTGACTTTTGAAATATGGAGGATTAAGAAAAAAGTACTGGCAGAAGATGGAGAGATTATGACAGTATTAATGTAGGTCCCCAAGGTTTGCCCCTGCCTGGTCTGCAAGTCATTGTATTCCAGTGAAAATCGTGTACGTCGAAAAATCCAATTTTTCAGCAACATAAAAAACATAAATAAAAGAATGTAGATACATTTTGGCTTAAAAATGATATATTTATAATTTTTAAATACAAATTTTGTCTTTGATGTTTATTTAATGACATTTTAGATTTCTCTCCCACACTGTCCCATCCCTGCATTCAATATATCTGCTACCTCTGCTCAGACAAGCCCTAAAGTATCCCTCTCTCCACTATATGATGCCAGCAGGAGCTTAATGTATGTAATCATGTTTTCAAAACCACAACAGATGAGCAGAGTCAAAGTGCACTGGCTTCAGTATGTGCATGTCAGCAATTTTGGCTACTTTTACTGCTGAGGGAGAGTTCTGTGACCCGCTTCCATAGCCAGAGCCCCTGCTCTTCATGCACTGATAAAACCATGGAAATCATTACATCCACTGATTTGTGGAGAGATTAATCAATTCTGAGAGAATGGAGGAAGGGGTTGTAAGTGCTTCAGCATCCCAAATCCTTTTGTGTATACTCCGTCTTTGTTGGCTCACTCATTCTTCCTTTGGAAACACACATTCTCTTTTCTTCTTTATCACTCCATCTTTCTCCCTTTCCTTTCTTCTGTTTTTTTTTCATTCATTCATCTTCAGTAACAGCTTTAACCCAAGCTGGGTCATGGTGCATCCAGAGCCGGGAACGTTGGGCACAAGGGAGGAATACACCCTGGATGAGATGCCAGTCTATCAAAAGGGAACCATGCACACACACAGGATCAAACCAGAGACACTTCCCTTTTATTTTTTTTAACCCAGGCTTTCTTGAGATCAGAATTAAAGGTTGTCTTCATTAGAAAGCCTTCCTGTCTGGCTTGCATCTCCACTCTTACAAGATGGAAATGAGGAAAAATAGATATACTACACTTAAACTCATCATGCCACCCAAATTTATGAGTCTGGCCTATCAGCAGTGCTTTAAAGTTGACACAGCAGCATTTTATACAGCCATTTATTCATGTGCTCTTGTATTATCAAGCCACTCCTTGCCAGTGCACCCTTAAAGGTACCAAGAAGATTTATTGTAGCAGACTTTAAAATGCATTAGTTGATTGTAAGACATCAGTGTGGTAGTTGCGTTAGCTCGGTCAATTGGACATACGCAGGGGAGGACTGGCCATCGGAAAAGTCAGGAATTTTCCTGATAGGCCACTTCATTTTCCTCTCCATTAGTTCACTCACGACAAATATGCAAACCAGCCCAGACTGGTTTGAGCTGCCAGGAAAGATATAGTAACTCATATAATCCCTGTTTACAACTGTGGTGAGCAGAACTGTGGTGAGAAAGCATCTCAGCATGTACAATGCATCAAACCTTGAGGTGGATGGGCTACAACAGCAGAAGACCACACGGGTTCCACTCTTGTTAGCCAAGAACAGGAATCTGAGGCTATCATGGGCACAGACTCATTGAAACTGCACCTCATCCAAACGCAACAAAATGACGCTCTGGACCTGTATCTGCATGGTTTTATGCATTGTGCTGCTGATACATAATTGCATGAATGTGCAGGTGTACAGGGGTTCCTATTAAAGTGGATGGTGAGTGCATAGTATAAATACAATATATAGTATATACGTAGTTTCTCACTGAGAAATCGTACATATCTTATATAGATATATAATCTATATAATCTTATATATATATATATATATATAAAATGCTCAACAACATCGAAAGGGCTGGAAAACCACGGAAGACAACTAAAGTGGATGATCGCAGAATCCTTTCCTTGGTGAAGAAAAACCCCTTCACAACATCAACAG
>CM075018.1:12616299-12627174 GCA_037576675.1 Pangasius sanitwongsei
TACTTTGCTGAAAATGGCTGTAATTCCTAAATGGTAAATGCCATACTTTTGTGGAACCTCTTAAAATAAAGCTGAAAGTCTACAATTCGAACACATCTTGATTGTTTTATTTCAAATCCATTGTGGTGGTGTATAAAGGCAAAATCACAAAAACTCTGTCATTATACTCATGTCCATATACTCCCGGACCTGACTGTTTATATATCTACTGTAGCTTATAACAGTAATAATCAGAAGCTTATAACAGTCAATTCAATTACCATCATGTAAACAGTATTCCAAAATCATCAAACACTTGATTTTTTTCCACAAACAATGATTTTAATGCCTTATTATAAACCTGAAATATTTTGGCCAGATTTTTTTTATCTTTAGTGTGGAGTTTTTGACACTGCTACCAGTTCAACACTGGTAATTCAGGTGTGGGCTCAGGTTGTGCATCAGTCAAATCAGCCCATCAATAGCCCATAAATAGAAGCCTTTGTCATTTGATTTTACTTAATTGGTCCCACAAGACTTTCTATTTTTTGTCCAGTCAGCAAGTATCCATACCTTTATAAAGCTCTCTCACTCACTCACTCTCTCTCTCTGCCATCACTGCTAATTTCTTTTCTACCATCATTAACAGCTTTTTTTAAATTTAGCCTTTTTAAGAAAAAAAAAACATTTCTAATCTGCAGTTTGGCTGGCATCCAGTTTGTCTTGGGTAAAGAAAAATGGAAGGAGTCTTACATTGATTAAAGTGCTCACTGACGAGATAAAGGCTCACTGACAATGTCAGATCACTCACGTCTCGTCTCCATTTCAGTCAGCGCTCCCCCTATGACCAACACATGCACTTACTCATTTTTACACCATTTGTAGCTTCTATGCCTGTCTAGAGTAAGTGGAGATAGCTGCAAGGAATGTTAGTATGTCAGTTGTGGGTCGTTAATAAATTAGCCAAGCATGGATTTTTGCTTATTAATGGCTGCAGCGGTGAGTCCAGCTCTCTCTAATGCATTTCACTTAGTGTCGCTTATGAGTAAGTTCTATAAAACATGGCAGGTTCTTATATGCTTATTCCTGCATGGGATTTATTACTTCCTCACGTGCACTCACTCACACACACACACACACACACACCTAAATACTGAATGCCCTAAGCTCTGTTTTGTGTGTGTGTGTGTTTGTGTGTGTGTGAGTTGTATATACAGATGTGTTGTAAACATGCATTATTATTCATGAGCTCGGCAGGCACCACTGAGCATGTCAGTTATAGGCATATATTAATATTAAAAAATAATGCCTCAGAATATGCAATTTTCTACATCTCTCTTCCTTCCAGCTTTCATTAGATTGGTTCAATTCTGCTTCAACTTAATTATTATTATGTTTTTAGTCCCTCATTTTGAGAACAGCAGACACCATTATCAGCAGTAGTGTACCCCAAAACTGTGCAAGCCTCCTGCTAACTATGATACAGGGCCCCTTCAAGGATTACTAGTGACTCGTACAACACACAAACACACCAAAATTGGCCCTTTGCAATTAATTAAAGTGATCTATTTATCTAAGAGTGTTTAAAAACAAAATTCCTCTGACTTCTCAAAAGTTACTAACAAATCACTGAGTAACAAATGTGTTATGATTTGACAAATTCATAAACAGCCACATGTTGCAACTCTACAAATAGTAGTTGCTACATGTGACACCCTGGTGACTAGGGAGGGAAACGGGGAGGCAGGCTTTGGAAAGTGCAACTTTGTTTTTAGTTTATTTCAGGGTTTTTTTTTAATCTGGGTGCTTTTCAGTGTTTTGCTCTCCAACTTAACATCAAATGAAAAACAAAAACACACATAGTTCTGCTGTGCTGCAGCTCACCATAGAGACACTCTTCCTGCTCCCTTTCACTGCAAGACACTCATGTAAAATCCATATTAATCACATACAGATGTACTCTCATTCTTGGAATTATTCACTTCTTCTCCCAGACTCCACCCTCCAATCACAAACAATGCTCAACCGTGCCTCTGTTGTCACACACACCCACTGCCTCACACATGCCAGGAAGCCATCCCCCACTGGACCAGATCTGGTGCTCCCTTTTTAGTAACGTCAATCAGTGGACTTGTGATGTCCGAATAATTAGCCACAAACCTGCAATAATTGCCAGTCAGCCCCAGAAATTGCTTCACCTCCCAGATACCGCACTTACACCCTTCCTATTGCACACTTCTTTGGGTTTGCTGTGAGCCCTGCCTGTCTCAAGGATCTCAGGACAGTCCTCAGATGTTGAATGTGCTGCTGCCAGTCATTACTATAAATAATAATGTCATCCAAATAGGCAGTGGCCCAGGCAGCATGTGGGTGGAAAATTCTGTCCATAAGTCATAGAAATGTGTAAGACAAATGGAGTAGAAAATGTTGTTTTCGTGCTGCACATTGGAGTCAAGGGATATCCCTTATTCAAATCCAGTGTTGAGTAAAAGCAAGCCATACCTAACTGATCAAGGAGTTTGTCAATCCGTGGCACTGGATAATTGTCAAATTTAGATACATTGTTGACCTTTTTAAAGTCCACACAAAATGACCCGACCCGTCTGCTTGGGAACCAGGATGAAGCAGCTGGACTAGTCACTATGGGACTCTTCCATTATACCCATACTAAACATAGCCTCATGCTCCTCCTGAACCACCCATTTCTTGTGTTTAGGGAAAATGGTAGGGGTGGTTGCACACAACCACTCCTGAGGGAGTCTTAGTGTGGTGTTCTATGAAATTTGTATGATCAGGCAGGGAGGAAACATGCCAGAAACTTTGATTGCAACTGGGCAACCTCTGCTGTCTAGAGCAGTGAGAAGTGGTCTTCCCAGGGGACTGGGGTGGATTGAGCAGCGTGTTTCAAAAGACCTCAGGTCCCAGCTCCTCCCTCTAGGGTATAACTTTACCAGATCCACAGTGATCACCTCTCTCCATGGTTTTAGGACGCTGAGGTGGTATATTTGGAATGCATCACCCCTGTCTGTTCTCCTGACCTCATAGTTGATTCCCCTTACTTGCCTTGTGGCCTCAGAGGGCCCTTGCCACTTTGTGAGTAATTTGGAACTCGATGTGGTTAATAATATGAGCTCTTTATCTCCTGGTGAAAACTCACATAGCCAAGTGCCCCATTATACATTTGGGATTAACATTTTTGAGCCTATAGCAAATTCTAATGTGTTAGTTGCCTCAATATGTGGAGTTATGCTCACAGATCACGCATGTATTGAATTTCATTTTTACTGTGTGAAGGTCCCTCCTACCAATTTTCATGGATTACTTCTTGGGGACCTTGATCAATGGAAGTGGGCGCAATGGCACTTTTGTAATGGCTGGTGGATTAATCAGCTGACATACTTGACATTCCACACACCACCTGCAAACATCATTTCGAATGCCCAACCAATAGAAACTCCCCATGAGATGATTCATCCGGACCTAAATTATCTGGACCTAAATATCCAGCTACTGGTTTATGCTGAGCTCCTTGGAACCAACAACTAGGTTATCTTTTCCTTCATTTGAGTGTCTTGCATCACTTGATATAATCTATCCTTAACAATAGAAAAAATATGGGTAGGACAATGCAAAGTTTGACTTGACTGGCTGACCATCAATTACTTTCACTTGGTCGAAGGCATGCCTCAGAGTGTCGTATTATGACTGCTCCAAGGGGAAATCCCAGAGTGGAGTCACCATGAAGGTGGGCGGGCACTAGTGATTGGCACTAGTGTATATTCGGGAATGTCCCAGTGCATACCTTACCTTCACCCTTGATGCTATATCCTATGCTTCACCTTGAATTATGTCTGGGTGGACTGAGGTTTGATTAAAGCTTGAATTCACCAATGTGTGTACTCCCTTGTATATTTACAGGTATTTGGTATGTACCTGCTCAAGCCTGTGGTGTATTGGTTAGCCAGACCAGTGTTCCCCATCCAATGAATGGACACTGATCCTGAAAATGTCTAGGCTCCACGCAGCAACTACACACCTCCCCAGGCCTTACCCCTGCACCTACAACTCCCTGAACAGCCACCTGTGGAGAGAGAAAGACAGAGAAAGAGAGAGATTTGGAAGAAGGGGAAGGAACAGGCCAGATCAGAGCCAAGGCCCTAGGAGAGGGTTTAGGAGGGAGAGCCTCTCATTTACAAGCAGCAGGGATGGGCAGAGAATGGTGTAGGGAGGGGGATTCAGAGAGAGAGAGATAGGCCACGTGCCCCCAGATATGCTGCCAAGTGGTCCACTGCCAGTTGAATTGCCTCCTCCCGCGATTCCGACCGGTGGCATTTTTTTTTTTTATCAGAGCATTTTCAATGGTTTGCTCACCAACTTAGCATCAAATGAAAAACATAAAACACACACAGTCCTGCTCTGCTGCAGCTCGGTATAGACATGCTCTTCCCGCTTTCCTTCACTGCAAGACAAACACATAAAATCCATGTTAATCACACACAGGTGTACATCCATTCATGGAATGACTCACTCCTTCTGCTGGACTCCACCCTCCATTTACCAACGGTTCCCAGCCACACCTCCAATGTTACACAATATATTCTAAATCTAACTAGTTAAACACAAAAAACACACTAATCAGTGTGACAGTTGGTTGTGCGACTTACATGTTACATGCCAGGTGTCATATTAGCTTTGTTCTCAAATTAACATACCAAGCTAACTGTACTAGCTACATACACTCACCAATGATTTCTGCTACTTTTTTTTCCTAATAATGTGTCTATTTCACTATCTGTATCTGTTTAGTGTTCAAAATATTCATATCTCTATCTGTATTGGAATTTAAACCTGAAGTGGACATGGCTTAAACTGGAATTATTTATTTATTAGTATTATTAAATATGAAAAGCACTATGCTGGAATACTGAAATGCCTGCACTGTCAGCATGGTTTATGAATTCTGGCTCTGGCAGTTCCTCAGCCTCAAACCACACAAGAGATGTGTGCAGAGCTGTTTTTTTTTTTTTTTTAATCCTGCTTGCAAATTTATTTTTGTTCTATTTCTCAAAATATATACAAGCTAGCAGCCTAATTTAAACCACCACAACATTGACCAGGCAGTTGCTAAGTACCAACACACATTTGTGTTAATCAACTAGTTCTTTATTTGAGCTTCATATCTGACAATTCACACCCACATATAAGTAAAAACCTCCCACTCATGCATTTTTCTTTATCTTCAGGTTCTCAGTCCTGATGTACACCTGTAGTTTCAACCAGATCCCCTGTAAACCTTTCTGGCAAGCTTTAAAAAAAAAACAAATTGTATGTCTCTTATATATATATCTGTATTTGTATCCACTTAGAATACATTATCTGTTCCTTTGAATAATATATTCTTACTCAATTATATTCCTCATACATTCTCTATACAGATTTACTGAGAGGGTGTATATGACAAGATGACATGAAACAATGGTTGTATGTAAAACAGTAAATGGAAATTAATGGACAGTTAATTGACCTAAAGTTGTGATTGGGGAACTGAAGAAACCTTTATGGACAAGAAAGAGCTGGTATAGTCACAGAATATTTACTCCCCATCAGTACATTATTCTATCTAGCCTAATGGACTTTTGGCATTGAGAGCTATTGTGGATGGTCATCTAACAAGAAGATACATAGAGATGCTGTACAGATCTTTTCAGATTTTGTTCATCATATTATGGACAAGGACCCCCACACTGTGTAGCTGCAGGAGTGTTTTGCATTGTGCCTTGCATGAAGATTTAAGTGGTATAGAGTTCTGACCTGAGTTGTAGCCTTGAGCCTGCTTAGAAAAATGTATGGCAGTGACTTTAGCTGTTTGTATTGATACAGGTAATCTGTTATACCTATCAAGCCTGTAAATACTTAAAATACATTTTTACATACCAAGCCTATAAATACAGCCACGTGGACAAGAAGGAAACAAAGAGTGACACAGAAAAAAGAGTGAGTAAAGGGCAACATTACATCACATAGTCTGTTGGTTGTACCTTTGTGGCCTGTGCCCTGATGCGCATATAAAATTGCCTGTGTTCAGCCAGCACTGAATTGATTTCTCTTTCTCCCTCATGCTCTTGCACTCTCACTTTTTCTCTGTCATTCACTCTCTCCGGCTTTCTTTCTTTCTCTCTCTCTCTCTCTCTCACTCTGTTTCCTCCATCTGCCACCCCTCTACCCCATTCACTGGAGGTCAATGATTAAAGCTTCTGCTGAATCTGCTAAATGCTGCCAAGAGAGAGAGAAAACACTGAGAGGGAGTGAGAGAAACCCAGAGACCCAGCTGCCCACTGACATCCATAAACCAAACACAGACTGGCAGGTGTTGCCCAACTTTTCCCTCCTTTCCTTCCCACTTGTCGTGCACTAGGATGTTGATTTAGAGTTTACTGTTCCATGTCGCATTTCAAGGTCGCTTTTAAAGCGGCCAAACAAGGCCCTTGAGTCGTGTCTGGGGACACACCTGCCCGTGAAACAGAGCTGGCCTGACTGCTACTGAAGTTCTCTAGCTGAGGAAGGGACTAAATCTAGATTGTGGTCCCACTGAGGCCTCTCTGGTCTACATATGCAAGTGGCCTACTGCAGTATCGTGTAGAACAAATGCCAGAAGAACTAGATCAACTTGAAAGGAAAGGTCATCTCAGTGCTTGAAAATGCAGGTGCAGATACAGGTCAGTTAGCAGCTCAGTGCTGGTAACATCACTGGTATTAGCAACAGAGTGAATCTGCTGAGGTAGTGACATAGAACCAAATTCAAGTGACAAACACATTATGTTAATAGTATTTCTTTATATTGTGGAAGAATAGACAACAACTTAAAATTTACGCAATTGTTCACCCTATCATCCAGAGATTGCAAATTTACATTGGCAGGGAGTCCTCAGAGCAAAATTCACCATGTTCTCTCAATCAGTGTGGCACTAAACAATCATGGGCATCTATGAGCTCATGTATGTGGAAGAGGGTAGTCAGCACTTCCCTCCACATGTGTTCAGCATGTACAGCAATTCAGAAAGATATGGTAGTTGGCTTCACTTGAGCTGGAGGAAGCCTTAATCTTCCCCAGTTGTTAGCTGTCATGTGAAAGGGGAGAGCTGACTTGTGGCTGGGAATTGGCAGATTACCAACTTGGGGAAGAATGGGGGATAAAAAAAAATCAGCATGAGCTGTAGTAGATTAAGTTGTGATCTTTTACTACAACATGGACTCAACTGAAAATTCACTCAAGCATTCAGGTGCTGAGTGTGAAGCGTCTGGAATGAAAATCAGGTCTGTGCTGCTGAAGCAGGTGCTGAAGCTCAGTTTGCACATAAAGCTTTCTGTTTACCGGCCAATCTCCATCCCTCTCCTCACTTATAGCAACAATCTGTGGGTAGTGACTGAATAAATAAAGTCATCAATACAGGTAGCAGAATTGAGGTTTTTCTGTGGGGTTACTGGGCTTACTCTCTGTAATAGTGTGAGGATTTTGACAATCCAGGAGCGCCTTGGAGTAGAGTCGGTGCTGCTTTGAACTGAGAGGAGACAGTTCAGGTGGTTTGGGTACCTTACGAGGATGACACCTAGATGGATACCATTAGAACTGTAGGCATGTTCCACTGGACAAAGACTCTGAGGAAGACCCTGCACCCACTTGAGAGATTATATTTCACATTTGGCTTGGGAACATCTGGAAATCACCCAGGGATAGTTGAATTCTCTAGCTGGAGATAAAGAAATCTGGGCTGACTTTCTCAGCCTTTCGCCACTGTGACCCCCACTGGGCAAAGCAGAAGGAAAATAAAGGAAAAATTAGTGAACAACAATGAACAATGAACAACAACAACACTAGAAAAGGTGAAGGTCAGGGTTTGGGACAGAATTAGTATCCATCTTACAGCAAAATGTGTATGCAATCCAATGAAATGATTGCAATTCCTACCCATGAGTCTAGGTTAATTGGTAATGTTTCTTGATTCTGAGTGTACCCTGTCAAGTTTGAGACAGACTCATTTTTCATTCCATCCACTTGGCTGATGCAGATAGATGGTTTGCAAGCAAAGCTTCCACTGAGCTGAAGGCGAACGGTCCTTTTGGTGCTACACCGGTGGTCTGTGTGAATTGTAGTCAATGCAGAATGGATCCATCATGGAGTCCCATGGGGCTTCAAACAGCTGAAACACAAATTAGCAGGACACCAGCAAGCATTGATTATATTGCTAGTGGAATGCAAATGTCACCCATCTCTCTCTCTCTCTCTCTCTCATTCAAATTAGCTTGAGCATGGAGTTTATAACATTCTTTAGAGCAAGTGTCTTCTGAAGGACCAGTGGTTGTATATATGTGACCATGTGTGGGTATGTGTCTGTATGAATGGAGCGGGTGTGTGTGTGGGGGGGGGGATTTAGTCTGTGTGAGAAAAGAGAGAGAAGTGAGACAAGAGGGCAATGTAAATCTGCATAAATAAAATGCTTGAATATTGTACCACATAGTACAGGTTATTTGAAAAAGTCTTCCTTAGGTAAGAAACATGAAGAAATTGCTGTGAAGGCAATCTCACCATGTGCCATTTATAATCCACCTAAAGGAATTCTGCTTCTTATGATTTCACTACATTCAGGTCTACAGTGACGTGAGATATGGGATATATAGAGCACTGCATCTGCATCACTTCCTATTGCCTCTCTCTCTCTCTCTCTCCCCCTTCCTATCCCATCCCCTCCCTTGTTTGAAATGTGCGTGAGGGTAGAGTCTTACCTCAAATTTTTCAGGTCATTTTGTCCCTGCAGACTCTATATGTTCCCTCTTTCTGTCCTCACTCCCACCACAACCAGTGACCATCCAATAAAAATTCACCACAGAACACACTGAAATCCCTCATTCACACAAATCACAAATACAACATGTATGAATGAGATCTCTCAAATTTCCAAGTAAACACAAACAAGATTATCTAAATAGGATTATATCTAAATAGGACAATTTTTTTTATTTGCTTGAGCTCTGTTCTGTTCAGTGCATATTTGCTCTGCATGGAAGTGGAGTTTTCCTTAGCGAATGGCATCATAACTAGTGGTGGTGATACTAGATGGCTAAAATCTAATATTTATCAATAGCTCTACAGTGAAACTGTTAGGGTTAGGCAACACATTATATCACAAGGTCTCATCGATGGCACAATAAGAATGATGTAGGGCAAAATATAAGGTACACACACTTTAACACATAGGCTACAAGTCTGTAAAGCTCTACTGGCTTCATGCTGTGTTTCCACTGAATACCAAACATGGTAAACAGGAAAGTTGTAACTCTTTTGTCCAAACCAATTAACACTTAACTTACTGTTCTGTTGTCTATCCTTTTGTCATTTGTACTTTGATTGGACAATGTTGTCTTAATTTGTCCTCCCAAGGTGTTTTGGGTAAAAAGGATAAAAGAGTATATCTGGATTTCTGTAGAGCTGCTTTGTGACAATGTCCATTGTTAAAAGCGCTATATAAATACAACTGGATTGAAACTGAATTGAATTTAATGAAGTGTCACAGGCACATGTGCGCAATCAACTGATACAACTGTCACTGATAGGCTGCATGAAGCTACAATCTGGGCAAGAAATAAATCAGCACCAACTTTGTTTCTTCATACCATTCTGTGTATTTTTCTTATGCTGGCTGTGCTGTTGTGCTTAGTTCCACAAAAATACAAAAAGATCTAGTTTAAGAAATTTGTTAACAGCAAATAGTTTGATGGAGAGCACGGTGGAGCTGCAGGTCCAGTTCGCCCTGCAAGCCCATTTATACCAGCCAACCGTGGACAAAAAAAAAAAAAAACTCTCCTCTGCTTGCATCTGGTTGAATTTGGCAAACAGTTTTCATGCCATAACCCCAGCTTTATTTACACCAAATTTACACAGCTACTGACTTCTCTCCCTCTTAAAGCCAGAGACACTCCTGCAGCAGCTTTGCAGGACTGGTGGAACACATGAGGCAGCCTACTTTAATGCAGCAGTAGTGTGTAACGCAAACCCATAGGAGCGTGCATAATTGACTTTTGGCTTTCAGCAATGCCGTTCAGCACTGGTTTTGGCACCAGGTCAGTTTACTAACCATTTGTTTGTATTTTGTGTGTTTTTGTCAGAGACAAACAGCATGTCTGCGTTTGATGATTTGACTATCCACCTATAATTCCTCAGAGAAGAGTAATTGAGGATCTTCATGTATAATCCTTTAGGCTGGTATTGAATAGGTCAGGGGTCAAATACACAACCTTGCTGCTCAGCCCAAATGGATCATCCAGTTAATAAACTGCATTTGTTTAAACAGTGTTTCCATAAAATGCTTCATCTTCAGAGGGCAAGAGAAGTCATTATTAATTTTTATACTATCAGAAAAGGTATTAAAGAAATTGTTTCTGAAATGTATGTTGTGAAAATACTGGAATAATTTATTGTACATGGACTATATTAGGATACACCTTTCGATTATGTGTCTCCCTTGATGTTTAATGTTGGTGAATTAGGTGTTTAATTCAATTACATGTGGTACTAATATTTAATTGCTGTCCCACTAAAACTAATTAGACCACTAATATTTATTGACTGCAATCGCGGCTGTAAGCACATTTGCTATAAAAATAATTTATACGTTTATTTTAGGGCAATGTTATCATGAAAATTAATTGCTGGAAATGTTATATATAATTTTGAACATTCCCTTAGCCAATAAGGATTTCCGTGGACACTATATAACACATTGAGATTGCAGGTTCTATTGCAGTCAAGGACTGTTGGCCTTCTGACCAGCGGGGGGGGGGGGGGGGGGGGGGGGGGGGGGGGGGGGGGGGGGGGGGGGGGGGGGGGGGGGGGGGGGGGGG
>CM075018.1:12627274-12639857 GCA_037576675.1 Pangasius sanitwongsei
TTAACATTCCCTTAGCCAATAAGGTTTTCCGTTGCCACTATTAAACACATTGCGATTGCTGGTTCTTTTGCAGTCAAGGTCTGTTGGCCTTTTGACCAGCCCCCCCCCCCCCCCCCCCACCTTTTTACTCTCTCTTTCTCTCTCTCTCTAGGCTTGAGCTTCAGGAATCAATGCAGTGATTAAGAAAGAGGCAAAGTGAGAGACGCTGTGCTAAGCTAGAGTCAGCACTCTGTCTCTCGCCAGCAACACCCTCTGTGGCTCCCTCGCTTTCCCTCTCCCACTATTTCTCTGTGTCTTTCTAATCTGTTTTTCCACATATATTAAAATACGCTTACATGTTCCATTGCTTTAATGTCAACACGACCAAATCCAAAAGTTTCAAATTTTTCGGTACACTAACTCAGACAGCATTAACTTTTAAAGGGTCAAGGGCTCTGACATTCACTCCAAGTTTTAGTGCCATTCTTTCATAATTGCCTTACCGTAGCAAGGGTCATGGTGGATCTGATGCTTATCCTGGGAACACTAGGCATGAGGCGGGAATACAGCCAGTTCATTTCAAGGCACCACACACACATTGATGCACTCTTTCACACCTAGGGGCAATTTGGTGTAGCCAGTATTTTTTTAAGATGTGGGAGGACCCAGAGGAATCCTACATGGGAATAGGGTGAACATGTGAAACTTCAAATAGACAGTAACACAAGCTCAGGTTTCAACCAGGAACTCTGGGGCTGTGAGGCAGCAGCATGGTGCCACCCCCATTTTTTAGTAAAGCAGAGTTAATAAAGAGGAGTAATGGTCATTGTAAAAAATCATGAAGAGAGACCTAATAAGATGTGTGTGCGCTATAAACAGAGGGATTGCCCTCTATTCTGAATTAATTAGAATGAATAAGACTGTGCAGTTGGTTTGTGATTGTTGGTAGTCTCCCTCTACTGGCTATCATGTGACACAGGCAGGTTGCAGTGCTGAACGAGGCACATACAAATCAGTAGAGGCTAATAATACAGTGTATTACAATAAATGGTCCCATGTGTCTGCTAATTTTTTGCAGCTTTTTTTTATTGTTGTTGTTTTTTCATAGCTTATTGCTGATCCTTCGAACAGGTATGGAAGAAAAAGTGGTGATAGAAAATGTGTGTGTGTGTGTGTGTGTGAAGTATGCTTCAGATATCTCCTTTTGCTTGCTTATGCTGCAAAAATTGGCTCATGTACATGTAGGCATCTTGCTGCAGCTGCTGCTGTATGTATTTGCATCATGGGATCGTGTAAGTGTACATTTATTATATTTAAGCATCATCATATGAGCTTCTATGGACCCTGAGTGAATCCTGAGCCCCTCTTTTCCTTTCTTTCTCCAGCTCTTCTTCATTCTTTCATGCATCTTCTGGGAGTCTTCATTTCTCGATGACTAGCGGTCGTATACAATCCAAAATCAGAACTGCGGTGCAGAGAGTTTGATTAAACTAACTTGACTAAAGCGAGATTGTGTTTATCTTAGAACTGTAGTACTGTATATTCCTAATGAATTCCTGTGAGAGAGAGAGAGAGAGAGAGAGAGAGAGAGAGAGTGATTTACATATCAGCTCAATAGCCATGTTTTGCTCATTAGGAAGTTTTCCATTAGAGAGAAAACAATATATACATCACAATAGGTGGTCCGTTATATCCTGCTGCATTCTGATGGGAATGACTGCAGTGGAGGAAACACTGCAGCAGACCAACACTACATGCCACTTCAGCAGTACACTGAATTCCTGCACTGCCTATTACATTAGCCTTTAATTTAATGGATTAACTTGTCATTCATTCAGAATGGTTTCTCATTTAGAATCCAGTGAACAATGAATAGTTAGGGATGTCACATTTGAGATATATTTAAAAATCACAGCATTGATTTATCCTGATTTAAAGAGCAATCTTTTTTAAAAGAGCATTCCGATACTTAATCTATGCTTAAATCTGAAGGCAGGTTTAACTCCAGTTACATTCCGTTTACAGAGTGCACTTCACCTTTAGAGTTACACAGCAGTCTGTAAGTAATTGGCACATTTGTAAACACTGACACATTTTTTTTTTGCTGTTCCTGTGCTGCACCACTCTAAGAATTGCATTGAGGATTAAAAAAGTGGAATATCAGCTTTAATTCTCTTTAGAGCATACAGTTCTTTTTATATGTGGGTCCACAATTTCACAGTATGTAAATGAACAAATTAACATAGATATGTTTTCTTCTTTGCTCCAAATTCTGTATAAAAAGACTGGCCGAAGTCTGCAACTCACACACATGACCAGTTTCATATCTTCCCCAGTGATGCTCTGTCAGCTCTAGTTCAAGGGATATTGGTCATAACCAGTAACACTGGCTAAAAGAACAGGGTGACTGCACTGATGTAGATTGCTGTAATGATTTGTGTACATGGAAAATAAGTACAACGTATAAACAGCACAACAGGGAAAGGTGGACATGCAGTGGATATGCAGTCACATGGAGGAGATTGTCTGTGAATTATCACTGCCCTGCACAGGTAGCGATTTTCCTGCTTCAAAACACTGGATTCGGTTAATCAGGTGTTTAACAGCCCTTTCTGAGAGTCAGCAGATGCGTTCAAACAGATGCGTAAAAGAAGTGAAATGTGCATGGGTGTCTTGGAAGCACTGCTCTAGAGCTGACTATCATCTGCTACAAAAGGCTAAGACTGGAAGACTAATGGAATTCAATTCACACTGTAATCTTCTCCCACTCATTTCCAATGTTTCATCTTCACATTCCTTTAATTATCTTATCCTGTCTCAGTGTTCTTATCAAGTTCTGGTCTATAGTGTTGTCTATTTATCCATAGTCTAAATTTAATTTATGCACAACATAATCATTTTTGCTCCGCTTAACTGTTTAGGAATAATGAATACACTAGGGGGTGCATAGACTAATCGACTAATACATTCTCTAATCGCCACTGTGGGAATGTACAGGAAAATGTACTTTGTTATTCTCAAAATTGTAATTCTACAGTCAACTGTGACCAGCGCTGTGTGACAGAGCTCATCCAAAGCCATGGGTTGCACACCACTTTCCAGTCCCACTCATCTAGTTTAGCAGTCAGATCAGCAGTGCCAGCTCAAAAAGGCCAATCTAGACTTGTTTTCAGAAACTACTGAGGCTGGAGAAACCTTCCAGACAACTCCCAGACCACAGTGTAGCCTACAAACATGGCCGCCAACTACAACTCCCAGACCACAGTGTAGCCTACAAACATGGCCGCCAACTACAACTCCCAGACCACAGAGTAGCCTACAAACATGGCCGCCAACTACAACTCCCAGACCACAGAGTAGCCTACAAACATGGCCGCCAACTACAACTCCCAGACCACAGAGTAGCCTACAAACATGGCCATCAACTACAACTCCCAGATCACAGAGTAGCTGACAAACATGGCCGCCAACTGCAACTCCCAGACCACAGAGTAGCCAACAAACATGGCTGCCAACTACAACTCCCAGACCACAGAGTAGCCAACAAACATGGCCGCCAAATACAACTCCCAGACTACAGAGTGGCCTACAAACATGGCCACCAACTACAACTCCCAGACCATAGAGTGGCCTACAAACATGGCTGCCAACTACAACTCCCAGACTACAGAGTGGCCTACAAACATGGCTGCCAACTACAACTCGCAGACCAAAGAGTAAGCTACAAACATGGCCGCCAACTACAACTCCCAGACCATAGAGTGGCCCACAAACATGGCTGCCAACTACAACTCCCAGACTACAGAGGGCCTACAAACATGGCTGCTGAGGACTACAACATCCAACCACCAAGATCTCACACTTTGAGAAGGATTTGCTCAGTGTCATGATCCTGGTTAGACCAAGCCTTATGAGTCCTTGTTGTTGTGTTTATGGTCATGACTATGTGACTATGTTTCTGGTTCTTGGATTATGTCTTTTTCTTTTGCCCAAGTAACTCTGTTTACATATCTCCTGACTTCTGACTGTTTGTTGACTTTGAATCAGCTCCTCGTTTTGGATTTGTTTGCCTGCAACTGTAACCGTCTCCGCCACTTGACAAAATGAGGTTTGATGCATTCTTTACTGCACAATTAGAATAGCAATATCCTGAAACAGTATTTGCTTTAACTTTGGAAGACAACTGACTAGAAAAAAATAGCAATTGTGCAAACCTTCAAATACAGTACCTTAATTTAATCTCTGTCTGTAAATCCACTACTGGTTGTATTAGTTGTGGTGCTTATAATACACTTAGAGTGATTAAGGACAGAAGGAAAGAGACGGACAGAAGAGGGAGGTGCTGGAAGACTTTTAGGGCCCTGGTGGCGATGGTTAATGGATTAGTGGTTAGCCATCCCAGTGTTTAATATGTATGCAATCGATCATTAATGGACGACTAGAGGACTTCATGGAATACAGTGAGAAAAACATCAGTCCAATGTCAGGCATTCAGCACAGTTTCATTAGATGTGAACAGGTGCTGGTTCACAACCGCTTCATTCACTCACTGTAATTACTGTAGCATACGGTTGTACTTCTTATGGTGCAGTGACTTTTCTTTGCTATTGATTGCTGATTGGCACATGTATATAAAAGGAAACTAAAGATAATACAAAAAAAACAGAGTTAACCTCCAAGTGTGTATGTCTCTTTATTTTGTAAATTATTGTACCGCTACAACAATTACACTCTGAATGTGCAATATGCCAATGTGATATTGTTCTCTTGAAAACTGACTACTTATATACAGCAAATATATATATATATTTGTGCAAGTTGTTTCATTTTCCTCTTTTAACAGTTTATTAATAAAATAAAATATCAGTGAAACTATCAATGCCTTCTCACACACTCACCCCAGGCTGACATGTATCTTAATGTCTGTGTGACAGAAAACAATCTTGGGGATTCTAGATGTCCACACACACACACATACACAGAGGAGAATGATGCTTTCTGTATTTTATTTCACTAATCTAATCAAAGAAACATAAACATTGGTGCCATTAACCTTGGTCCCAATTGAAACATTTACATTGGTGCCTTGGACAGAAAACAGCATTGCATTGCTTTATTTGTGGATCTGTCTAAGGTGTTTGATTCCGTGGACCACGAATTGCTGCTGAACAAACTTAGGAATGCTGGTCTTGGTCCTAAGGCTGTTAAATGCTTAAAAAAATTATTTTGTAGATCGAACTCAGTGTGACTATGCAGAGGGCCACAAATCTGATTTTCTTGAAATAACTAAAGGTGTCCCCCAGGGTTCCATTTTGGGACCTATTTTGTTTTCTATTTTTATAAATGACTTGGGTAACAATATTCAAGCAAAATTACATCTGTATGCAGATGATACTGTTATTTATACATATGGTCTCTCCATGGTACAAGCTAGTGCAAGACCTTCAGATTGCATTTAAATCATTACAAACTGCTCTGTTGAGTTTAAAATTGGTTTTGAATGCTCAGAAACCAAAGTTCATGGTTTTCTCAAAATCTCACTACAGCTGCTTGACGACGTTAATATTTTCACATCCAATGGTAAATCCACTGGAAGGGTGTCCTCGTACAAGTGGGTATATGGATAGATGACAAGCTTTTATTTAATGTACGTATTGCTAATCTAATTAAGCTCAAAGTAAAAAATGGTGTTTATTTTAGTTTAGATGTTTTACTTTAAATGCCAAGAAAAAACTTGTGGAATCTACTTTTTTGCCTGTGATTGATTACGGTGATATATCATATGTGCATGCAGCCTCCTCCATTCTACAGAGCCTTGATTCAGTGTACCATGCATCCTTACATTTTATTACAAATGTAAAGTCACTTATTCACCATTGCATTCTTTATGATTTGGTGGGTTGGACATCATTGACCACTCACAGAAAACAACACTGGTACATTTTTATCTATAAAGCTATACTGGGTAAACTTTCAGCCTATCTCTGTACCCTTTGTTTCAGCTCTGGTAGTTACCAGTTGCGCTCCTCCAAGTGGCTGCTTTTTAATGTACTCCGGGTTTTGACAGATCTGGGGAAAACTGCATTTTCCTATTATGTACATTGGACATGGAATAATTTGCAGAATGATTTAAAATTGACATATTTATATCTATTGATGAATTTAAGGGCATCATAAAGAATGTGGTGAAGGAGGCATGTGGGTTTTTTTTTCATGAGAGGCCTCTGTGTTTAAATAGCTGTTTTTTTTTTTATTATTATTGTGGATTTTTGTATATCATGTTGTATATGTTGCATTTTAATTTTGTCGTGAGTTTCTATGCCTGCTACCTTTGCCAGGTCTCTTTTGTAAAAGAGATGTTTGATCTCAATGAGACTTCCTGGTAAAATAAAGGTAAATAATAATAATTAAATACACTGACTGCACAATTCAATTCATACTGCCCATCTGTGTCAGAAAGTGAGAAGGAAGGAGACCATGTAACACCATGTAGTGTCCGGTAGCTGCATAGAAACCAAAGTACAGATAGTTTTTTTTATCCTTGAATTGCCCTAATTATACAGTGCATTGATTTTGCAATGCATCCATGGATTGATTAGTAATGCCTTTAGCCTGCTGTATCACCCTGTGGTGGAAATGCAGTATGTTCTTGAACTTTTGAAGTCTTGCAATCAGAACATTCATGTCTGTAACGAAAATGAGAGCCCCGGTTTTATTCTTGCCCTTGTGACGTCTCCTCGTACCTACAAAGTGCATATGACATACATCACAGGATACCTGGCGGAGGAGCTGGACCTCATCAAACTCTTCCTATAAGCCTAACTCTAATCCAAACCCATACCCATAAAAATCCTAGCCCTAACTGTAATCTCTAGCATACACAACACTGTACAATACAAAACAACATACTTAACACACTTATCCAGCTTGACACACAGTTGTCTCTACCTCCTGGATTTATGGCTAGACTCCGCCCAGGTGGGAGGGGCTAGATCAGGTCCAATTCCACCCAATGACCTTTTGTTCTGCAGCTAGGGTAAAGATTTTTCTAAAAAAAAAAAAAAAACAAATGCTCTTGGCAGATGTATATATTCATTATAAGTCCAGCAGAAGTTCCTTAGAAGTTATATCTCGTACAGAGATATATGTTATCTTCATACAGAGAGTAATGTAAAAATAGAAACATTCACTAGCTAATTAAATTAACTTGAAAGCTAAAGTAGTGTAGGCTGATGATTATATATAGAGTAGGTGGCTACTCCAACCTGATCTGAATGCAAATTATTCATGTAGACTCAATTCCTCCAGAGTACAAGGGGTCATCTTTCCAACTACACTCAAGCCCTTAAGATGGAGCTAATTGAGAATTAAAAAAAAAAAAAAAAAAAGCTTAATATACTGTCTTAGTGTCACTGAAAACCAAGTTTACTTTCACTCACAGGGTAAGTACATATATCCAGATATCAGTCCTTTCCTTTGGTTTTGTGAAACGTAGGAAAACGTCACAGGACATGTTAACATCATAGCATCTTCTCTCACTTCCCATCCTCATCACCTCTCTTTGTCCCACTATAGATCTTGTTTCTTCAGAAACAGCATCATCTATTACAGTTTTTGACTTCTTTAATAGAACTGAGCTGAAATCACTGTTTGTTTGGGTTTTTTTTTTTTTTTTGTTATACGTTTATATGACCAAATTTCCATCACTAGCGTAGCCAGTAGCTGGAATGAGCAGAAATAAGCAAAAGCATTATCCCGATTGATTAATCTTGTTTCTCACTGTAGTAAATAAAATGTCTGGGGTGATTATATATGGAGAAATCATAATGATACCATCACTGACCTTTTATGAACATCATTATAGTGCACATTCTGCGCAGAACACGTTATTTGACACTTGTATAATCATCTGACTGTATGTGTGTTATGTTAACCACTCACAAATAAACACTTGGAAAGATTTGTCATAAAACGCACACATAGTCTCTGGTGTGTGTGTGTGTGCGTGTGTGTGTGTGTGTGTACGGGGCCAATTTACAGAATAATGATATATCTGGTGTGGTTCATGACAAAGTAATCAATATCCTTTTTGTTCTCACTTTTTGTTCTCAGCACTTTTTTGTGGGTATATTAAATAACATAGCTACACTGCACAGCTACAACCAAACTAGTGAGCTAAAATTTCTGATACTATGAGCGAGCTAAGCACATACTTAGGATGAGTGCAGCATGGACTCAGCAGCAGGTTTAAATAGACTAGAGGGCAACAAAAAATTACTGAAGAGGCACCATCTACTGTAGGATTGGCCAGGAGTGCTGATTTTATAATGAATAGTTTCAATTACCTCAATTACCAGAAGGCCAACCTTAACCTATATGTGAAGTGAAGTGAAGTTCCATGCTAAGTATGGTGACCCATACTCAGAATTTGTGCTCTGCATTTAACCCATCCAAGTGCACACACACAGTAGTGAATACACACATACACACCGTGAACACACACCCGGAGCAGTGGGCAGCCTTTTTTTTGCTGCGGCGCCCGGGGGGCAGTTGGGGGTTCGGTGCCTTGCTCAAGGGTCTCACCTCAGTCGTGGTATTGAGGGTGGAAGAGAGCGCTGGTCATTCACTCCCCCCACCTACAATCCTGAGACTCGAACCCACGACCTTCAGGTTCACCTTCAGGTTACAAGTCCGACTCTCTAACCGTTAGGTTAGATGACTAAGTAATATATAGTAATATATAGGCTAACCTATAATGCTCATTAAAAAAAAGGACAATTCACATTCCAGTAGCCTATAGACTATTTGTTTAAATATTAGGCTAAAATTATCCATTAGCCAAACAGCATTCTGTGGAAATAAATACTAAATATACAGATAAAAACATATAAAATGCACTCCTATACTATACAACTCACCCAGCTTTACTTCTAGCCACATGAGTGCGCTATGGCACTGCAGGTAATATCTGTATTTTAAATTTTCCCACACCCAAACCAACCTGAATAAAGCTATTGGACCTACCTATCACATTTGTCTCACATTTCTCACATATTGCTTATAGTGTTGATGACTATAATTAATGACAACTGCTAGTTTGATCTCTGATTCCACAATCACGGTGCCATTTAGCCCTTGTAACTCTTAAAATGGGGGGCACAGATAAAAAGTGCTGTAGTTCCTTCATTCATTATGTAATTTCATCTTATACATTATTTATTTATTTCCGATTTTAAATGAAAAAGAAATCCCAGATTTATAATGTGGACTCAGACACTTGGACCCCACTATATAATATGTAAATTATATAAATTAACTACAACGAGGAGATGCTCTGGATAACAGCGTTTGCTAAATGCTGTAAATGGTACAAGGTGGAGGAGTGCTGCTGACCAAAGCCTCTTGATGCAGGCAAGAGCACGCAAGATTAAAATGCACTAAAAAATCAATTACACAGTAAATATGGAATGAGTCAGCCATGAAGGCCCCAAGGGAGCTTGGGAAAATAAAGTCCCTGACTTTGCCTGGGTTAATCTGCTCTCTAAGAACAACTGACTCATTTCACGAGAGGGGTATTGAAAAGAAAGGAATCCACAAGGAAGGGACTCTGTGATTCCTCAGCATCACTGTGAATGATAAATTTGTTTATTCATTTTTTTCCCCGTTTTGCTGACGGAGGAGAACAGGCCTGGCCATATTTCTGCTTATCTTGCACACAACGTGCAGGCTAGTTGTTCAAAAGCAGAATGATTCAGCCCTCAAACAAAATTCAAAGAGAAATACACAAGGACACCAGGGCTTTTTAAAGTAGCATTTGCCTGTTAACTGTGTACTTTTATTCTTCTCTCTTTCTCCCCTTTTAACTCCTCTTTTGGGAGCTAGCCCCATTAGCATGGAGAGCAGAGCAGCAAAGGTGAAGCACGGAAAGGAGAAGAAGGCTAAAAGTCAAAACGTCCTCTGAGTAAGGTAGTAAAATGAATAATGTGTTGCTAGCATTTTTAGCAACTGGGTGTAACTGATTAAAAAAAAAGTAGGTGTCCATGGACAAATAAAAAAAGAAACAGCTCTGAGCTATCCTGTATTTAAAGGAAGAAAGCTGGCAATCTAATATCAGGCATCGATCTGTGCTGCTTCAGGTTATTAGCTGAGCCTCTCTGGAGTGCTAATTGGGCTCTACTTATTCCATGGTGGTTTAATTAGCCTTATGCTAAAAATGTGCTTACTGCACACAGTGCAATTGGGCCGTCAGTCACTGGGCGACTCTCCCATGTGCACATTTAGCAGGGGGTTGGGATGCATTCACAGGATCATGACCTGTTCATTAAAAATGAAGAATTCAGGAGATCTCAGCTTGGCTTGATTAGCTATCAGCAAAATGAATTCAAATAAGTGTCTGTGCTGCTTTTAAAAGTCTGTTGAAGGAGAATTAAAATGATGTTAGTGGAGGATTTTCGAAGAGCTACTTTGGACCTGTTATGGTTTTACTGTTAGCTATCAAAAATGTTCGTCCTACTGCTGACTGTGTTCTGTAGGATGAAAAGGAACATTTTACATTAGCTGCTGATATTCCGGTATCCATACTCTTGTCTCTTTATGTTTTTGGCTGTGTTTGAGTGAGTCCACCTGTCTGTCCTAGCTAATTATTATGTCACCGGCCACTATGTGTACTACTGTTTGTGGGTTGGTGGGCTGCTCTGTTCAGAATTACACTTCATCCATTACTCTGACAGACAGAGGACTGATATGTTCCAGCACCTTTCTGCCTGTGTGTGTGGTGTGTGTGTGTGTGTGTGTGTGTATCCTGGAAGTCTTATCCAGACTGAGGTCATGCTTTTGCAAATGCTTTTGTGAAGTGTATGTGTTATCAAGTCAAATCAAATTTCATTGGTCACACACACGACCATATACAGTACGACGTGCAAAGACTGTCCGGTGACACAGAAAAGAATTTACACAAAAACAGAATTTACTTACATAGAAGTAGGAAAAGAAAAATATAAAACTATTATATAAAAGACAGATGGCAGGAAAAATATGAACTGTAAGTTGTATAAAGTGCAGATATGTGCAGTTGTATGTGCAATGCAATGCTGTGCAACATCGAGCTGAGGTGGTTGCAGTGATACTATATAATATAATATAATACTATTGTGGTAAAAGACCTATACAATTCTGCCTGTAGGTATGACTTTGGTGCAAGCTTAAACCACATTTTTAAAATTTTGTCAGTCATGTAAAGACAAAAAAGGTGGCATGCTAGAGCGCGTGTTGGATCCTGAGCTCTGCTTACTGTAGATGTGGAGTTTGAGTGCATGTTCTCCCTGTGTCTGTGTGGGTTTCCTCTCCGGTTTCGTCCCACCCAGGGTGCATCCCCACCTCATGCCCAGTGTTTTCTGGATAGTCTCCGGATCCACTGCGGCCCTGACCAGGATAAGTATATGATATATAGACAATTTTTTTAAAAATTAACTGGACATACTATGAGATCCATTTATTTAATATCCCATGTTTTTTTCTTCTTCCCTCTAGCATCCATTCACAACTCTCCACTCTGTTGTGCTGTTGAGCTTTTAATATGTTGGACACGATATGACGAAAAAAGTCTACCTTTGTTATTTATCTGGCTCATATAATCCTAAAGACTTCAGATATAAGTAGCTACATTTATATGCGGCCTAAAAATTCAATCTGATTGTAATCTGATTGTTAGCTCAAGCTGAATAAGCATGTATGTGCTACATCAGAATAGAGTAGTCAAGTCAAGACTTTATTGTCATTTCTGTCATCACGCACAGTTGTAATGTTGGGAACGAAATATAGAGACAATATTGAACAAGTGGATTAGTAACACAGTGACAGATGCAGTGCAAATGTCAATAAATACAGATAGACTGTACAGTAAACCCAGTGTTCCAGTGGTTCATGAAGCATAGTTTTTGTTTGTTTGTTTGTTTGTTTGTTTGTTTTACAGTGGTGGAAATCACAATCCACAATTACCAGTTATTAAGGATTGTTTTGTGTTTTATAGTTATTAACCTGTTTGACTGGACACTTGAGCTGAATGGGTTTAATGGGTTTAAAAAATGTGTTATATAATTTGGACATTCAGGAATAAAAACTGCAATAACTACACAAAATATACGGTACACATTTCAATAATGGGAGTAATATTAGAATAGTTTTATGTTCTTAAAATAAATCAGAGTGGGTCCATGGGGGCTGCAAACTGTTTGAGAACCCTGCAATAAACAATACAATAAACAAAGGATACAGTAAACCATAAACACGACAACGCAAACGCTAGTCTACAGTAGCACTGATTGTGTAAACACTTAATAATCCTGAGCAGAAGTAAAACATTTAGCGAGGCTTTTGCATATGGATTTGTTCAATATTATGTCAGTAGTGTATAATGAGTGCAGTGTGTTGAGTAGGTAGGGTGGCACAGTGCAATGAAATGAAATGAAATGAATTTAAGTTAAACTGTTTATAAATCTAGTAGACTTGACCCTGATGCTCTGTAAACTAATCTGATATATATATATATATATATATATATATATATATATATATATATATATATATATATATATATATATATATA
>CM075018.1:12639957-12669335 GCA_037576675.1 Pangasius sanitwongsei
TATATATATATATATATATATATATATATATATATAATAAAATCTTGGAAAAATCATGGTTTGGCTAAGATGAATCACCCCTATGTGTATCCCCTCCGTGATCTAGTGTGTATTCCTGCCTCATGTCTTCCTAGGATAGGCTCCGGATTCACTGTGACCCTGACCAAGATTACTGTTACTGAAAGTTAGTGAGTGTGTGAAGCTGGAAAGTTTCACTGTCTGACCACATACACTTAGTTTAGTCCAACTAGAACTCTTTCAGGATGTCAAGAACCCTTAATTACCCAATGAATCCTTACAGATCTCTCGAGCCTTTGTTTTCTGAGAGTAAACACTGTAAGTCCACCATCTAGTGGTTCACATGGAAAATGCAGAGGAGTGTAAATCTGCCTCAAACCCGACAACACTTAATATTCAAGCTGTAGTCTATATTAACTTTTACAAGCATCCTTCTCATCCGTTTCTTAATTTTTTAGGCCACATCACAATAATGGGGAGCATTTCACTATTTCAGCTGTTCATCTCACATTGCTGTAGCATTTATTTACTGTTAATTAGACTACTGTTAACAAACGCCGATGAGTTTTATGTATTTTGTTATGACCCTTATTCCGATTATACAGTTTTATCAGCAGGTTATGAAAACACCATGTTTTAGTCAAATAATAATTGTGCCGAAGGAGACTTTTTCATTCCTGCACACTTGCTTATTTACCACTCAGTGCCCTGATCATCTGTATCTGGTGGTTTACACACTCACACCTTTTCACATCTTGGCTTCTTTTTTTCTCTCTCATAACATTTATAAACAGCATGTTGTTGAGTGCAGCAACATTTTCTCTCTCCAGAGATTATTTTTATACAAATGATCATGACTTGCATGCAGGCTTCCGTGAAACGAATCGGATTCAGTTTTGTTCAGTACAGGATGCCTGTTTCCTCTGAAATATCCGAAAAACAACTAAACGATTAATTAATATAAAGAACCTTTTCTCTTTTTTTTCACTGAGAGTGTCCGATGCCAATAAATACCTATAAATAAATAAATACATATCTATGGTCTATTAATTTTTTTTCCTAATAATTTCAGCAGCGCATGTGTTGCATGTCTACTCCATAATGTGACATTTCTGTTATAACCACTACCAACAGCGATAATCATAATAATAATAATAATAATAATAATAATAATAATAATAATAATAATAATGCTACTACTACAACTAATAATAATAATAATAATAATAATAATAATAATAATAATGCTACTACTATTACTACAACTACTACTAATAATAATAATAATAATAATAATGCTACTACTACTACAACTAATAATAATAATAATAATAATAATAATAATATTTCATGTACAAATTATTATTATTATTATTATTATTATTATTATTAGTATTATTATTATTATGTTGTTGTTGTTGTTGTTGTTGAAATTCAAGCTAAATCTAACAATTTTAGGTGGATATTTACTAGTCAGTGTTGTTATTGTAGAAACTCCACAATATCACTCCTCATTTTGCATTTATAATTTTGCTTTTATTTTCTGTTTCTACCATTTCATGTTCGGTATTCGAGTGTCCACAGAGGACACTGGGCTCAGATGGCGACCGAACACGTTATTTTCCCATGTGTAGCTGATCTGATTGCTGTGAACATGGCTAAAGCTCCAAGACAAACAGCGGCAGTCAGAGAATGTCGGCCAGGGCAGGGCTATATCTACTCTTCTCCTGAAAGATAGAGATTTTATGATCGAATAAATATTGTACTTATACTGTTAGTATCTCGAACTATTTTGTAATGTTACTCAGTCACGTGATTAATTCTAGCCGTGGCTTTAACGTGACCTCTTTTTTTTTTCTTTCTTTCTTTTTAGAAACACTACATGTTCATTGCTGTGTTTCTTTGCTGGTCCTAACCAGGCATGTAGACTAACACCCCGTTAATGAAAAATGATTCATTTAAGCGTTAGAGTGGTTCATTTAAGCGATTTATTCCGCGGTGTAGCGCAAAAGAAGTTGCAGATCAGAGAGAGCAGAAAGCGCTGAGTCGCCCCCATCACCCCCACCCAAAACACACAACAGCACAGAGATTATTGTTACACTGTAGAGCAAGCATCAGACTCAGCCCTCTCTACCAGCTAACATGATCTAAAGCTCACCATGATGATGATGATGATAATTATACTACTACTAATTATAATAATAATAATACTGAGGATGATGATGATGATAATTATACTACTACTAATTATAATAATAATACTGAGGATGATGATGATGATGATGATGATAATTATACTACTACTAATTATAATAATAATAATACTGAGGATGATGATGATAATAATTATATACTATTATATAATAAGTTTTATTATACTACTACTACTACTAATATATATATATATATATATGTGTGTGTGTGTGTGTGTGTGTGTGTGTGTGTGTGTGTGTTAAATAATAATTATACTACTACTACAATACTATAATTATACTTCTACAGAGATTATTGTTAAATTGTAGAGCAAGCATCAGACTCAGCCCTCTCTACCAGCTAACATGATCTAAAGCTCACCACGATGATGATGGTAATTATACTACTACTACTACTAATGATGATAATAATAATAATAAGAAGAAGAAGAAGAAGAAGAAGAAGAAGAAGAAGAATGATGATGATGATAATAATTATATCCTATTATATAAGTATTATTATACTGCTACTTATATATAAGTAGATATAAGTATATATATATATTAAATAATAATTATATTACTACTACAATACTATAATTATACTTCTACAGAGATTATTGTTAAATTGTAGAGCAAGCATCAGACTCAACCCTGTCTCTAGAATCAGAAAGAGCTTTTATTGCCACGTGTGCTCACACACACAAGGAATTTGACTTGGTATGAAGCTTCCAGAACATACATACCAATAAGACAGCAAGATATATACAAATAAAAAATTACAAATAATAATAATTTAAAAAAAAAAAAAACATTGTCTATACCTCACCATGTGCCAAGAATCTGAACACTGATTTAAAAAGAATGAATAAAAGCTGGATAGGGGTGGCGTGCTACAAAAAGGGACACACAAAATGGTTAAACGTCAGGGTATGCAATAAACAAGCAAACAAAAAACAAACAAATAAATAAATAAAAGTGCCTACTTTCTTTTTGTCTCTGCTGTGCAAATTGGGATTGTATGCAGGTTTGAACCAATTTATTAGCCTCTCCTGTTTGTGAGATGTGCAGAGGTCAGGTTTCTTCAAATATTACACATGAGCAAAGCTGAATTTTTCATGGTTTAATCGTGTGTGTGTGTGTGTGTGAGTGAGTGAGTGAGTGAGTGATAAGAATAGTCATCCCTCAGCGTAATTAGTACGGTAGAGTTGATTGAGGCAATAAGTCTTGTGTAACTCTTTTGCTAATGATTGGAAGGAGACTCAGCCAATAAATCAAACTCCAAATTCTTGCCTCACGCACACACGGTGTACGCCCCAAAAGAGCCCACTTAATCCCTGCCCTTTCTGTGAATTAGCACCTACTGAAAAACAGCAAAACAGGAATACAGTCTATATAAGTTAACACATCACATTGCATCATCTGTTGCTATAGGCATTAAACGTGGTTATTATGACCTGATTGCCATGGTGTGTGTGTGCATGCATGCCTGGGGATGTGGCTGTTTTTCTGAAAATGCTCGCTTGAGCATTCCACAGTCCTGCTGGTCAGTGAGTCATCACTACGGACATGTCTGTGAGGAGAAACATTTGCAATAGTGTGTGTTCTGTTTAATTAATCTCAGTGCTAGAGCTGAATGAGGCTTCGCTGCTGGGGAGGGACTCGATACGTTAAAGAAAAAGCTAAACAAAAAAAATGTGTCTTTCCTTTTCCTTTCCTTAAAAATAAATAAATTAATAATAATAATAATAATAATTATTATTATTATTATTATTATTATTATTATTATTATTATTATTATTATTATCATCTAGCACTGTGCTCCAGTATAGTGCTTCATATAGAGCTGCTTTAAAAAATGAGCAAATAAGATAGATAGATAGATAGATAGATAGATAGATAGATAGATAGATAGATAGATAGATGCAGTGTTTTTATTTCTAACAATATAAAACTCAAATGAGTGACCTAACAGTGTTATCTAACAAGAGCTAAATATAAATGAATCATTTTTATATTGTTTTGTACTGTGCATGTTCTTTAGTACAGCCCTCCTGGTCAAATAGAAATGATTTATCACAAAAAAAAAAATAGAAATAATTTCTCCATACTTCATATTCTGCTTTCATATAATTATTATTGCAAGTAAATCATAATGCAAAGGCACAGTCGATGCTGGCAAATGCTGGCCCAGCTGTAGAATGCTGTGTTAAGAGTGGTAAGAGTTTCCCAACCTCTGAACCCTGGCCCTTATCCTAACCTGGATGTTTTCCTTCACTTCTACCTTTCTTTGACTGTTTGTCTCATGTGGTTTTCCCTCATTCCAGCGGAAGATGGAATTCTCTCATTCCGCCCATTACAGATGCTGATCTTAATTCATGCCATCAAACATGTATTTGGCCAGTACTGAAGCTGTCAACTGTTCCTTTTGTCCTAGCATCCACAAAAATACAGTATAACTCTATAGCATACCTCAATAGCACCTTATCATATTAGTTTGCTCTAGCAAAGAAGACAGAAACATAAAACAAATTATTCCGTGGAAACTTGGCCCGTATTAAGGCATGGACTATGTAAAACATTTTGATCTGCCATTACTAGTTCTCCTAGACTAAACCTCTTATAGTGCTTTTAAATGTCAGCCATCCTTGAAATGTATACAGCAAGTGATAATATTATCACTCATCATCCTTTCTTTTTATTGTTTTTTTTTTTTTTTTTAATTCTAGCTGCTGCTGTGGCATATTCCCAAAGGAAACTGTTGACTAAGGTGCTGCTATCAGGGAAGCTTCCTTCGTCTCCATCTGTCCAACTTTCTCCTGATAGTGTGAAGAGAAAACACACACTCAAAGAAATGGACAAAAGAGAATGACAGCAAAGAAGAGGGTCTCTGAAAGGACTCTTTGTATGTGACTCATTTGTTTGTACTTCAAACTTTTTTCCTTTTTTGTGATTTTTTTTTTTTCCCCCTCGAAACACCTTTCTGAGACAGCAAGAGTGGAATTATATAAATTATCTATGCATATCAGTTACCTCTTTTCTGAAGTATGGTCATTTGAAATTTGTCAGACAAATGAAAGACAGTTCATCGCTATTTGTTACCATTTAACCATCGCCTCTGGCTTGCTCGTTACGGATAAATTTATAAATTTACAAGTTTAAAATTTAGATCCTGAATTATATATTTCTGTAAAGCTGCTTTGTGACAATGGCCATTGTTAAAAGTGCTATATAAATTGAATTGAATTGAAAATTGAATTGAATTGAATCATCCATGGATTTTGTGTTTGGTGTGACACTTGACTTGGCTCTATTTTTATACAAGAATAGTTTCCCTTATATCCGTCATAATTATTGTTTATTCATAGTAATTATATTCATAAATGATCAGCATTTTGTTGGAAATGCAGCTTAATACTAAGTTACTTCAGCAAACATATGCCTTATTTAGAGCTTGCATTTTGATATAAGATAATACCAATAATAAGTGAATACAATATACTTCAATAACACTTCATATCAGTTTAGGGAATTTAGATATATTGTAATGAAATAATAATAAAACACAGCCATTTTAATTTCTGTTGGTGTAATGACTTTTGGTGTAGCAAGTGTCATTCGATGACTCTAATCTACAAAGATTCAGTCAAAAAAGCTCAAATTTTTTTTTTATTAAAACTCAAAATTCCACAAAATTTAACAGTACAACAAGTTCTTCAGAAATTTAATTTCATCACAAAAACAAAATGATTTTTTGTGTTTTATTAGCTCAAAGTTTCATGGTAAAATGTTCTATAGTAAACCAAGTGTAATTCTGGAAAGTATAGTAACAGTGCTGACTGGGAACAGCGTTAACTGAGTAATAGTGTTGTCTGGGTAACAGTGTTGACTGGGTAACAGCGTTGACTGGGTAACAGTGTTGACTGGGTAACAGCGATAACTGGGTAATAGCGTTGACTGGGTAATAGCGTTGACTATGTAACAGCGTTGACTGGGTAAAAGTGTTGTCTGGGTAACAGTGTCACTGGGTAATAGCGTTGACTGGGTAACAGCATTAACTGGGTAATAGCGTTGACTGGGTAAAAGCGTAGTCTGGGTAACAGTGTTCACTGGGTAACAGTGTTGACTGGGTAACAGTGATAACTGGGTAACAGCATTAACTGGGTAATAGCGTTGACTACGTAACAGCACTGACTGGGTAAAAGCGTTGTCTGGGTAACAACGTTGACTGGGTAACAGCGTTGTCTGGGTAACAGCGTTGTCTGGGTAACAGCGTTGACTGGGTAACAGTGCTAATTGGGTAAGAGCGCTGACCCAGTCTCCATCTTGCTCTTTCTCTCTCTGTATTTTGCTCATTCTCCATTTTTTCTGTTTGCTGTGACTGACAAAGCTGTCAAAGGTTAGAGACCAAAGGATGTTCACCAAGATCAATAAGCTCATCAGTGAGCTGTGCACACACAATCACACACACATAGGTGTGCTGGTCCAACAGTCGCTCAACTCCCCACCTTCTGTAAATAAGTAGTTTATTAGTGGTGAGCAGTTGGCCCTTTGACAGCTGGTTTCGGAGCTGTGGTGTGTGTGTGTGTGTGTGTGTGTGTAGTAAATGTGTAAATTGGCTTTTTATGGTTCCAAAAGGGGTGATGTTTCACACCCTATTTAACTGTTCATTACTGTTGCCCACTTCACTGGGAAAACTACTTCGTCATTCCAAATGATGTGATGCAGCAAAAAGCGGTACTCAGGAAATGTTAAGCATCTTAAAACATGACGATATTCTCTGACATGGTGCAAAAATGATGCATTTCATTATTAATGATAAGCCTTTCACTTGAATACAGCTGTATACAGACACATGTCTGAAGATCCTGTTCTACAAATAGTAGAAGAAATTCAGAGTAAGGAACCAATGGTCCATCATGTTTGATTATTATTCTCACACAGCTATTAGACCAAAATTTCACAAAATCCCTTCCACTCATGAAAGTTGTCCTGTGATGGATAAGTTGTAAGAATAGACAAACCAACCTGTATAATATCCAATACAATAGTTTGTTTGAGATCATATATTGATCGCTATTGACCTTTTAGTTAACAGCTATTATGAGTGACCCTCTTTCTTCATCGTGAGGACAGACTCCATTTTTTCCTGTTGGGTCGGCTGTGTGACTGAGTGTTTTCTCTCCTGTCATTCAACCTCTCTAGATAACTGCAGTTCCTCTACAGATCTCGTGCCCCAGACACATTCTCAGAGAACGGGAAGCACAAAGCATTCTCACAGCCTTTCTCTCATGTGTACAGAATGTTTTTGCACTCTGGTTGTTGCTAGGCTTAATGCTATAGGATTTGTTAGGTTACCTATGAGCTGGATTTGTCTACAGCACAGAACCAACAGTGATGTTCAGCAGAAATCGTTAAACCATCGTTCAGACAATGAACTGGCTGTGGTACATAATACTGCCATGCAAGCTTTTATTGTTGCTGAACTAAAGATTAATTGCATTTACGATGATTAAATTAAATGTATCAATTTCCTAATTCCTTTCTCAGTTCTCCAAACTGAATCGCTATGTGGAGTCCTGGAAGTTAATAGGCCTTCACGGCAATAACTACTAATGGGTGTTGGTTAAATAATATGTATGATTATGTAACAAAATGTGCTCAGATTCTTGAACGTACAGAATAGCATGCATAGGATCCTCAGGACATTGCCAGATTTCAGTGCACTGACATTGTTCTAAAGGCACAAGCAGCAATGTAGATCATTATTCATTCCACATGTCTATTCCAAAGAATATCTGTTTGACTTTGACTTATCTTAGTGGCTCTGTGTGTGGTGTCATTATGAGGTATAAAGAAATATCTGCAACTGAAACAAAGTGGTTTCTGGGGATTTGGCGAGATCGGGCAGCCTCAGCTATGAGAGAAGCCGTATTGCATTTGTGGTAAATGTTAAACGTGTTAAACTTTAACTCTGACGGCTTATGAAAACACACTTAGAGACAGGCACAGCTTGTACGCCGCTCACAAAATACTGCAGATATGCAGCACATGCCTTATGCTCACACACCCACCCACATACACACACACAAACACAGACCTTGATCATTTGCATACTGTATATCACTGACTCACTAAAAATAGTGTCAATCTGACCCTACTGACTGCCGCCTCTACACATTCTACATTCCCACCACACATTCTAATGTGTCTGTGTGAGTGTGTGTGTGTGTGTGTGTATGTGTGTATGAGTCTGTGGGAGTGTGTGTGTGTGTCATACCTGTCACCTGCGCTATACCAGCTCTCTGCCATTGACACACTGGTCATTGACCCCATCTCTGTTCTGCTGTGTCTAATACATTCATTGTTGTTTCTAAACCTGTTTCTAAATTCGGTGAGACATTTGTGAAAGTACCACTAATTTGGGATTTAATCCTTGCTACTGAAAAGAAAAAGCAATCCAGGCTGCCACGTAAAATGACACAACAATTTTACAATGCCTTGTAAAATCTGCACTATTTTGCAAAATTGCCCTGTCCGAGCATATTTTGGCATTGCCTGGGGTGAGTTTAGACTGGCATCTGTCCTTTTGCCTCTCGCTGTATCATCTGGACCTCTGTTTAGATGAATCCCTTATCCACAGTCAAATTAATAAAGGTCACAGACAAATTCACTAAAAAAAGAACAACTGATGCATTCATTTACCTGATTCAAATGGGTATATCATTACAACAAATAAAATAATCAACGTGCTTTTGACGTTCTGTTTAAGTCTTTACGGCGATAATTGTGTTGCTTGCATTATAATTAATTGATGTCGAAATATTGTGCACATTTAGTTAAATTCAATTCGTAAAGCATCACTTTTACAGCAATCCAGCACATGCAAACATGCGGCCTGCTGTTTGCTTGATATTTCCATGAAGCTGAGTGAACTTTGACCTATGGAGTCAGATCATTCTAAACTGAGGATAGAGTTAGAACAGTAGTATGATCCCAGATGAAATTCACAGAAATTCTAACGATGCGCGCTGTTTGATTTCACGTGGCTGTTGCAAGAAAAGCTACGGTCACTAATCCTACTATTAACCCTACCGTTTCGTGTGAGATGACTTGTAGCCCCTTTCCAACAGTCACTGCAGGTGTGGCTCTTCACACGTTATTCCCACAGCATTGAACTTGTGCTTACCATGCATGAATTCACACACACGCACTCACGCACGCACGCACGCACACACACATACACACCCTTTTTATTGCTTGTGTATTGGGCTTCTTAGTGAAAATCTCTGCTAGTGTTGGGAATAGAAAATAGTGGTGAAGGATTTTAAATGTGAAGTGTCATGCAAGTGTGTGTGTGTGTGTGTGTGTGGGTGGGTGTGTGTAGTTGTATCCCTGCTGTGCCCCAGTGCAGGAGCAGAGATAGGGAGTGAGGGGGTGAGAACTGAGAGCACAGATAGGGCTGCGGCAGACAGGCAGACTGCTCAGTCAGATTAGCCTGACTCCAACACTGCATTCCCCAGCCTGCTTCTGCTGCTCCATGAAGCAGTAGGCTTCTGGAATACACCACACACACACACACACACACACACACACACACGCACAAAGAAACCGAATGAAAAGCATTACAGAGTACAGAACAAACAGGGGTTGGAGCAATGATTAAGAAACTAATGCAATCACATCTGTCCTTCACTCAAGGCCAGGATAGACTCGATACTACTTCAGTTACTGTACAATCTTAATCAAGAAATGAAGCACAGTTAAAATGATCTGTCAAGATGACAAAGGTACAAGTTACAATCTCTCATCTGAAGTAATTGCATCAGTTAAAACATCATCGCACAATCTAATAAGGACATAAATATACCATCATACGTAGTGACGTAATGACAGTGACCCAATATAGGAAACAAACAAAAAAAAAAGGATATATGATATATTCCCAATATAGGAAAAAAAAATCATCCAATTCTCCAAACAACAGTCATATTTCCAGATATCTATCACTTTTGAAGTATAGCCAAATGCAGTCTTTCAGAGACTACAAACAACTTTAAAATAGATCTAAATATAAGACTTCAGAGGATTTTGTCTGCTTTTCTGGACTGAAAAAAAAAGCAAGCTCTGAAAGGATTCGAAACATTAAGACAAATGCATTAGTATTTCTATAAACTCCATCTGTACATACATTCCTGAAATTGTTTTTGGTTATCCTTTAGAGACTGCAGCAACATTCAGACATAATCTCCCCACATAAACACCACACAATCTGAAAAAAATGTAATAAATGTATTCTAACACTAATGCTGGCAAGAAATAAACAGTAGGCCTAAGCATCATGACGTCAATGCATTCAATGATCAATAAACAAGCTTTTTTTTTTTTTCTACCACAGATGAATAACAGAATGTATGACTTGAATCGTGGAAGAGCCCATGCGTGTTTCTGTTGGTTCTGTTTCCACGCTTTGAGACTATTCTTCTAAAGAACCTGGGTCTCTGACTGTGATCTTAGCGCTAACTCCGTCTGGTTTCCCAGATTTCGTGATTAAAAACGCGCTACACTGGACTACGATGGTATTTCACGGTAGAGCTGTGTTGTTTAAAAAAAAAAAAAAAAAAAAAAAGTCATACCCGACTGTTTAAACCTGCATTGCAATTATAAGATGCATCAATTATAGCGAGGAGATTTACAATCCGCAGTGATTTCAAAGTTATTTACTTAACCAGAGTGTGAACCGCAGAAGCGCGCGCTGCGCGTGACAGACAGCGCGATGAGGCGCGCGCAGGGAAAGGCCTCGCGACACACACCTCATCCATAAGCGCGCTTATCAACCTTCATCCAGCTCAGGAACGGACACTGCAGAGCTACAGCTAATGCGTATGCATTCATAATCCATGCATATAATCTCAATAGACAGATTTAAATGTATAGAATCTGAAACCATATTAATATTACACCGAATACGTAAAAAAAAAAATAAAAAAAATTTAAAAAAAAGGATTCATTACTGTCTTCCAGTCTCCTCTGTCTGAGATCATTTAATAATATTCTTTTTAGGAGTTTGAAATTTGTCCAGGTTGCATATTATATATTATTAGGCTATTTCAACACATCAATAAGACTTGACTATAGCCGCACTTATACTTAGGCCTATATCAGGATTACGTTACTTCTGATTACGACAAAATGTTAAGTGTATTAAATCAGTAGCAGTGCAGCGGTTAAGGGTTAAGCTATAATTTAGTCTGATATGTTATCCAAAGCGGTTATTATGCTTATTGCATGCATAATGTCAGTGCTTTTGTCAGGGATGCTGTTTGCTCAGAGTTGAGCCTCATGCGGTTCTCCTCATATCTGATACTGTTTATATCACCAATTCATGACACGTCTTTATCTTAATAGCCAGAAATGTATCATTCACAAATACACCGTTGACAGAGGAGATGTCGGATGATACTTTAGCTACACTAAAATAAAAAGGATTATGGGCTGTAAATTCACATAAAATGTGTCTGAGGTTTTATTATTATTTTTGTTGTTGTTGTTGTTATTGTTGTTGTTGTTCTTTATCAACTTACCTTAGCCTAAAGCATTGTTCTTCTGATACGTCACTTTTTTCTACACCCAACAATAAATAAATACAATAAATACAATATTTAAAAAAAAAAATCAAAGTATTTGTTCAGTCTTAACATGCACTTATCGATTTTAATAGCATGCCATGCTGTTACCTGGGGCTTGGCATACACGCCTCATTTGTTGTCCTTTGAAAAGCAGCCTGCTTTGTCACCTGGACTCTCAACAGTTCTACAAAACGAATAGTCTGTCATTATTTGATTAATGGCCTACATGAATATTAAGTCTGTTGAGTCTGTATGCCTGACCTATGGCACTGATTCGTATGGTGGCCAACAGACTATTTGAATGTATATAGGCCGTATGTGCCAAAGTTATAAATATTATTAAAAAAATAATAATAATTCCAACATGGGGCTGGTGTAAATAAATAAATAAATAAATAAATAAAATGTCACGTTCTTGACTGATGTTTCTGAGAATAGATTGTTGATTAGAAAAGAAGGTGAAGAAGTGTTCTACAGTGCATTAACTGCAAGCTCACAAGACACCTACGACGCATGCGCTAACTCCCTAGCCAGCTATTGTTAAATAATCTCACTAAGAGTAACTATTGAAACTGATGCCTTACAATCTCTAGACAGTTTTAAGATATTCCGAATTAATATTTACTTAGTTCATTTTCTGAACACGATTTAGACCTACTTAATTACTGACTTGTTTAAATGTTGGCTTGTTTGTTCAATATTTATTTACTGAATATGTGCTCAATACTGGATCTATTACTTGTAGCTAAAATTGGAATAAATAAGAAAGGTCTCCTTTTGCCTGTCTGATAGATTACTCGATACCTGTATCAAATGCCGTCAAGTAAAAATGGAGATAGTAGTAGCAGTAATTATAAATGCCTATTTAGACTTGTTAGATCCACTTAAAGCACGCGGGCGCAAAGGCATGATGAATTTATGCGAATTATCTTTAATCAGATATATTTTCTGTAATATTTTCTGTTTTTCTCCTTCTATAATATTTTCTGTTTTTCTATAATATTTTCTGCATTTTCTCATGACACCTTAACGATCAGCAATGTTTGTTTGTTTATTATTTTAACTTAATTTGACGGATGAAAACTGGGCTGCCAGGTTTTAACCAACACCTCCAGGTACAATAACAGTTAAATCTGTGGTGATAATTGTTGGAGCTCCATGTTAAAGCTGTCACTCGTATCTGCCTTATCTGCCTGCTGCTTTTATAGAGAACTCATCCAGATTTAACGGGCCATAAACGCGATCCTATGGCTCTCGTACGGACGCCGAGATTATTTTACTGCAACGATTTTTATTTTTACAAGACTGCTCAATTAAAATCCCTGCCAATATGCTACCAGCACAAGAGCGCGCCGTGCCTCTGTTTCGATGTAAAACGTTTTCTCTCTTTAGAGAACAAATGATGCAGCAACCGAAAATATTCTGATTAGTTTTATTCTTAACTGTTTATTTCCACCCTGTCGGATGTGGAGTAATTCCCAAATATTCGGGTTAAATGTAACTAATTCTCATATAAAGCTGGAAACAAATTCATCAGAGTACATCTCTCAGGCTGAGCGGAGAACGCAGTTGGTTATAACTCCTATAAATAAGTCCTTTAAATGCGCACTTCCTTACTAAATAGTATGCCAGAGCAGCAGGCCCACCTAGGCGGCGTACTATTTGGACACAAGCTGCTAGTTAGTATGGGAGTCTGTGCCTGTTGGCCGTAGCCCGAGTCCGCCTCTCCTCCTTTGCTATGGGTCCTACCTTTGGGCGCTGAGTCACGTGACTTGGCTCTCGCCGTGAAGTATAGAGGGCGAATCGGGGAACGGGTATATGAGGTGCTATCAGCCTGTGATACCGAGTCGCAGCGCGCGAGGAGAAAACTTTTCGCTTTTTTAAACCCAGGCTTCTGCGTTTCCCACTACAATCCTTGCATTCCTTGTAATTAATCCGAGGACGCGGAGAAGAGGAGCCTTCGCCTGAGGTGCTGCTCGACTGGGGGGAAAGAGGGAGCCGAACTTTATCGCCCAGCGCCCTTATCTGGTGAGATAATGCGACGAGAGCTCCAGGATAAAATAGTATTAGCGCTGCGCGCGCGGCTATCATCTGTTTTTATGCGTTTCCAATGATAAAATATATGTATCAAGAGATTGTGCCTTGGTTATCTCTGTGGTTCTTGATTTGCTCCAGTCGGCTGTGTTTCATTGACCTGGTACGAGGAGTCCAGATACTTGACATGGTTACTCTTATTCCAGTATCTGCACGCAAAGATAGCAGAACTCTAATGTTATTTCCTTTCATTAACCATCTATCAGAATGATGCATTAACGAATATGCATTTAAAATGAATCCAATTTTAGTTTAACGGTATTATAATCTGGATGTTTACTCTAGACGTCGGGCTTTGTAGTAATTTTCGTGGTTTGTTGCATATTACTGGAAAAATAGCTGCTGGTTTGTGTGAAGACAGCTGAAATCTGGCCATGTGGCTCTGATTATTATCCGCTGTCACGACCGAGGAGCTGCCTCAGCCCAGACTTTGACTCCTTGTTTTTTTAGATGTAAATTAAGACAGATAGTGACATGTAGGCTACTTTGTTTTCGGAGAAAAATCATTTAATTTTTTTTTTCTTTTTCCTTCTTTTTTCCTTTTCTTGTCAGGAGAGGAGTGTTGTCTGGCCGAACCTACCGGAGTGGAGCTTTTGGACGAACTTCAC
The DNA here is from genome assembly GCA_037576675.1 of Pangasius sanitwongsei. NCBI lineage: Eukaryota > Metazoa > Chordata > Actinopteri > Siluriformes > Pangasiidae > Pangasius > Pangasius sanitwongsei. The sequence continues at coordinate 12,654,499 of CM075018.1, forward strand.
CTGCACTGATAATTATTTTCTTTGTTTTTGTTATTTCTTTTTTTTTTTTTTTTTTTCTTTCTCGAGATATTACTTTTCTTACGAACAATTTAGGAGATTTGGTCGTGCAGCATGTACTCGAGCTTGGCCATACCTTCCAACCCATCCCCGTACGGGCACGACTCCGGGAACTACGTGCACGCACCGGCCAGCTCGCCCGTGTACGTGCCCAGCACGCGTGTGCCCGCCGCCGTGCTGCAGTCGCTGCCCTACCTGCAGCCGTGCGAACCCACGCACCAGACGCACGCGCTCGCGGGCCACCATCACGCATGGCCACCGCAATCTGCTGCCGACGGCTCGTCGTTCGGCGCTGGAAGCCCGCATGCTCACGCGCCCTCCGCCGCTTTCTCCTACACGCACAGTCCCCCTGCGACCGGCGGCGGCGGCAGCTGTGGCGCTCGCGACCCCGCGTCCTATCAGAGTCCGCTGGCGCTGAGTGGCGGCGCGCGCGGCCACGACCAGTACAGTGGCGCTCTGGTGCGCTCCGTGGGCGCTTCTTATTCGAGCCCATACGCGTACATGGGCCCCGACGTGAGCGGATCATGGGCTCCTGGTCATTTCGACAGCGGTATGATCGGACTACAGGGACGCCAGGGAACTCTGACTGGCAGAAGGACCGGTCTAGGTGCGTATCTCTAATGACAAAATAATAATAATAATAATAATAATAATTCTACTGTACCACATTTTATTCTTTTATTCATTGATGACACACCTTTCCATAGTCTGTCCAACTTTTTTTTAATTATTATTTTTATTTCATCTTGCAACATTTTATTTAGTATAATTATAATTATAAATAGTATAATTTATTTATCATTTTATTTTGCAAACTGAATTCACCACTGGACTCCTGAAATCACACCTGAAGCCAAGATATTATTATATCCTCTTGCGATCCCTCATGCACAAATTAAATCATCACTTTGTACCACAAACTACTTCCTGTTCATTAGTTACAGTCAGGCTGTTACTTGTCAGGTGCTGGCAGATATTAAAAACAACTGTAGGCTATTTCTATAAAATATACAAAGGAGAAATAAAACATACAACTTATACAACATACAGCTACATATTGTGACATACTTGCCTATATATATATATATATAAAGCTACAGTATGAAAAAAGCAAAATATACAACATGCATATAAAATATATGAGGAATTAATTTATTATTATGAATTTGTTATTGTGATACTATCACATCATATATTATTCTTATTGTAGGCACTAAATTTTATAAATTGACTGAATAGACAAAATTAGCAATTCTACAAATCTACATCATGACAGCATAACATCGGAGGTATATATATATATATATATATACTCTAATATGATGTGTAATTGTGTAATGTGACCTCTTTATTTTTTTTTTTCCAAGTCAGCAAGCAAAAATGGCTGGAATGAAAGGGAGGGGTGTCGTTTGATGCTGCGATCCCACGTTTATTGCAGTAATTTAATGACAGATGAATGGGTTTTAGGTCCTCTCTATGGCCAAACAGCCACAAGAATGGCAAGCTATTGTGATTGTGTCAGTCTGTTGATGTTGTATAGTAAGATGGTTATTCCTGTTAATCAAAGCTAAAAGCTGTGCTCCTTCAACTAATACACATATGCTGCTAATACACTTTAGATGCTAATTAAACATCGTTTGGGTGCGAACTGATGAAAGGGCTATGAGTGCAGACTTCTGAGCACTGCCAGCTGCCTCAGTGCCACCTCGATCAGACTTACCTAAACAAACAATCAACGACTCACCGTCTGATACACACAGTGCAGCAGGAGCCTATGAGCGAGCACACTCCTGAAATATGGGAATGTCATGTAATTTGGTACGCAGCTTGTCATAACAGCCTGCTGGCCTCATTCGCTTTGTCGTAATGTTATCTTTGAAAGAGCACTTCGCCTACAAACTATATTGCCCTATAAATTTCGCACATTTTAGTGACGAGCTTGTGGTTTATGTATTTAGGTCCATAATGTCATATAAAGTCTCGTATAATAACAGAATAACAGAAAAGCCTAGAGAAATATTCTGAAAGGCTAATCCTATAGGTGCATCTCATTATTATTATTATTATTATTATTATTATTATTATTTCTCTTGCTAAAATTCGTGCACTTCATTCTTTGAAATGTGGAATTCCAGCCATTAAATGCAGGAGGGCGTCGCGTGTCATGTGGCCTGATTGATTGGGGACTCCTGGATCTTTAACACTGATAAGAGCCCCATAGCCATTCGACCCGGCCTTGTCAGAGACACACACACACACACACACACACACACACACACACACACACACACACACTGCTTACCCCCAGTGTCCCCCGTATTGATACATTCCGCGTGCTGTCTCATCGGTCCGCGCGCGCCTCTTAATTCCGCCGCGCCAGGCCAAAGGGACACATTCATCACACACACAGCTAATCAAGATGCCTGCAGATATTCACCACTAATTTACTACAAACCCCACATACAGGCCTAAAGAAAGCAGGGAGTGAACTGCAGTTCATTTAACAAATACATGCTGAAGTTGTTTATCGGATTTTTCTCCACCTCTACAACCTTCTTTTGCACAGTATATCCAGTATATTTCTCAAATCTTGGCTGTTAAAATACTTGTGTCTATTTATAATCATTAGTGTAATATTAGTGTAAAACGAGTGTTTTTGTCTTACAGGCTTTGAGAAATTCTTTCTCTGAGCAGGAGATAAAATGATTTATAGGTCATCTGCAAAGCCATTTGACTTAATGTAACCTTTGCCTGTTTGTTTCCACATTAAGTGGAACACAGTTCTGTATTTATGGATATACTTTTGCACAGATAAAACGAGAATACTCTTAAAAAAATAAAATAATAATAATAATAATAATAATAATAATAATAATAATAATAATAATAATAATGGTTTAAGAGTTTCATAGCCTGATTGTAATGATATAAGATAGTATAACTCCTGTATCCATATTTTTCCTGCATCCTGTTAATAGAATTAGTATTATTTATTATTCTTAATCTAGGGTGAAATGATCTCAAAACCTTAATTGACATCACTTCAACTAGCATTTTGATTTTAGAATGAATGGTGCAGAAGTGAATTAGGAATTAGGAAATGAATAATATTGCAAACGAAAAGTGAACAACAAGTGAACGGTGGCCAGCAGAAATGAGAAAGCTTTGGGTTTGTGCATGCAGAAGTGTTGGATGAGATGGCGGTGGAGGGACGAGAGTGTGTGAACTGCGGCTCCATCTCCACTCCGCTGTGGAGGCGCGACGGAACCGGCCATTACCTGTGCAACGCCTGCGGCCTCTACCACAAGATGAACGGCATCAACCGGCCTCTCATCAAACCCCAGAAACGACTGGTGAGTGCTCCAGGTTTAGAGATTTATTGCTGCAGTAATAACATTTCAGATCAGTGAATCTCACAGAAATCATGCAATACAAAAAAAGCATCATTTTGGTTTAAATAATACTGGTCAGTATACTGGACAGTGTGGTGTAGTCTAATATATTTCAGGACATACAGCTTTTTAAATATGGAGCAATCAAAATAAGGTATTTTGTCCAGGCTATATATGCAACTTGTGGTGACATTTAATCTTTAAAGAGATCTAAACCCTTATAAGCATTAGGTCAAGCAATATTTGGTGTAAATAGGTCTGCAATTTTTTTTTCACTCTCATTCTGTAAAAGGATTATTTGGCAATCGATGTTGAATCAGAAAAAAAAAAAACAGTGGAAAGAGAGAAAAATATATTGTATTTGAAAACAAGAGAAATGGAAAGAGAGCTTATCTCAGGGCCACTTGTAGGAGGTCACAGAGGTAGAGAGAGACCTTCACTGCTGTCTTGCTTCCCAAGAGTTTTCTGTCTCTCTCTCTCTCTCTCTGTCTCTGTGTGTGTGTCTGCAGCTGTGAATTAGCACACTTAGCACACCCTTTCCACATCTCTGTTTTTATTTGCCGTTTAGTGACCTTGTCCTTGAGTCCGTCCGTATTTAGAACAGGACTCAAAACTCCATGTGGTAGCTACTGTGTGCATGAGCGAGGAAACCTCTCTACCCATGAGCAGGAGGCATTGCAATAAAAATTAGTCTATTCGTTTTCCTTGTTTCCAACACCTGAGCACATGTTTTGCATGTTACAATAAAAGCTAAGCCATCACTTGTTACCATGGTATATAATTCAACACTGTGCGTAATTAGAGGATGCGTGAATATGGTGTTTTTTTAAATTATTTAATATATTTTTTGCTAACAACCTGTGGAAACTGAGCATGGGACAAATATGATGCACAAGGTGCCTAATTCGAAGGTATTAATTGGCAGAATGCAGTCTGTTGATACAGCGCTAATATCTATTCCTATCAGGCCCCAGTTTTCCTTTGCTCCTGTCTCTTTCCTCATTAGCTTTGACCGACTGAATGTACACACACGCACATACAATCAACACTCGTTGCTAATTTGTGGTCTGCATGAACTTTTTGTGTGTATCTGCAGCAGACTACGTCCCGGCGGGCAGGCCTGTGTTGCACTAACTGTCATACCAGCACGACCACACTGTGGAGAAGAAATGCAGAGGGGGAGCCTGTGTGTAATGCTTGTGGCCTCTACATGAAGCTTCACGGGGTCAGTATCGAGGTTCATGTAATATGTTGGATATTATTCTAATATATTCATGCAGAAATGGGTTCTGCATACATTCTTAGCTCAAGAGACTCTCGGGATTAAATCACTCTAATGCCCTTCCAAACAAATCTGTAGCATTCTTAGCATACATGCTCAGTGAGCCGGTGTCCAACATAAACTTTGCCCGTATTGGCAGTGTTATGTTTTTTTTAGGTTATGATGATATAATCATAACTGGTCGAAAACGGATGGTTTTTAATATTAGATTCATTTAATGTGCGACAGTTTTCACCCCAATTGTTCAGTTATGGCTCTCTGGTTCCAAACTGGTTCTTGATATGATTCTAAATTTAGTGTGATTTCATTCACTTGCAATGATACAGTGTATATCTCCATCTTTAATGAGTAGTATATTTTCCTAGAGGGTCTTACCCATAGTTCTGTCATCCTACAGGTACCCAGGCCACTAGCTATGAAGAAAGAAAGCATTCAGACGAGGAAACGCAAACCCAAGATACCTAAAACCAAAGCTTCCTCAGGTAAGAGATGTTGCTAATACATATCTTTAAACAATAATAGCACACAACATGAATCAAAATGAATGCAAACCTATGATTTGAAATTTCCTATCCAGCTATAGCTAAGTATACTGTGATTAATGTGAGCATCTGTTCTCATTAATTTTACATTTTTGCATGTTTTTGCATAGTCTTACTATTTTTTATGAAATACAGACTCATCAGTCATGAGCATGCCGTATGCTGATAAGTGCACTGATAAATGTTCTGACTGTATCACAGTATCAATGATTTTGCACTGCTTTAGTGAAAGTGGTGTGAGATGAGGTGGAATGAAGGGGCAGTTCATTTTTTTGGAAGAAAGTTAAGATGAGTGATTGGGATGAAAGAGAGGGAGAGGGGATTGCGAGAACGTGTGGAGAGACATATGGGGTGTGTGAAAGAATAGAAGAAGCAAAAGTGAGTGAGCGAGAGAAAGTGAGCGTCCAGTTGCACTATTTTTTCTGGATTTAATGGATTTGTGGTTAAAGACGCAAGCAGTGTCTATAGAGAGGCGTCAGGCCATCTTTGAATATCTGACAATTATCTGACCTAAGTAAGTCTGCTAATTTTGTGATGTCTCTTATTGGGTTTGCTTAATTTAATTGTTTTTTTTTTTTGTCTTTTTTTTTTTTTTACATTTTGCATTCCTTTAGGGTCTTCTGTGTCTGGCACTACCTCTCCTAGCTCCCATCCCATTTCAGAGAATGCCTCAACAATAAAATGTGAACCCAACATTGCCGCCTCACCCTACGCCGGTCAAACGGTTGTGTCTGTCACACAGGTACTCATTAATCCTAAGCCTATTATCACTCTCAGATAAATCGCATTATACGGTAGCTGATTAATTGATCACGTTGCCCAATCAATAGAAGCTCTAAAGGACCGAGTATTTTCAGTCTGAGAGCTATTGCGTCTTAATGCTTACAGTTCTCAGACAGTGAATCTACAGTAAGGCTGAGCAATTGCACAAAAAAACATAAGTGAAATTGATTTCTTGCATTTTCTACAAATTCGAAAAAGCTGTGACCTCTCACCTTAACCTTAAGCATTCATAACCATTCATAAGAATCGTCATGTGTGAATGTTTCAACCCGAGAAAAGGAAAATAATATGGTTAAAAAAAAGAAAAGAAAATGAGCAGAATAGGCTGCAAAGCCGTGTGGAGTAACCCATGCTTCCGTTCTTGTCTCTTCTTCATAAGGCTTCAACGCAGTTAAGCAGCACAAGCTCGGGCCACGTGGACATCAAATACGAGGACTACTCGTTCACTCCGACATCCATCGCCCCACAGAACACCTGGTGCGCACTGTCCCAAGCGTGATGCAGCCCGAGACGCTGCCATTCCTAAAACGTGCAATCTAGGAAAAAAAGACTTTATGACGAGAACTACCTATTACACAGCCGACTCTAACAAGCAAAAAAAAAAAAAAAAAAAAACGGACTCTGGTGGATGCCGGTCGATGGGAATATATGAACTGATAATACAGTTTGTACAGAGTGCAACCGATGCTTCAGTGTCTTGTTGTTCAGTGTAAATTTCAGGTCGTAACTATTCACAGTTGTGGTGTGAGCAACAGCAGATGACTCAACAAGGTATTACAGCTTTGTTTTTGTTTTTTTAACATAGAAGCAAAATGAAGGACAAAAAACAAATGCACATAAATAAAACCCACAATTTTTCATGTTATGCTTCTTCACAAATAATTAATTTTTAAGATACATTATTTATGTCAAGATAGGAACAGTCCAGACAAGCCGAGTTATTCAATATACTCTTTCTTTTTTTTCCTGGCAGGGAATATATTTTATGGTCATAATGACATTTGAACACGCACACACACACACACACACACACACGCACACAAGGCTTTTAAAGTTTCCTCATTGCTTCTACTGATTCGTAATGCTGTCCGTTAATCTGAAGTGCAATGACTCACTTTTCCAAAGCTTTTGAAAAGGGATGCGATTATTTTAATTATTTTAAGAGTTTGTTTTGTTCTCTTCAAATATATTAACCTTAATTTTATTTTTGCTGTACTTTGTTGATATATAATGGAAATACACTTTTGTTTTATTGACTATAAAACTCAGTATCAAATATTGTCCCTGTGTCTTTGTCTAGACTGTTGATATGCTTTGAAATCAATCAAGATTTATGAACAAAATCTAGATGACACACTAGATGTCCATATTTACACAAAAATAAAATACGTGCATGATCAAAGTGTTAGTTATTTTAAACTGTGCAAAAAAAAAAAGAAAAAGAAAAGAAATTTTGCATTAGTTTGTGAATTAAAAAAAAAAAAAACAGGCATAAAACAATTTACTGATTTGGCATAAGTTCTGTTGGGGCTTTGTTATTTTTCAAAAGAAAAAATTTCCAAAGCTGTTTATGCTCTCAAACATATTTATAGTGGCTGTAAACACAGCTGTAAGCCTGATATGCAAACCATATTGTCCACCTGATATTGTGCAGATGTAAGCATTTTGTTATTAGCTAAAACTAAACATTAAGTTTGAAAACAAAACATTGCAATTTCTTGATTTGGCAGACATTTTTATCCAAAGCGACTTCCAAGTGAACCAGACTACAATCCAATCACGTTAAAAAAAATAATTTAAAAAATGTGAACAATGGTAGTAATTGTAGCTCCTCCAAAACATACACACATGTATTTGTGCTACAGCTCAGTAGTCGGTAAGAGTGAATATTACACACACTTTTTAAATTTCATTTTCTTTATTGCATTTTGCAAAGTCTAGGTATTATTTTAACAGATAGCGGGGAAAAAAAAAAAAGAAAATGTTATCCAAGCTGTATATGTAGCAATATATAAAATAATTGCGTTAATATCTGACTCTCTCTCTCTCTCTCTCGCTCTCTCTCGCTCTCGCTTGTGTTGGCGATCAAAGGTTGCCTTCCAGCTTGGCTTTATGGTGCTGAGGGTTCGACCCAGGCTGGCACGAGTCAATTTGTGGCGACACAGAGGCTCCGCACACCACCTTTATTGCTATTGGCCAAATTAGCCTCTCTTATCTGCTGCTGTCATGGTTTCTGTTGCCCCAGCAATGAGTTTCAGAGCTCGGCATTATGGGAACTGCATGCAACTCTGATCCCTATTGCCTCTGCTCCATGAGCAACTATTTTGCAGGCTAAGCTCATTAACTTTTCCTTTCATACACTAAATGTTACACCCTCTAATATTGAATGTAGGGCTGTGACAATATGCAGACCTAGAACGGCAGTGTACTGTGAAAAAGTACGTTCAAGTACACATGAAGTAATTATATTGTTAATGTTGTGATCGACTGGCAAACAGAACAAGGTTTACAAAAAAAAAAACAAAAAAAAAACCTCGATCTCTTGGTTTGTCATATCTCTCATTTGTCTAATATTTAAAGAACAAACCTACTAGGTAAAAATTACATAAAGCAATATATGTTGTGTTAATAAATTACTTAAGACCGGAAAAAGTATGGTTTACAACATATTCTAGCAGTTTGTCTAACAAATCATTTAGTAGTTGTACCATCACCACTGTGTCATGTCGCGGTATGTCATACGCTCTGAAAATGGGAAGTTGGAAATTTCCTAACGTTTCACCCCTAATTAAGTCATAACTGATTTGTTTACTGAGCCCTCTTACTCTTATTTTATCACCTTTTAACCCCTTAAAGTCAGGTATTTTTAAAGCACATTATTTAGTAGTTACATTGAAGGTAATAGGAAATGTATGTATGTATATGGTTTCGCAAGTGAGAAGTGTGAGTCTGGACTAGACAACAGGTCCTGAGGGATTAGAAGATCAGTGTCCATGAAAAACAGAATCTACTTCCCCCCCCAAAAAAAAGAGACATCTTGCCATCTCCTAAATATCCAAAACCCTATTCAAGTGGAATTCCAGCCTCATACACTTCACACACTCATCCTTGTGTCCTTGCTGCAGTAAGTGGCTCTATTGTCCTTGTGTACACGTGGCTTCAAAGAGCAGCAGGAGTCACGCCGGGGAGCACGACCCTCGTGGCCATGTTTGTGTACCATTGTCCTGCTTTAAGGGCCACGCATTAGGAGCTTGATGCTGTAAAATTGCAGGAGTGTGTCTTTGTGTTTTAGCCCAGGTGCTTGCATGAAGGTGAGTGTGTGTGTGTGTGTTCGGGCGAGGGGTCATGATCCCCTCTTATCTTTGAATGGACTTGTCCTGAGGTATTTGAGACTGGAGGTTTTTGAGGTCAGTGTGGTGTCAAGGTTACCGCCGTGTTGAACATTATAAACTTTTTTTTCTATGCTGTCCTTCGATCATTCTATTCTCCTCCACCTACTCACCTCCTCCCAACCTCCCAGTGAGTGATAGCCTTTCCTTAGCAGAGACTTTTCCCAGGGTCAGCGTCCATGCAGCCCTCGTTCAGTCATTTGTCCTCTCTCTCTCTCTCTCTCTCTCTCTCTTTCTCTCTCTCTCTCTCTCTCTCTCTGTCTGCTACAGAAAACAGGATACTGTGTTTTAAATGTGGATGGAGCGATCCTGACACAGGGGAAGTTATGTGCCGCTGAGGTGGGAAGGAGGAGGAGGGTAACGTGGGGACATTTATTTAGCTAATATTCAGCCATTAAATCAAAACTTCCGTGTGTTGTCTCTGCAGCTATTCCCCATGGGCCCGATAAATCATCCCGAGTAACAGGGGACGGGGGAACGACATAGTTCCATGTGTGTGTGTATGTGTGTGTGTGTGTGTGTGTGTTCATGTAGAATTAGTATATTACAGTAATACAGTAATAGCAATTGGACGGTATGTAGCTTGTTGCTGGCATGCAGAGAGAGGAATTTTGGGAAAGCTGTCTGGGATACTGTGAAGTGGAGCTGCCCAGAACCCAGACTAGAGAGATAAACCTGGGCCTTATCATTATCTTCGTTAGTCCCTTCTTTAAGCCTGAAGTACCACACACACACACACACATGCAGCCATCATATGAGCTGTATATGCTTCACATACCTTGTACATTAACTTTAGCAGTGTATATAAATAATTCTAACTGTATAAAATATGTGACTGTATAAAGAGGCCTGAATTAATATATATTTTAATAACAGGGAATTAAAACTGACATTGCAAAGCCATTGTTTCATTTCAAATTATTTTAAATGTTTATAAGTACAGAGACAAAGCAAGAAAAGTGTCACTGTCATTTTTTTAGAGTACATTGTAATAGGGTATAGTCAATGACTTTTAGCTATTTTGAAAATTCAAACAAATACAGCCCCTTCATTCAGGGTTCCTGGCAAAAGCATGCCTTGCAAAAGAGAGGGAGCTTTCTGAAATGACAAACAACATGACTGACAGGCAAGACGTGATGCTTTCTTGTCATAATTGGTTGGATGTTAGTGCTCCATATCATTTTGTTGCCTACAATAGAATAGTGTTAGACATCATGACTGTTTTATTTTTATTATTTAAGCACAAGTATGCATTCCATAACTGCTACATGAATGTGTAAGACTACAATGTGACTTTCAAGTCACTCAAGGGAGATAGAAAGTAACTTCTACTTAAAAGCTGAGATGCATTTCAAGTAGCATCAAGATAAAAATGTCCTAATGCAGCAGCACAAAAGAGAAAAGGCCCAAATAAAAGCAAACTGAAAGACAGTCATATCAGTCAATCCTGGGAAGCAGTCAAAAGCAAAATAATGCCAAGGCCACCGGCTTCCAGAGGACACTATCAGCCAAATAACCTCCATACGCGCTGTACTTACTGTAAAAAACTGATTCCTGTTCCACGAATTAGCATATGTGTATATACAAATTCTTTTTTTTTTTTTTAACAAATTCGGTTTTTCGCTCAAGTTATGATTTTCTTTAAGGCACTAATACTTTTCAACATCTGAAATTACAGTACTCAACACAGTCACTAGTCACTTTTGTGTATTTTAAGTGGAATACTTTAAAATTAGAGCCATGATTTTATCAAAAATGCCCAATACGAATATAAGACAGGTGTGGTTGACATTGTAAGCTTTTTTTCTTAAATTTTTGGAAATTCCTTTTTTTTGCAGGAATGTGTGTGTCAGCTAGTTATTTGAGAAGGTAACAGTTCATTTGACTCTGTATCAGTTGGAAAACTAAAAGCTGAAGGGACATGGTCAATGCACAACTGTCAGCATTTTCTAAATTTCTAAATTAGACATACGAATAATTGCTAATCTATTTTAAAATGTTAATTAGGTATGAATTTACCTGCTTAGCTAGTAATAATAAATTTAAGAACTAAAGGTAATTAAATAAAAAATACAAATACAATGGGATTATTTTATAGTAACCTAGACTTATGCATAGTTAGTATCGTTTCCAAATCAGAACAGTTACATTACAGAATTAAATCTTGCATTTAATTTAAACAAATCTTGCATATGAACACTGGCACACACTCACACACACACACACACACACACACACACACATACATACTCAACCTGACTCTGTCAGAGATCTCATTTGACCATAGCACCATGCTGGGTTGCTGGCTTATTGGCCCCCCACTGGTTAAAACAACACACATTGCCTCACACATACACACACTCTCACTCACACTTGTGTGTTGTGTTAGTCGCCGTGGGGGTCCTCCCCAGGAGTGCCATTATATTTTGATTTGCTATTCTATTCCTACATGCCCCTGAGAATTGAGGCCAGACACAAAAAGGGGCAAATGGTGATGCTCGACAACTCCAAAAATTGATAATGAATCACTGTGCGCATCTATATCTAATTATGACATTAGCACGTCCTTAACACTTTTCTAGCACACAAGTTTATAAGTCTGTAGGCTTTGTGTGTGAAAGGGTGCTGGTTTTCATTAATCCAATATAATATAATATAATATAATATAATATAATATAAGCTGTCTAGATGCGAGTTTATCTACAGCACAGGTCAATGTGCTCAATGTCTGAAGCAGACTTGGACGGAAGATAAGTGTGTCCATCCCACTTTAGATGCAACAACAAGTGTGAGAGGCCTCGCCTGTCCAAAGGTCAAGGTGTGCTGAGGGCAAAGGCAACTAAAGCACCGTAAACCAAAGTGCATCCTCATGCAGAAATCGAAGTAAATGAGATCGCAAACATGTGCATGAACGCGCATTTAATGCTTTTAAGACACGTGCTTACTTGATGACGCTAGCATATTCGGGTGTGTTAAACACATTCATGGACATTCATACCCATCCACACCTACCCACACACACACACACATACACACACAGACCTACTCAACATCATTAGTCACAAATATGCAAAGATGAGTTGTAGTTTCCGGCCATATGCTTACATAATGGAATAACAAGAATTAAAAGGTGGATGTAAAGTGACAAGTAAAAATACTTTAACAATGCCATGGTGCTTTATGTACCTACAAACCTGATTAAATAGCTAATAAGTGTAGACACATCGTATGTATCTAATCTAGTGCACCTAATAAAATGTTAACTAAGTGTATATCATCATATTTAGGGATCTGCAAACCCTGCTTCCAAAAAGAAGTGAATTTATGTGTAATAACACTTTGTAAAGCACTGAATCAAGTCAGAGATGGGAGTTTCACTGCTGTGTCACATGCACACACACACTTTGCTGCTATTCCTCTGGCTCTGCAATCCTACAGGGATTCATAATTTATGTCCACATTATTGTAAATATTTTAGTCTTTTCAGTGTTGAGTGTGCTTTTGACTTGTGTGGTGTTGTGAGCATGGATAGGAATATCTGAATAGTTTTGATACTGTAGGGACATTTGGCATTTGGACTTTTTTTTTTTTAAACAAAAACTTCAGCCTTTATTTAAAAAAAAAAAAAGAAAAGAAATACTAAAAGAGCCAAAAGATTTCTTTTTAGTTTCTAAGGTTAAGGTTAGAGATTTAGGTGTAGATATACCATTAATTAGCTGCGTCAGTGGAAAGTCCTCGCAAGGATAGTAAGACAAAAGTGTGTGTGTGTGTGTGTGTGTGTGTGTTTGCTGTCATGTAACTTAATGATGCATCACATGGATATAATTAGCAGGAAGCCTAACAAACTTAGCCTCATTCTTTTTGGGTTATTTTCCGCGTGTGAAAAAAATAACCCAACCTAAAGAAAGTGGAGGTGGAAAATGGCCAGAAATACGATGGGTGAAAAATAGCATTGTGAACGACAGAACAGAGAACGATGACTTCCGCAGGCGCGCGAGACAGATTGTTTCTTCACCAGGGAAAAGGAACAGGAAAGAAAAATGCGAAAGATAGATTTCTTTTTTTTTAACCCTCGGAACGAAAATTACAATCAGTACCCCCTTTCCATTCCCAGAGCGCCCACTGAACCTCCTGGCTCCTGTCTCCTGGCTCCACTGCAGCACTGCGACTCATTTGGTTCACACCTTGCTGTAAAGCGCCGGGACTCACCAGCATTGCGCCAGTGTGCGTAAACGTGGCGCAGCTCGTGGGGAGCGCAGGTAGATTATCCACACACACACACACATTCGCACGCACACACACGCACGCAAGCACACACACACCCTGCGTATTTATGGCGCGCTGGCACAACAGGCAGCACTGAGAATGGGCACTTAAAGAGCTTCATGCTTTCCAACAACCACATTCCAATCTGGTCTTTAACACAGATTGGGAAACGAAGGTGGAATAAATGTCTTGGGTTTGTTTGTTTGTTTGTTTGTTTGTTTGTTTGTTTTCCACAGAATGTCTTTAGAGACAGTCTCCATCCGGTGCTTTGCAAAATGTCGGACACCTCATACTCAGGGAAAGGATGTATCTCCAAGGCTAAAAACCACAATTTTTTTTTTAAAGTAATTATTACTAGCTACATTCTTTGAAAAAAAAAATAGTACTGAACCTTTCCTTGTACCCTTACCTTCTGTACCTTTAATATGTATCCTTCACTTGTCAATATAGCGTAGCTTTAAAAAGGGTTTAAGGTACCTAATTGTCTTTAAAGCTTTAAAGATTCACTACATGCTCCTTTCTAGGTAAAAGGTATACTAAAGCTAGAAAATGTGTATGGGAGTGTACCATCCCAGCAACAAGAAAAGGTACAGTTTAATATCCTTGTTTTTAAGAGTTTAGCAACAGGGGTTCTCAAACGTATTTACCAGTTTAACTGTAAAAGAAATACCACAATCCCTCTCAATACAGATTACCTATTCAAAAAGAAATTAGTCTTATTGTTTACAAGTGTACAATAATATTCTGGCTATTTCCTCAAGCCCATAGAGCTTTCAGTCCAGAACCCATGAGGTCCAAGGTGACATTATTTATTTTTGAGTTATTGAGGTTTGGATTAAACTGATTCAATTCAACTGACCTGTCCAACAGGAATATAGGACTGTAGCGCCACAGGAAGTCAATAACCACAGGAAGTCACTGTAACAAAATTTTAAAAATATCACAGCCATGGGTGATGCTTTTGGACTCCACAACACTGCTCAAAGTTACACATGTACAAGATGCTGTTCTGTGTATTGGCTACATACTTTAGTTACATTTACATTTATAGCATTTGGCAGACGCCCTTATCCAGGGCAACTTACATTTATCTTATTTATACAACTGAGCAGTTGAGGGTTAAGGG
>CM075018.1:12669435-12679705 GCA_037576675.1 Pangasius sanitwongsei
GTGTGTGTGTGTGTGTGTGTGTGTGTGTGTGTGTGTGTGTGTGTGTGTGTGTGTGTGTGTGTGTGTGTGAGAGAGTGAGAGAGAGACCGTCTGTCATCATGGAGGCTTGGTCAGGAGACTTGTTGGAGCCCAGAACTCAGGGGTCAAGTCCAGGCTTTTGCAAACCCCCCTCATCCCTCTATCCCCACTCTGCTCTCCTCTTGAGAGATGGACAGAGTGAAGGAAAGAGAAGCATGAGAAGACATGAGGACAGACGGAACAAGAGTTGAAGAACAATGGTAACAGATGTGATACTGTAAAATGAGTAGTTAATATATTAGACAGTAGACATATTCCGACTCAGTTCAGGTCCATTTATATTTTCAGCTCATTCTTGATTTTGCACTTCATATAGAAGCATAGTGTGAGTTTCCATTTAGTAAAACATATGATATATAATATAACATGGCTGTGTATGATGGTAGATGTGGTGGATAAATGGATTGCAATGGTATGGAATAGTCAATCACTTTCAGTATCACTTTTTATCTGTAATTTTGTAGGCGGCAGAATGGTTGGAAAAATTTGCACATTCAGTAGTTTTTAAACCAGGATAGTTTAAAATAGTTCAATAGTTACAGCATTCAGCATAAAGCATACAGCATTCTCTGATTTTCCTGCTTGCTCTTCAAAGGCAGTCCATGTACCATGTTTCAGTGAATGCACAGCATCATCAAATTATAATACTATATGGATATTCTGTCACACCTTTATATGATTGTGTTATATTTGAACGTGATGAAGCCTCCATTAAGATTCAATCCTTCAGTCAGCTCCCTGGTGCCTAAATGACACTCTAATTGCAGAGGTGGGGAGGTGCGGGTGGTGTTGGTCAGCAGGAGAGCTCTTCTCTTGTGTAGAGTGATGGCGAGCAGAGCTGAGCATCAAGAGCTGTTTCACTTCAGCATTGAGCCGATTGCTGGCTCCACAGGGTGTTATTCTACTGTCAATCCCCTATAGGGACTAGGAGACAGCACGGCCAGTCTTCCATACACAAACATACATACAGCTTTGTTAAGTTGTCCATCAGCATATACAGTGTATTAACCATCCTCACTCAAACACGGACATGCATTTTTATGACTCCAGTGTGAGTACTCTCATTCACATGTAGTTTCCTGATTTACTTCTCCATTGTGTAGGTAATTAATAAAGTCTTTAAACACACTATGGTTTGAAAACAAGAACTGACCCAAACACGAACTATGACTGGCATGGTAGTAGTGATGACTGTTAAAAAAAAAACAAAAAAAAAAACAACACCTAGATCTTTGGCATTTTGGCATGTAATGACACCAAGTAACATAGAAGAATTGCTTGGATTAACACTGATTGGCCATTTGGTTAATAGGGGCTGCATTGAAATGACTAAAGAAATGTCAATGAAAAGATGAAATTATGGGTAGAAAAAGACAAGATGGAAAATCCATACCTGTACAGAATTCATACGGTTTTAATTTCAACTGATCATTGACAAAATTCCTGATGAAAAGGAAATAACATTAAAAGGACATAATCAACATGCTAAAATGTCAGGAAAAATATTCTGAATGAATTTCTGTTCAACTGTGCTGTATGTGTACCATAGAAACTGTTTGTGCTGGCATGGTTAGAAGTTAAACATTTGCACAGATACAAAAAAAAATACACAATTATAAAAAAATAGAATTTTGCTCATACAAACATAGCACTAATGAAGCAAATGAAGCACTGTTTGTTTTTCTGTGTACATAGACGTATACAACCAATCAGGAATAAACAGTGCTGCTAGCTCCACCCCTGAGTACCACTAGGTCCTGTTTCTGTAAATGAACAGGTACCGGAAACCAGCAACTGGCAACTTATTAAACAGGATTTTTCTGGTTTTCTGGACTTTATGCAGAAAAACAAACAGGAGCAGGAGCTAACTGCATGAGTCTTCCACAGTCCTTAGGCATGTGCGGTAAATACGAACAGCACAGGATATCCTTGCATTCCATTTTGAGGACCGAATAGACCGACTGCATCAATGTTATTGTTTCAGTGCTTCATTTAGAAGATTCATTATCATGTATACTGATAACCGACACTACATACACAGCTTCAACAAGCAGCTTCTGCCTCATAACTGTGTAAGTTAGTTGGCTATGTTATGGGACAACTGCAAAATTGATCTCATTTAGCATTTATTGCTAATATTAGCTAAAGTTAGTTATTTAGCTGATATCCACTTACCCTCCCTAAAATGACAAAGAGTTTTTCATGACCTGATGAAACACCCTGGGATCCTTTACCCACATGGATGTGAAGAGCCAGTAGGCTTCTGTGCTCTCAAATGCATTTGGGCACTCTCCAGAATAAGGAGGTGGTTGTATATGAGATAAATATATCAGGGAAACACAAATTTGGTAAGTTTTTTGTCATTTTAAGTGAAATCAGCTGCTGGGGGAAAAGATCAGCTATGTGGAAATACCGTTTATTCCAAAGTAAGGTAAGTAATTTTAGCCAACGTTCACCTCTTGTTATATTCACATTGTGCGTCAAATCCAGAAATTCGGTCCCAAATATGGTGACAGCATCAGAAAAATCATTTGGCTGAAATTCTAGGAGCAACGTACTGTGAATACGCACAAGTTATAAGTGTATATACTGTAGTGGGCAAACATCTTTAAAGCTGTCACAATAATTACTAATAATAAAACTCACTGGACTATTCTCTGCTACAATTCTCTTATCCACAGCAACCGTATAAAGGTTGGGTTAGCCCTTTTTTTGGCATGTAATCACATTCCATTAGCAGGGCTTTGTGAGTGGGATGAACTTTGACCCTGCCTCAGCCATCTGAACTTTAGCCTGCTCATTAATTTATAGACTCTGTACCATCTGATTGGTGCTTTGCTGATGATGTCACCCCTGAAACAGCAGCACTAAATTATAATCATGGCCATCGTAAAGACAAGGGCCTGCTTCACATGTGGAATTCTTCTCTCTCTCTCTCTCTCTCTCTCTCTCTCTCTCCTTTTCACTTCTCTCTCTCTCTCTCTCTCTCTTCTCATTATCTTTCCTCTCTTCAGCGTCTCAGGATTTCCTCATGTGTCTCCGTGTATCTGTCCGTCCATCTCGCTTATTCGTTACTTTCTCATACCCTCACTTTGTTGTACACACACACTCGCTGTCTCTCTCTCTCTCTCCCTCCTTCTCTCTCTTTCTTTCTCTCCCTGCTTCTGAACATGCACTCTGGATAACCCTGTTCACTGACCCCTCACTGCTCTCTGTAGATAGATGCACCCGATTTATTTTACTGTAAGAACACTGGAGACACAGAAGGAGAAAGTAAAAATTCTTTCTGGTGGGTTAAGTCCAACTGTGTGTGTGTGTGTATGTGTGTGTGTGAGAAAGCTTCTTAGATTTATAGAGGTGAGTCCAGACCCAGAAATCCAGACCTGCGATTTTTAATCGTGATTTGTTTGATTACGAGGAGGAGTAGAAGGAGAGCTGGAAGTACTTTAATATTACATTTGTGCACCCCTCCACCACCTCTGTCACACACTACCACACTCGTAAAGTCACACCAGTTGTCTTTGTATACCTTTCTTCCTCAAATACACATTTATTTATCGCTGAGTCCGTCACATACAGGTTTGCAGGAATACTCCACCTTTTCCCTGTACTGAAAAAAAGAAAGCATTTACTCAGAACTCACTTATAATGGAAGTCGAATGGCAGCTATTGAATTCTATAAAGATTAAATGTGCAATTCATATACACACCTCTATAAACACACACACCACAAAAGTGTCGTGGTATTAATGGAAGATCAGGCAGAAACCAGGCACGTCTGAATTTCATATGATCTATGTTGTCTCTGTTGGTAACCTCGAATTCTTTCCTCCAAAAAAATAGTTTCATCTCTGAAAGGACAAATTATCTAGATTTAGAGCTTACGAAATCTTTCACAGGAAAATTCAAGAAACCATTGTGCAAAAATAAAGTGTTCCAACAACTGTCCTTAGATTTCCATTATAAAAGAGTTTCGAGTAAACTGCTTTCTCCTTCTGTTCTCAGTAAGAAATGGTGCAATTTCTCATTTACTCTCTTTCTCTTTTCTGTTATATGGTTTGCTAGGTTGCACAAAACTCTTTCATCAACCCACAGACCCAAAGATGCAGTCACACAGACAATGACAGATTACAGCATTCTCCTACAAAACACAGATAACACTTGGTATTTACGGTATAAGCAGTTATTCTCCTTCTACAGCAGAGAAAGCCCTTACAGCATGACAGTGTAGAGAACGTGGATAGTTATGTGCTTACTACATACTTAATAACAAAGTTTATTCAATCATCTGATATGTGTGGATTGATGAGTATTGCTGTTTTCAATTCTGACTAATCTCTGCCGCTGGCCTCTTAACTGTGAGAGTGGACCAAGTGGATGAGAGAATTCCAAAACGAGATTAAAATGTATGACTGGTTTGATCATTTGGCTTTATCAGGAAGAAGAGGAATAGTGGTCAGAGACAGGATGAAGGGAGATCATGTGATGCTCTAGAGATCTCACCATGACGTGAGGTACATAAGAATAGGGTGGAGCCTTTAGTGCAGTGTGTGTGTGTGTGTGTGTGTGTGTGTGAGAGAGAGAGAGAAAATATGTGAGTGTATCGTTATAGTGGACGGCCCCGTTGGGATTCCTCAGCCTGTGTCTCATTGTCCTGTGCTCTGTAAGACAAAGGGTTAAGTAAATGTTTGGGGAAGATAAGGCCACTAACACTGACAGCATGCAGACTCCACTGACCAGGCCTCACTGTAGCCAGATACATTACACACACACACACACACACACACACAAATTCCTTGCATCTCCCTCTTCTTGTATCACTCTTTTTTATGCTCATAGCTCTCTCTCTCTCTCTCTCTCTCTCTCTGTGTGTGTGTGCTTGTGTGTTAGGATAGATACGTATAAGCTGTAGGCCGTGGTACCAGTGATTGCAGGTTGTGTGAGGGCGTGGGGAGGGAGATGGGGCAGGTTTGCTTAGCACGCCTGTTCCAGTTGCTATCTCCACCAGCAAGACTAAAAGTCTGGCCAGGAAAACTCACTCGAACACACACACACACACACACACACAGAGTCTCTCCTATTTGCTTTAATATGCTCTGTTCCTTTTTCCACTCTCAAAACAAGCTACGTCACAGTATCCCCTGATAAGAAGGAGGGACCAGCGGACCTAATTTTCTGTGTGTGTGTATGTGTGTGTGTCTGTGTGTGTGTGCATTAAAAAAGTGTGAAATAGTACATGCCTATATTCCCACTGGCTAAGCCCCAGTAGTCCTAGATACTGACATTGTTTCAGCATTTACAGTGAGGCGCTTGATTAATATTCACAACAATTGTCATGTGTGATAATAATTCTAAATAATCAAATGCAGTACTTAGTTCCAGAATATGAATGTTTTCATTTGGATGTTTTGTGCCAGAAAGTTAGCCTTCTTCATTTGGACCCGTTTCTATTGAGTCAAGAAAACCAGGAGTGAAAACATGCGATCACATCTACTTACACTCAGTTTATCTTCACCATTCACATCCTTCAAAATTATGACTCGCAGTTTCCCCAAATAGGTGCCAATAAATTAGGCGCACAGCCCAACATGGTGTTACCATTGAGAGATTTGTGCCAAACCAGCGAGAGTTTTTACCCAAACGTTCAGACGTTTTGTTTTCATCCTCAGTCAAGCACGGAGGTAAACAATTCACTTTTAAAGCAAAGATGACAAATATTTTACCTCAGTTTACCCCACTAACTAGAAGCAAAGCTTGGAGTAGCTAGCAGCTAATAATATTATACTTACAACATCTTATCTTCTATCAAATACACAGAAATATTGGTAACACTTTAGTCATGCACTAAGACCTGAATTAATACTTACTTAAATATGAACTAATGATGAGTTAAGGCATGTACTAATCACAAACGACCACCTTAATACATGTTAGTACATGTTTTTTTAAGTTAATGTATTAATTAACACGTAAGTATAAACTAAATCAAACCTGCTCTATAAGAAAGAATACGAATTAAAGATGCATAATTTCAAATTGTTTACATAATTTGCCACATGCAGCAAACATCATTGGATGGCGCTGGATTCCTTTCATAGTTTACATTGATCCTCCTTATCAAACGAAGATAGACGCACTAATAATAAACACCAGTAATTTCATCTCAGCCTGTTTTGCGTCATTCTCCATCATTCTCAGAATAAATCACCAGAAAATAATCTTAATGAACACTGGTTTTAAATGTTAATAGATAGTAGCGTCTGTTAAATGAATAAACGATACTCTATTAATTTCACCCCTGTGGACGGAGGAGCAGTGCCCCGGGCCCTAGCCATCCAGAGCGCATACTATTACTACAGTGGGATATGAAGAGAAATGGATGCAAAACGACACAAAACGGGTTGAGACGAAATCATCAGTGTTTATTATTAGTGCGTCTTTGTACATTTGTTAATGAGGATTAGTGTAAATTATGAAAGTAATCTAGCACCATCCAGTGACGTTTGTGTTTCTGCATATGGCTTATTGTGCCAGCTGCATATGGCAAATTATATGAACAATTAGAAATTATACACATTTAATTCATACTCTTTCTTATAGAGCATGTTTAGTTTATCCCTACATGCTAATTAATACATTAACTAACAAACTTGTACTAACATGTACTTAAGGTGGTTGTTATTCACACATGAATTCATTAGACTCACTTCGTAGTTAGCTCTAGTAGTTAGTTCCTGATTAGTACATGCCTTAACTTATCATTAGTTCATATTTACGTCTGTATTAGTGCATGATTATTCATGTACTGTTATTGTAAAGTGTTAAAATATTTGTATATTGTATGCATATTTGGCTCAGTTGTATAACTTACTCTTAGCAGTTTTATATCTAGAAGCTAATAAGATCTATATCCTATCAAAACACAAAACTAATTATTATTATTATTATTATTATTATTATTATTATTATTATTATTAGGTTTATAGCTAGAAGCTAGCTGTTTTGTATGTAGTAACTAATAATTAGAGTAGCTAATAATAAGATTTAATAATTATAATATAATTGTAATAGCTAGCATAGTTGTAATAGCTAGTAGTTTTATATCTTATATAGTTTTATATAATATAATTGTATAGCTAGCAGCTAGTAGTTTGATATCTTAGCAACTAATAATAAGAGCAACTAATAATTAGAGCTCATGTCAAAAAGGAAAAACAGCCTTCATGAATCCAGCTAATTTCTGATCAGTCTAGCTGTTTTGTATCTACTAGCTACTAATTAGCATAGCTAATAATAAAAGATGTATCCTATCATTAAGGCAAAACAGCCTTCATGAATGCAACTTTTGTGATCCGATTTATGATCAGTTATGGTCAATATCTAGCATATCCTATCAAGAAAGTGTGAAAAGACTACATGACATGATCAGGAAGGCAATGGGAGCCAGTTTCATTTCAGTTTTGATCTTTTTTGTTTTAAATATGACTTTGCAAATAACAGAGTGACTGCTTATAGATGTTGCTTCTAGTTATAATGAAAGCAATCATAATATTTGCTCGAAAGTTGATCAGTGTGAATCATATCTCTCTGAAAATAAGGCTGGAGGTGCATCCTCTTTCACCTAGCCTAATTTAGTTAGACAGCTGTGGCAAAACAGGGGGATTCATTCATGAACTTGGAAATTAGGCTGTGCACTTTGGACCGTCTCCACACACGGGAGGAGCCGCAATACAAAAACACACTCCCAAACTTTGTCTCCTCCACTGCTCCCACTTGCTAGCCCTCTCTCTCTCTCTCTCTCGCCATGCACATATACTCTCATGATGTTTTTTCCAATTCTCCACTACCCTACTGCCATTTACTCTCTCTCTCTCTATCTCTCTCTCTCTTGCTCTCTCTCTCACTCTCTCTTTATCCCTCCTGCTGGTTTTATCTGTGGTCCTGCTCAGTGTCCTACTGTCATGTCTTGATGTGATTTATGTCATGGGCTGTGAAGCTTACTTATCTCCTCTTCATCCACACACACACAATCTCACACACACATTTACACACAGGGGGGGTGGCTCCCTGCGTCTGAGGCTCAGCCAGCCTGGCTCCTCTAGCCCAGCACCCAGACCAGGTCTCTGTGTGTGTGTGTGTGTGTGTGTGTGAAAGAAGGTGATGTTGGCAGTCAAATGATACTCAAGTGCAATCTTATCACTGTCAAAGTTTAGTTATTTACAATCAAAGGCTAACCTGTTCTCTTCTCCTCTCATCCCTTCTCCCCTGCTCTCCTAGTCTTAACTTTTCTCTTCCTCCGTCTGAGGGAACCGATAAGGTCTCTACATGTAGAACCCTATAACAAATCGTTTTCTTTTAAGAAAAAGCTTTTAATGCTAGAACCATTAACTATTCACCTCTTCTCTGAGAGGGTAGGCCTTAGCATCTCTGTGGAAGTGCTCTCTCTGTTTCACTCTCTCCTGAGTTAGATAGAAGCTAGCCTAGCTTTTCTTCTCCTCTAAAGAGGTCCAAGAAGAGACGTGCTGCAGTATGTGACCAACATCATCAGGCATCACATGTCACATCCTCCATATACAGCTTTATATAGCTTTATAGTCATTCAGCAATGGCTCCATTAAAATGACACAGTTCTCCCCTTCGCTCTCAAATACTTTCATCCAAATGCCTGGAGTTATGCTGCTTTGCGTTATTTGTGGGGTGCATATGTGATTTGTGTTGCGCGTGTGTGTGAGTGTGTTGGAGAGGTCGTCCGCGTTTCTCATCTGGCCGGCTCTTAGCCCAAGCCCTTTGATGTGCTTTTAGAATGGCCGGAGAGCTTTCTGCTTTCCCTCTTGCTTGACAATTGTTTATTAGTTTTGAAACGGCTTTAGTGGACATTGGGACTGTCTGGGCAACTCGCGCTTCAGACACACACTCTCCTACCAGGAGAGAGTGGAGAGTTTAACATGGATGCACTTCCTGGAAGGGAATTCTGGGGGCTGCGGTCTGAGCTGGGCTTCTGGAAGGATGTGGAGTTGGTGGACAGAATGAAGGAAGAAGAACAGATCGGCTAATGACCTGACGATGGGATATTCTAAGAAAACCAGAGAGGAGCAGAGAAGGAAAGGAACAGAGAGAGAGAGAGAGACCACCCAAGTGTCCAGAGAATCATAGTGTGAAAGATTTATGGTGATAAGCATTGTGAGAATGTTCTATTAGCATTGAATTAGCATGTGTAAGTATTATAGAAGTGTTGTCAGACACCTTCATCTAAGCATCTGACTGCATGCCCACAGAGTAAAATCTACTAATTAATCCATGTATCGTCACTCTACCCTCATGCATTTTACTGCACAAAAAATACATATTGTTTTGATTTCAGACTCATCTCACCTTTAAATTCTGCATACAATCTTTCTTTTATTTTTTCCACCTTTCAGCACAAGTACAATTGTCAGTTGGTGAGCTGCTTGCCTACCCTCTCTTTTTTGTCTATGAACATCAACAATAATTTATATGTAAGTATGTTATACACTCATCATCCACTTCATTAGGAACACCTGTCCAAACAGCTAATCAGGTGGTGCATTGCAAGTAGTGCATTGCATAAAATCATGCAGATACATGTCAAGAGCTTCAGTTAATGTTCACATCAAGCATTAGAATGGGGCAAGAATGTAATCTCAGTGACTTTGACTGGGCATAGTTGTTGGTGCCTGGTGAGTAGTATTTCAGAAACTGCTGATCTCCTGGAATTTCCATGCACAACAGTTTATAGAGTTTACACAGAATGGTGTGGGGAAAAAAACATCCAGTGAGCTGCAGTTCTGCAGGCAGAAATGCCTTGTTGATGAGAGAGGTCAGAGGAGAATGGCCAGATTGGATCGAACTGACAGCAAGGCTACACTAACTCAAATAACCACTCTTTACAACCGCAGTGATCAGAAAAGCATCACAGGACGCACAACTCTGACCTGTCTTAAACATTTGCTGGATGCGTGTGCATGTCTCAGGGAATTTTCCAAAAGGCAGCATCTTCGTGTAAGATCGCAAAGACATCTGTGCAGACCGGATTAAAATGATCATATCAACCTATATAGAAAAATATTAAATATAAAGAAAAATATACACATTATATATATATATATATATATATATATATATATATATATATATATATATAAATATATATATATATATATATATATATATA
>CM075018.1:12679805-12691079 GCA_037576675.1 Pangasius sanitwongsei
TCAACTTGTACCAGAGTGATGGGAAGAGAAGAGTATGCAGAAGGAAAGGAACTGCTCATGATCCTAAGCATACCATCAGTGAAGCATGGTGGTGGTAGTGTTTAATTAAATATAATTAAATATAACAAAAATATAAACATAAAATATATATATATGAAGGGATTTAAAAATTACTATGAGTCATTTATTTACATATATTTATGTTAACCACAGAAAGTTTTATTTAGACTAGACAGGTTATGCATAAAGAAAATCCTAAATTTGCTAAACTGTATTCATTCCTAAGGACAAAGTGATTGCTAGAAGAAACACAGTCACATATGCACTTACAGTACAGCTTGTTAGGAAGTTGGGGTCAGAGCACAAGGTTAGCCATAGAAGAAAGATGGTTAAGGGCCTTGCTCAAGCCCATCAGAGGCAGCTTGGTGGTACTGGTGCTGCGGCTTGAACTCAAGACCTCCTGATCAGTAGCCCAGAGCCTTTAGGTCTGAGCACTTCACTATCAGTAAGTCATAGCTGTATTGACCATCATTGAAATGAGGTGGCAGGAACATACATACATAAAATTAGCATCACACAACAAACAAGCAAATCTTAAGCAAAAACAAAATCTAAAAAGAAAATCTGTCTCTGCATGTCCCAGAAAGACCTAGTTTTTGAAAGGGTTCGATAAGTATTGACCCAATTCATTGATCCAACTAAACATGACAGTTTAGATGTTGACAAAAGCACCTGATACCACTAAAATGTTGATTTTTTTCCCCCCATAAGAATTCCCCTATTGCACTCAACATTCCAGCATCAAACTGGTAATACAGAACTGGAATGCTAAAACATTTCCCAAAGGTCTTCCATACACAGATGATTTTTGTTACAATACGTAGTGCGGCAGTTTAACCTCAGCATGGTCTGTGGTAAATGCTTTGTATGATAAACCATATTTCCTCATAATTTTTAGATTAATACTGCTTACACTTTTCCTGTTGTATTTCAATACATCACCTCACTTTCCTTGTGTCTCTGTCTCCGAGCTGGAGAGTTATTCAGAGTTCAGTTCATTTGTCTTATCCTAAATAAAGACAGACTCCCTGAGAATACACTTCTAATCTTCTCCACAGCTGTCATACCCATCACTTTTCTCTCTTTCGCTCTCACTGCCACATGATCTGTTCCCTCCTTCCCTCATTTCTCTGGGCTTATCGCTGGGGATAGAAGCTAAGAAAACATGCCAATGCGGTCTTTCTAATAGACTGGTGTGGTGTAATTGGCTAATTGCTTTATTTTGCCATAGAGGGTTCTGCTTTGCGTCAACCAGAAACACCTAGAAACATCTCTCTAACTGTGAAAGCCACTCAACTTGTCATTGGCTGAGGCATGAGCAGGCTTCATCTGCCATTGGCCGAACTGAGGATGAATGTTTCTGCTGACAGCCAATGGGGCCAGACGAGGGTGAGCTGTGTGAGGTATGGGCCGCCACATTCTTTAGTGCTAATCAAGTCTTATGAGCTTTCACTGACGGGTGTGTGTGAGTGTGTGTCTGGTGTGTGCTGTGTAGTAGGATCATGCTATAGGGGCCATGACTTGCTCCCATAAGCCAGACTAGTCATGAAGTGAGTTCAGCTCATCAATAACGCACAGACACACACACACACACACACACAAGTCTGGCCTTTGCATACCTGCATTTTCAACCATCACAAGAAGAATAAAGGTGGAAGATTATCAGATAGATGGAAGAGAAAGGTCTTTAAAGTAGCAAGTAGGGGCTTCCACACACAATAGTGTGGGAGAGTGACACAAGGGAATTGTGTTTGGACTACAGAGGGTCCAGGGTCAAATGTCAAACTGCGCCCTCTACAAACCCTTCATCCACCCACTTCATCTACTGCGTTGACAGAGACCCCTCCCCTACCCTCCCCCTCAGCTCATCAGCCCACCTCTCTGTCTCTATTAAACCAAATGATGATGCACACACAGCACACCCTCTCTCTTGTCTCATTCATATTGTAAAGTTATTTATGAGTGTTTATGGGTTATTTATGGGGATGGGTGGAGACTGAGTCACTAAGTTTAGAGTGCTTCTCTTTAGCTTCCTTTTCACCCCCCCAATCAGTCCAACAGAATATTTAGCCAGCTCTGTTTTTTGCCCTTTTGTTCTTGGCTATGCTGTCTACTGTTTGTTACTTCTTTCACTACAGATTGCTGAAAGATTGTAGCAGCACTCATGACCAAAAATATGACTTTCAGCACACATTTTGTTAAAAACCTCAATAACCATCATTACAAGAGAGTGGTGATGTGTGTATAGTTGAGACAGCTGACGCCATGCTCCTCAGTAAACATGAATTATGTTGGATTTCTTTTTTTTTTTTTATTTAATTTCGTTTTTTTTTTTTCTTTTGGATTTTTTTTCTTTTTTTTTCTTTTCTGTTTGTTTTTTTTTTTTCATTTGTATTTTATTAGTTGGTTGAGGGTTTTTTTTTTTAGTTTAGTTTTTTAGCTATTTTCCTCTTCGTGCCACCGGACTTCCTGTGTCCTTTCCTTTAAAACACACCTACCAGGCCTTTCATTGAGTTCTTTGAGACCCTGTCAAGTCTCTCCTGTGATTCATTTCCAGTTCTACAGAACTGCATTTTGAGTTCCTGAAAATGTCTTCTTTATTTGTACCACCTCTCCTTCCCCCCTTTTTCTCTTTCCTTTCTTTCTTTGTTTACAGGTCATGCTTATCTGTATACACATGGGTGACAAATTAAAGGAAAAAAACAGTCTGTCTGTTATGCTGGGGAGGGCATTTTGCTGTTATGGTTTGGGTCCACTTGTTACCTTAGAAGGAAGGGTCACTGTAAGTCAATCTCCTGATGTGAGTGCGATTTTGGACTGGCATTTTAGACAGTGCTCTCTCTGACTATCTGTCCAACTGAGGCAATATCTTTTGGATGAATGGTGTCTCATCCATCCAGTACAATTCCAGAGACTTGAAGAATCAATGTCAAGGTGCATTGAAGCTGTTCTGGTGGCCTAACAGTTGTTGTACTGCATTAGGGAGGCTAATATTAGCTCACAAGTAGATAAATGCCTAGCTAGTACAATGCTAATGTTGCTGGATTGGAGACCAAGTACTCAATATACTGTAGTCTACGTCTCATTAGCAGAGTTGTGGTCCTCTATCATAGCTACGTTTTCACAACAATTTCACAACAATAGCGTGACTATAGGCTAGTTTATATCAGGGTGGCTGTGTTTGCTTTCAGAAATCGTAGCTAGATAAGCATCAGCAGAGGGCTACAGTGCTGCTTTCCCCTCTGCAGGTGTCCATTTTTTGCACTTTGCAATGTATGACATACCATTACATTTCACTTATCCAGAGTGATTTATTTTCTAATCACATTACCCAAGTTCTCATCTGGTTACAGCAGCGTTATTGCCAAAGCAGGTATCAAACTCCTGTGTCTTCTTTGTGGAGAGAGAGTGATGGTGTCACATTTTACCTTGACCTGTGGTTTTGCCATCCGACTGCTTGATAGTCAAGTTATAAGACTATGAGGGCAGTGGTAGCTCAGTGGTTAGGACGTTGGGCTACTGATCGGAAGGTCATGAGTTTGATCCCCAGCACCGCCAAGCTGCCACTGGTGGGCCCCTGAGCAAGGCCCTCAACTGCTCAGTTGTATAAATAAGATGAATGTAAGTCGCTCTGGATAAGGGCGTCTGCCAAATGCTGTAAATGTAAATAAATGTAGTACGAACATGTGAAATGGGTTCCTATGAGTTTTTTCAGCTGGTCATTAATACCAGTGTTAGCTAGTTAACATCGTTAGCTGCACTGGAGTTAGTTAGTATTACTTCCTGTGAAGGTGGTTCATTCAAAACATTATCTTACCTGGCTCTAATAATAAAAACTTGTACTTGATTTGTTATGTAAAGTCAGCCATTCAAATGCTTTATACAGATGGTTTGCATACCATGTCCAGGAAAAATGTTGCTAATTCCACATCCAACATCATCGCTTTCACCAGTAATAAATTTCTCCATTTTGCTACCAGTGTTTATTCTGATGTTATAGCATTTCTTGTCATTATGTCTTTTTGAAACAGAGTGTTTTTTTGTTTGTTTGTTTTTGGGTTTTTTTGGGTTTTTTTTGTTTGTTTGTTTGTTTTGCTTACAGTAACAGTATCTGGCTGTGCTGGGTGCTTACCGGATTCTGTCTGCCATATTTTCTTTTCCAAGCAGACTGAGATGGGGACGGGGTGAAGGGCCATTAGGCAATGTCTGCAAAAAGACTGACAGGAGGCCCACGTAAACACAAACAAGCACTCCGGCCCGGAGTACAGCTTTCCAAACAGGGTTTTCTCAGCCATAATACACTTATGCAGATGCCATTGCTTAAAGAATTATTTTATCATGTTCTACATGTTTTTCAGGGTTTTTTTTTTTGTACTAGCAAGAAATAAAAAAAGACTATTGCACCTTTAACTCCATTAAAATAAAAATTACAAAGGTTATGGTGAGGGCTGAGGTTTGTATTTTTCCTTATGATGAAATCATTTTTCAGATGATATCAAATGGAACAGATCACCATCACCATTTAAATTCGTCCAAATTACTCATGAGATCAGGTTAGTGTGTGAATGTGTGTGTGCGCTCTCACGTGCATGTGTGTGTGTGTGACACTGAAAATTGTATCCACCTGCTATATTCTCTACACCTGAGCAGATCAGTATTTGTCTACAGGGTGTAGCTGGCAGTAATACTGGCCACTTCAGATAGAGGTTAGGGTACCACTGTATCACAAGCTGGGCAAACATTCTTTCCACCCACACATATTCTTACAGAAAAATCCCAAGTACAGTCTGCACTACTTAGACTAGAGAGCAAACATAAAATTAATCAGTCCAATCATGACCACTCACAGTTTCTCCTACTATTCTCAAAATGATTTTAAACACATAAAGTGCTCTGGGAACATGCTCTGCTTTTTTCAGGCCAGAGTACATTTCATTCATTAGAAATGGTGTTGAGATTAAAATAGAGTTTATAATAAAAGAACCCGACTCCTCCTTTTCCATCACTGTCAATATGTTGATACCCGTTTTGCATGTTTGTGTCATTTCCCCACGTTAGAGCAGGCTGTGGGTGGGCTTGGACTGACTGCATGTTTCATCATGGCCGTTTCTGGCTGTGCTGCGCTCAATCGAACAGTCAGGTGCATTTTATCCCCTACACACAGAAACCAGAACCCAGATAGCCATAAGTGCTTTACTTTATAAACCTCTAACATTCCTTGACTCCCTCATGCCACTTCAGAGCTACATCTGAAGGAAAATTATCATTGTGTCTAACTTCCTTACCAAACATTGGCGTCTGGGGAGCATGGATTTGGGCCCTGGAACAGTATTGGGGCCTGAATAGTAAAAACAGCACATGATGTCATTTGGTGAATTGTACACTGTGTTTAGCTAGCTGTTGTTTTTTTCTACAAAGTGGCCACAGGTGCCAGTTTAAGGTGAACTGTACAGCACCCTCTAGTGTCTGAGAAAGAATTAGACTTATGTGCCACTTTAACTCTAGTATGTCCACTTTATCACATTACTTTTAATGTTATGGTGTAACTGGTGCCAAACATACCAGGATGAACGGGTTTGGTCGAGAAGAAGATACTCTCAGCTTTTAATGCACAAGTCAGGATGGTCCATGTAAGTTCTAGAAGACATTTGCCTCTGTGACAGCAAGGTCATACGTCTCTAAGACCCACTCCTCCCTCATAAGGGAATCTGAAATTGAAATAGTCTGACCACGTTTTGACTACCAAACACATTGGAACACAAAAATGAAATGTTTTATATCTTTGATGAGGACATGAGACAAAAATAAGCTTTGAAAACCTAAAAGCGAACATAATCCATAACATAATTTGATTAACACAATCAGGTTTTATAAATCTTTTCTAACACCTTGTTAATTACAATACAAGTGGGTGAGATTACGTTTCTAGCAAACTAAATAGTGTTATAAGTGACGCATCTGTTTGAAATTGCTGTGCATGGTATCCCAATGTCTTTGTGGGTTTCCTCTGGATTCTCCAGTTTCCTCCCACCTCCCAAAAACATGCCAGTAAGTGGATTCTCTAAATTGACCCTAGGTGTGAATGTATGTGTGCATAGTGCCATGCAATGGACTGGCCTCCCATTCAGAATTCTGTATTCTTGCCTTGCACCCAGTGTTCCCAGGATAGACACCAAATCTACCATAACCCTGACCAGGATAAAGAGGTTATTGAAGATGAATGAATGAATGAATGAATGAATAGTGATACATTTCCATGCTAGTAGTGACCAGTTGCATTGAAAAAAATAAGTTTCCTGCATTGCAAATCAAAAGTGCAGTCCTAGTGGCCTCTCTAGCAGAGCACCTGCACTGCAAAAAAAAAAAAAAAAGTCATCTTAGCAAGTCAAAATATCTTGAATATTTCTAGACGTTTTATTAATTTAAAGCTTTTCATTTTTTATTAGATTCTTATATTCTGTTGGCAGATAATGTTACTTCTTTCTAGAAATAAATGCTTAAAATTATCTTCCAATAAAACAAGACTATTTCAAGTTTAAAAATTAGGTTAATAATCTTATCTTTGGTTTATTATAATCTTATAAAAGGAATATTAGTTACATTTGACTATATTCAAGGTATTTTTTGGAGTGTGCTCACATAATACTGACCTGAAAACCTTACCCTCTCCACCATCCACCCCATGGATGGTCGAGAACTAATACTGTGGACTCCAGAAGAGCAAAGTTCACACAAAACTACTTCCTAATAATGGTCTCATGAACAATTAACTCTAAAGAAATTACCACACAATTTCAGGGGAACTAACTTAGACTAATAGCACCTAAGTAGAACTTTATGGCCTAGAAATGATTTTGAGTTCACCTTGCAAATTCAAGTCATGGAAATTAATATTTGTTTGTTTGTTTGTATGCCTACACAATACTGCTTTATTAAAAACTGCATTTCCACTATTCTCTCTTTCACACCTTCTCTGTCTTTCTCTCTCTTTCCTCTACCATTTCTCTTCTTGACATTTTTAGTTGCATAAACATTTACAGAGCAGTATTTTTTAAAGAGGCTTCGCCATGTCTTGTAAATCTGCCTCACTCTTTGATGTCTTATCTCGACATTGCTTATAAAGTTGGAGGGATCTTATGGAATCCAAGTTCTTCCATAAGATCCCCCTGGCATTACATATGTACATGTGTGTGACCCGTGCATCATATATCAGTGGCCTCATCACAGTAAGCCATACTTTTCGCTTAAGAATACTGATCATTCATATACTGAATGATCATTATTATAGATTAAACCTGTGGAGTCTTATGTTTGTCTAACCTCCTCTTCAGTTTTCTCTCCTGTTATCTAGATCTCTTCTTTTCACTGTGAAGCTTCATAAAATTTAACTAGACTCAGAAGGATAGCTTAGATTTCCAGTTGACAATATCCTCGGGATGTGTGTCTGGACTCAAATCCAGATGGACCAGATCAGGTCTTGATGAATGAGATCAGTACTAAGACAGGAGTGATTGCGTTCATTGCATTACCTGTTTTATCCAAAGTTTTGTATTAATATCTAAAGAGGTTTTTGAGAAGACCTGAAAGAATGCAGCATTTTGGACAGTGTAGCATAAATAAATACTAAATAAATACTTTGTAAATACAAAGAACAGTCTCTAAAAAAGAAAACTCTATTAATATTTTTTCATCGTAGCCTATTTAGTAGTTGTACACTCACCATCCACTTTATTAGGAACACCTGTACACCTGCACATTCATGCAGTTATCTAATCAGTCAATAATGCGGCAGCAGCGCAATGCATAAAATCATGCAGATACAGGTCCAGAGCTTCAGTTGATGTTCGCGGCAAACATCAGAATGGGGGAAAAAATGTGATCTCTGTGATTTTAACCATGACAATCCTGTGTAAACTCTAGAGACTGTTGTGTATGAAAATCCCAGGAGATCAGCAGTTTCTGAAATACTTCTGAAACCAGTCCATCTGGCACCAACAGCAATGCCACGGTTGAAGTCACAGAGGTCACACTTTTTCCCCATTCTGATGTTTGACGTGAACATTAACTGAAGCTCTTGACCTGTCTCTGCATGATTTTATGCATTTTGCTGCTGCCACATGCTCATTAGAGAACTGTATGAATGTACAGGTGTACGGATGTTCCTAATAAAGGGGACGGTTAGTGTATATTTAATATATGACAATATATGTAAGACCATTAGGACCACAAGACCACTGGTAAAATAACTATGTATAAAAACGTATTCATTCATTCATCTTCAGTAACTGTTTTATCCTCAGGGTCAGGGTCACAGTGGATCTGGAGCCTATCATGGGAACACTGAGCATGAGGCTGGAATACACCCTGGATGGGATGCAGGACACCATGCACACACTCATTCCACCTATCTACATGTCTTTGGGAGGTGGAAGGAAAACAGAGAATCTAGAGGCAACCCACTGAGATGCAGAAAGAACATGACAGTAACCCAAGCTCAGGATCAAACCCAGGACCCTGCAGCTGTGAGGCAGCAAGGCTAGCCACTGCTCCACCATTCCACCCTACATGAAAACTGTGTAGTTATAATTGGAATTTTAAAGCAGTTTATAGCATTTTTTTAAATATTTATTAGAAATTAGTTGCTCAAGAGGTCACACAACACACCTCTGTGTGAAGAACATGGTCACATTCCTGCAGACCACAAGTCCAGAACAGAGACAGAGAAAGTGTGCAAACTCATTTTTCCAAGAAGCTTTCATTGTGTGGCCAGACAGGCAGGACCATGTAAGGCTGCAGGTGACAGAGAAGTAGAATAAGGTAGAATAAGGTCTCTCTTTTGTCATTGACACTTGTACACAAAAGGACAAAGCACAGTGCATATACACACCTACAGTTTTTCTCTGATACGATTGTAAAATACCACCTCGGTGTTTGCACTTACTGTTGACTCTCGGTGTAGAGTTGGCAGACAGACATGGCTTTATACAGTGGATGGTTTCACTTTGTTGAATATACTCAGAACAGAAACAATGTTCGATTTTCCAGTATGTATCCCATCTTAGAAAATATGAATTCACTGAGATCCGAGAGAGTGACAAGGGGAGAAAGAGGGCCACATTACCTCAATAGACCAAATGGTCAAGCAAATACATAAATGTGTGCAGTTTTCATTGTTGAAAATTCAGGTCCTGTAGTGCTTACAAATTCTTAATTTCTACATCCCCATGTCATCAGTGTCTTCTGAGTTTTGGCTGTTTTGTGAAAGATGTGTTATTCCGCCATCTTGTGGAGACACGTGGATTTACTGAAGTGTGCATATACAGTAATAACTATGAATCAGTTATTTATTTTCTCTTGAACACTTTCACTTGAAGCTATTTTATGTATCAAAGTGTGCTAAGATCTTTGTGTGAAAGAAATAGCCTAAAGAGCTGGGCTAATGTTCGATCAGCATTCTGAGATGCTTTTCTGCTCACCACAATTATACAGAGTGGTTATCTGAGTTACTGTCGCCTTTCTGTCAGCTCGAACCAGTCTGGCCATTCTCCATTGACCTCTCTCATCAAAAAGGGGTTTCCATCTGCAGAACTGCTGCTCACTGGATGTTTTTAGTTTATTGCACCATTCTGATGTTTGATGTGAACATTACCTGAGGCTTCTGGCCCATATCTGCATGATTTTATGCACTGCACTGCTGTCATATGATTGGCTAAGGAACCTACGGCTCCTGCCGTAGTGCAGTGCAGTGCAGTGTATTTCAAATAATATGTCTGTAAAACAGATACAATTGTCTGTGTGTGCAGAGCTTGCTTGTTATCCCGTGCCTCAATGGCTTCTTCCAGGTACTCCGGTTTCCTCCCCCAGTCCAAAGACATGTTGGAGGCTGATTGGCATTTCCACATTGTCCAAAGTATGTGAAGTATGCAGGGTGTCCCCTGTCTTGCCCCCCAAGTTCCCTGGGATAGGCTCCAGGCTCCTCATGACCCTGTGTAGGATAAGCAGTATGGAAAATGGATGGATAATAATCTTTATTTATATAACACTTTTCATTTTGAGTTCAAAATCTCAAAGTGCTTTATATACAAAGATTAAAAGTTAAAAGGGCATGGATTCCACAAGATGTTGGAAACATTCATTTGAGATTCTGGTCCAGGTTGACATGATTGCATCATGCAATTCCTGCAGATTTTTTTGTTGTCCTGCAGATGTTCTACCACATCCCAAACGTGTTCTATTGGACTCAGATCCGGTGACTGGGAAGAACATTGAACTCATTGTCATGTTCATGAAACCAGTTTGAGACGACTTTTGCTTTGTGACATGGTGCATTATCTTGCTGGAAGTAGCCAGATGGGTAAATTGTGACCATGTAGGGATGCACATGGTCAGCAACAATACTCAAATAGGCTGTGGCATTCAAGCGATGACTGATTGGTATTAACAGGCCAAAAGTGTGCCAAGAAAACATGCCCCACACCATTACACCACCTCCACAAGCCACAAGGCAGGTTGGGTTCATTGATTCATGCTTTTGGTGCCAAATTCTGACCCTACAATCTGTGTGCCTCAGCAGAAATCAAGATTCATCAGATCAGGCTACGTTTTTCCAGTCTTCAACTGTGCAATTTTGGTCAACCCGTGCCCACTGCAGCCTCAGCTTTCTGTTCTTGACCGACAGAAGTAGAATCAGATGTGGTCTTCTGATGTTGTAGTCCATCCGCCTGAATGTTCAATCAGCATTCTGGGATGCTTTTCTGCTCACCACAATTATATAGAGTGGTTATCTGAGTTACTGTTGCCTTTCTGTCAGCTCGAACCAGTCTGGCCATTCTCTATTGACCTCTCTCATCAAAAGGGGGTTTCCATCCGCAGAACTACTGCTCACTGGATGTTTTTAGTTTATTGCATCATTCTGAGTGATTAAAATCACTGAGATCACTTTTTTTCCCCATTCTGATGTTTGATGTGAACATTACCTGAGGCTTCTGGCCCATATCTGCATGATTTTATGCATTACACTGCTGTCACATGATTGGCTGATTAGATAATTACATGAATGAGTAAGTGTATAGGTGTTCCTAATGAAGCGTAGCTGGGCTACCGAAGGGGGGGGGGGGGGGGGGTGAATTTATCCAAACGCCAACAATTGGTAATTGCAAGTAATTACCAACAGTAAATCATTTAAATCATGTGATAACAGTATAAACAGGTTTA
>CM075018.1:12691179-12703103 GCA_037576675.1 Pangasius sanitwongsei
TTGATTGTTTTATTTCAAATCCATTGTGGTGGTGTATAAAGGCAAAATCACAAAAACTCTGTCATTGTCCATATACTCCCGGACCTAACTGTATGAATATATGTATATACATGTGTATGTGTGTGTGTGTGTGTGTGTGTGTGTGTGTGTGGTTGGGTGTGTTGCTGTGTATCTGTAAGTATGTTTGGGATTGTGGGCATGTACTCAGATGATTGATGATGAACATGTCATCACTTCTATAATACTTACATATGTTAATACAATGCTAAACATTCTCAAAATGCTCATTACCATAAATCTTTCACACTATGATTCTCTGGACACTTGGGTCATCTTTCTCTCTCTCTCCCTCTCTCTCTCCCTCTCTCTCTAACTCTTTGTCAGTGGGGGTTTGTGGTGCATGTTTTTATATCTTTGTGGGGACTGACAGTTTTGGCCTTGTTGGTACATTTGGCTGGTCAAAGCAATGAAAACTGCTCCTTCTTTTTCTTCTTCTTTTTCTAATTTATTAGAAAAATGTATTATGTAGGCAAAGTATTAATTAGCTGCATTAATAGTGTGTGTGTGTGTGTGTGTGTGTGTCTCCCAGGTTACGAGCTGGGTTGTGTGACAGGTGTACAGTCACTCAGGAGATGGCAAAGAAAAGACAGCAGGAGTATGAAACTTCCCAACTCCAGAGTCTGCAGCACATATCCATACTTAGTAGGTTACTCATATGCAAACACATCAGTATGTACAGTATAAGGGTTCTGAGAATTACTCTTAAAATGTGTTGTAAAAGTTCTCAAAGCAGCTCTTAGTGAGGAGTAGGAGTTAATCCATAAGAGTAAAACATAAGCAAGAAGTACAACAGTTGCATCCACCACAACAATTTCCATAGAACACTCTTAGAAAAAAAAGGGGTCTTCAAAAGTTCATTAAGGTTAGTGTCCAAGAAAGGGTTCTCCTTGGAGCCCTTTCTGATAGTGAAACAGAAATGAAACTTTTTGAACACAAACTTCAGTGGACTGAGGTGGTGGAAGAAAAAAAGAAAAGATTTGGGTTCAATCTGAACAGAAAAAAACAAGTTTGTCATGAAATAATAGACATGATTAATGACACATATTTGTCAATTTTGTGCACCACAGAAGAGAGCAAGAAAAGATGACAGGATATAAAAATGCCGGGCACAGATCACAGAATTTAAAAAAAAAATCACAAGAAGCCACAAACAAGTGAAATATTTCCATATATAAGAACTGATTGCATTAAAGCACTCCTTGGCTGAAATTGTTCATTCTGTGATTGGTCACTCTTGGTCACTAAAGCAGAACCATTGTGAGTTTGGTGACAACCTGGGACCATTTTACTGAGCTTAGAAGATTATGGGTACTTGTCTTTTCTGTATCAGTGCTGCCAATTTTCGCTACAACTTGAGACACCTCTGAACCGACAACCTTAGTAAACTGCAGCAGGCAATTAATTTATTTAATGATTATTAGATGAACTAATGTTTTTAAATAATTTTAAATAATTAATAAATAGGCTGTTTATGCCTTAGACCAAGTCAAAGTCCCAGTCTCATGGGCTCATGTCCAGAGTTTCAGGTCATACATAAGTGAATGTCATACATAAGTGAATGTCTAGAACTAGCACAACTAGTACCTATTTGATTACTACATACAACATAAAAGAGCTGAATTTTTAATGAAGTTTCTCAAAGATTATAATGATTTAATGATTTCTGTTTAGATTTACCAGCTGTTGAGGTCAGTGTGAAAGTTTAGACACACCTACATGTAGAAGTGTTTTCTACATTTGAACTATTTTCTATTGTTTTTAGAATAAAGACATCAACACTATGAAATGGCATATGGAATTATCCAGTGACCAAGAAAATTATTAAACAAATAAAAAATAGTTTATGTGTTAAAAAACAATATTCCTCATGAAGCATTGCGCACTCTGGGTATCTTCTCAATCAGCTTCACCAACTTTTCCAAAATAGTTCTCAAATTGGACTTACACTTGTTGGCTACTTATCCCAAGTTCTAAATGACAACTACTTGTTTTGTGAAACAATTTAAATTTTAAACAAAAAAATATTACTTGTTTTAAGTGCACCTTGATTCAGAAATAAATTTGTGCATGGGCATTAACCTGACTATTTACACTTGTCTTAGATACAAATTTCAACCATAAGTATTTATCAGAATGAAAAACACTGTATACGAATATCAATCAAAGTTTTGTGTCCAGAGGTTTGACAGGGTAGTGTAAATGAGTAGTTTCTGACACCACAACATAGTTCAACAGACAACAGTCAGCTAAAAATAGAATACCAGGAAAAATGAAAACATTAATTAATCTCTATGGAATAATTAATGATATTCCATAGGCCATTGGTTACTCTAAACCATTTCCTTGTTATGTTCTTCTGTATTCTTTTGCTGTTTTCCTGCTCCGGCAGTGGGTGAGATCAATGCACTGGTGAAAGAGAATGAAAGGCTGAAAGAGGAAGTGAAGAGTCTACGAGATCGGATAGAGTGAGTGTCATTCTCATGCAGTATGTATCAGTGTGACTTTTCATTATTATGGATACATACTTTTTCACTTATAAAACATAATGGACAAGTCTTGCTTGGTAAAGGATTTTTAATTAAAAATATGAAGCAATATGAGTGATTTAGGTTTAGGTTCTAGTTCTGAAAAATATTTTAAATACTTATTGCATATTATGCATATTAATGCATATTTTGGTCTTGACCTTTCAGGCAGCAGAATGGTCACTTAGAGAGAGCAGGAACCCCTGAGGTTAAGCACTCTCCTGACCCTACAGCCACTTCTCTGTCCATGGCCACCTCTGTTCTGAGGAATGATCAGCCCACACCAGGGGGCGCCACTACACCAGCAGCCATTGTGAAGAGTGAGGCTGAACACAGTCAAAGCACAGAGACTCCAGGTGATGGACAGGAGACATCAGGTACTCCCCCAGTGATCTGCTGTACATTCTCACAGTGCAGCTCATTTCTTATGTGATCAATGCCTGTTTTTTTCTCTGTCAACATATACAGACAAAGGATCAACACACAAACGTTTACAAGGGTGGAGTTTAACACATCTTTTTGTAAGTTTTTGTTTGGTCAGTTTAACCTTAAGTTCAAGGGTTTGGGACATATCTGTATTAGGCAATTCTTTCAAACAAAATGATTTGGTAAATTCATTTATTTTTGCTACATTATTTATATCTCAGTTATCTTTTTTCAAATATGGTTGTGTGCTTTTTAATGTGCTTGGGTGTCAATATGTTTCAGGAGTCAAGCAGGAAGCCGACTTTTGTAGCAAACCAAGCAACATGGAAAGAGAGGAGGTGAGGTTAAAAAAAATGGATGAATTTAGAGGGACACTGTTCAAGATTAAAGATCTGTTGTAAATCTATTACATGTGATGCAGTAACTTCTAGGATAGCAACTAGCCCCAACTATAGATGTGAATTGTGCCAAATGCTGAGGTGACTATCATTTTCAATAGCGAATGCAAAAAAAATTGATGATGGTAAACTAGCAGTTTGAAGCACAACCAACTATTCACACCTGGTTCTTAATTCTTGAATTCTTCTCTCTACAGAGCAGTTAGCGTGGACTCCTTGGAGGCTCCACCCCCCACCTCACCTTCCATCCCTCCTCACCTCCGTCTTCTGAAGAACAATCCCCTGTTTTCACCCAGGCGCTCTGAGGAACGTCCTGCCCTTGTGTCTATCCCATTGCGGCCCCATCCAATCAAAACAACCCCATCCAACCTTCCCTGGCCCCTGTCTGAACGTTCAGATTGGGTATCAGTGGTGAACACTGGCACCAGTGGTGGCATGGTAGTCAGTCCGAACCTGAAGCATGACTCTAACTCTCCCATACTTCGCTTTTCAGGCCTGGTTCCACCAGACCTTGAGTCACACCTACCATCTCGAACCCCTGCCCACTCACGACCCCTTTGTCCACACCCGAGGAGCCTCTTTGAGCTGACAGATGGCAAAGAAAAGAGAACACCACCAAGCTCCTTGACAAGTTCACAGCATGAGAGAATCTTTGGTGAAAATCTACGAGAAGGAGACGAAGAGGCACCTTTGGATCTGTCCAGTGCCTCAGGCCCCAAAATCAAAGAAACAGAGATGGACTTGGCATCGTCTTCATCTTCGTCGCCTCCGGCTCCACTTTCCTCACCATCTTCAGCTCAGTCTGACACCAGTTCTCAGAGTGATCTGCAAACAGGGGATACTAAACCACGGGTACTGCATACAATCTTGTATCTGATTTCTACCACTGTAAATGCCAAAATCAACACACATTAGATAGAATTCAAGGCTGCATCCCAAACCTCATAATGCGCAATATGTAGTATGCCTAAGTAGTAATGTCACCACTGTTGTACTGACATTCTATGCAGTACACTGGTCAAGTATTTATTGTTTATCATAACTTACTCCATATTACAGAAGCTTTTGAGAATAAAAAACTTCATTGAGCACATCAATATGACTGTTACAGATGAAAGAGCAAAACCTGTTTGCTCTGTTGTAACCTCACTGCTTTGTAGGATCGTGTCTATCTTAATTGGAGACAGCTATTGGAGACAGCTCTATATTCATAGCCTTTTTTTTGTTTGATTTTTTTGCTAACAATCACTTCCGCAAATGAGAGAGCTGCATGCTTTGTTGATAAACCTGCTTTGCATACATTGGTTGCAGGATTATTCCGCAGTGACTGCCCCATGTAAATACGTTACATGACAAAAGCAGTCCAATGATCAAAAATATTATCCTCAAAACTAGTCCAAAAACAAAGCTCAATATATCCTATGATGTTTGCATTACAAAAGTAACTCCCAATGCCAAATTCATTATAATAGGCAATTTAATAATATTAAACTTTTTAACAAAGCAGTTTTAAAAAAAATCTCAGAGAATTTGTTCTTGTCTACATGGAGACTGACCCACCATGGCCTGTGGCATGGCTGGACGCCTTCTGAGACACACCTCCTGTGACATTCCACTCTAAAAGCAGTATCGACTTTTCATGGGCATTACTCAGGGGCATGCTACAACCTGGTAGACATTCTTTGGGTTAATGTCACCTCTTCCAGCATGAGTGCTGCAGTCATCTTTGAACACCTTTTGAGTTAGTTCTAAGGTGTTTTATTCCTTCATGACATTGCATATGGCCAAAAGTATGTGTACACCTGACCTATTTTAGCTTGTTGAATATCCCATTCCAAAACCATAGGCATTAATATGGTGTTGCCCCCTTTCTTTGCAGATATAACAGCCTCCACTTTTTCTGGAAAGGCTTTCTATAAGATTTTGAAGTGTGTCTGTGGCAATTTGTGCCCATTTAGTCAACAGAGCATTTGTGAGGTCTGGCACTGATTTTGAAAGAGAAGGCTTAGCTTTCAATCGGCATTCCAATTCATCCCAAAGGTGTTCAGGGGGGTTGAGGTCAAGGTTCTGTGCAGGCCACTGGAGTTCCTTCACAGCAAACTCGTCAAACCATGTCTTTATGGACGTTGATTTGTGCACAGGAGCACAATCATCCTGGAAAAGGAATGAGCCTTCCCCAAACTGTTGCCACAATGTTGGAAGCATACAATTGTCTAATATATCTTTGTTTGCTGTAGCATTAACATTACCCTTCACTGAAACTAAGGGGCTGAGCCCAAACCATGAAAAACAGCCCCAGATCCCTCCTCCATCAAACTTTACCATTGGCACTATGCATTTAATTAGATAGCATTCTCCTGGCAGACACCAGGCCTAGATTCATCACATGACTGCTAGATAGTGAAACGTGATTCACTCCAGAGAACACATTTCCACTGCTCAAGAGTCCAGTAGCAGCATGCTTTACACCACTCCAGCCAACACTTTGTACATAGTGATCTTATGTTGGATGGAGGTGGAGGTGCTCGGCCATGGAAAGCCATTTCATGCAGCTCCTAATGCATAGTTCATGTGCTTTCAGCATATGTTGCTTTTAGAGGCAGTTTGGAACTCTGTAGTGAGAGATGCAACAAAGGATAGGAGATTTTTCCATGCTATGTACTTCAGCACTCTGTGGCCCCTCCCTGTGAGTTTGGTTGGTCTATTGCTTCATGGTTTAGATGCTGTTTCTTCTAGATGCTTTCATTTCACACTAATAATGTGTACAGTTGACCTGAGCAGATATGGCAGTGCAGAAATTTCATGAACTGAAAAAAGGAGCTGTGAACTGTGGAAAAGATGGCATCCTAGGACAGTGTCATATTTAACATCATTGAGCTCTTCAGAACAACTCATTCTACTGCCAATGTTTGTCAATGGAGATTGCATGGCTATGTGCTTGACTTTATATACCTGTGAGCAATGGGTGTGTCTGAAAAACCTGAACTCAATAATTAAGAGAGGTGTCCACATACTTTTAGCCATATAGAGTAAGTTATCCTTGGGACTCAGGCAGATCAGTGAGGAACTCGATGGTAAGGTGTGACCAGGGCACTGGGGTGTGGGCAGCAGGAGTAGTTTTCTGGTAGGCATGGTCCTAGGAGCTTTGGCTTGGGCGCAGGCAATACAAGATGGAACGGCATGGTTCATGTCAGAGAACATGTTTGGCCACTAGTATTTCTCTCACAGAAGGCGGTACGTTCGCTGAGTACCCGGGTGGCTGGTAGCAACAGAGGCGCCGGCCCAGGTGTTGAGTCTGGTTCTCAATTGGATAGGGACAAAGAGCTTATCAGGAGGGA
Organism: Pangasius sanitwongsei; assembly: GCA_037576675.1. Taxonomy (NCBI): domain Eukaryota; kingdom Metazoa; phylum Chordata; class Actinopteri; order Siluriformes; family Pangasiidae; genus Pangasius; species Pangasius sanitwongsei. The sequence continues at coordinate 12,697,927 of CM075018.1, forward strand.
CTTGCTGACAAGGGGTAAGAGATATGGCCTGATCCAGTTGCCAGTTAATAGCACCCACGACGCAGGAGAGAGGAAGGATATACTCCTCATTGTCAGACCTGGGCTCTGCCAAATTAATGTGTGACAGTGCGTCCACCTTGATGTTCATAGAACTTGGGCGATAGGACAGCTTGAACTGAAAGCAGGTGAAAAAAAAGGACCAATGGGCTTGTCGGGTTCAGGCGCATGGCAGTTCTGAGGTACTCAAGATTTTTATGGTCAGTATAGATGACAAATGGATGCTCTGCCCCCTTCAGCCAGTGCCGCCATTCCTGCAGTGCCAGCTTAATGGCCAGCAACTCCCGGTTCCCAATGTCATAGTTTCATTCAGCAGGCGATAGCTTTCTTGAGAAAAAGATGACTGGATGGAGCTTGGGTTTTTCTCCAAAACGCTGTGAAAGGATGAGAGGCTGAGAGGAATCTCCCTCCACTATGAAGGGCATCGATGGGTCTGGGTGTTTGCATTGGTGGAATTCACACTTCTCCCCCTTCACATACAGCTGGTGATGCAGGAGTCATTGGAGTACCTGGCAGACATGGCAGACATGAGTCTTGAACGAGGGATAGTAGACTAAGATATCATCAATATATGCTATCACAAATGTCCCCAGCATGTCCCTCAGAATGTTGTTAATTAGGCACTGAAACACCAAGGGGGCATTAGACAGCCCATATGGCATCACACAGTACTCATAGTGGCCACTAGAGGTGCTAAAGGCTGTCTTCCACTTGTCACCCTCAAGAATGCACACCAAATTTTAAGCACTATGGAGGTCAAGCTTAGTGAAGACCTGGGCCAACCGGAGTTGTTCCAGGGCAGCAGGGACTAAAGGCAGTGGATAACGATACTTAACTGTGCACTGATTCAGGCCCCGATAGGCAATACAAGTTCTTAGGCCACCCCCTTTTTTCGCCATGAAGAAGAATCCTGCCAATGCTGATGTAACCCTGCTGGAGTGCCTCCTGAATGTATTCCTCCATCGTCTATTGTTTGGGCACGGACAGGAGATATACTCAGCTATGGGGAGGGGTTGTTCCAGGCAGCAGCTCGATAGCACAGTCATAAGGGCGATGTGGAGGTAGCCCGCTGGCCTTACTCTTGCTGAAGACTTCAGCCATGTCTTGGTAGTCGGGGGAATATTAAACTCTGTATGGTTCTCAGGGCTTTCTATGGACATGGAGGTAAAGGGTTTGTGGCAGCAGGTTTGTGGGTATGTTGAGGTGTCTCCATCGATGAAATTCCCCGCCGCCCCGAGTCAATCAGTGCTGTAATCATAGACAAAGTGCCTGAGTGACACAAAACTATAGGTAACATGAATGCTTGGTGAGACAATGAATGGAGTGAACTCACTGGACTGGTATTGGAGCGAAGGGGGCACTGCCCAATGAGATAATCTGCCAGACTGCAATAGAAGCAATAATGTTCTCTGTGGCGTCTCTCCCTCTCCGCCTCGCTGAGCCTGATGGGCTCCGCGACAGTGCTGGAATCAGGAGAACCTCCCTCTCAACAGGGTGGTGGCCCGTTGTGAAGCAGATGGTCGAGGCAGATGACCACATTGATGAGTGAGTCAAGTGTGAGCTGCTTGTCATGGCATTCTAGTTCTGTGAGGATCTCAGGATTCAAGCCCCGGCAAAATGCTGACTTCAGAGCTATGTCATTCCAGCCACCCCCTGCCGTGATGGTCCATGCTCTGCATGCTCCCTGAGCGATGGTCAGTAGCTGCTCACCTGCCTCTTTGTCCTCTGGTGAGTGGTCAAGCATCTCAGTGAATCGAGGATCTGGGCTCGACTCCCTGCCGAGGCCCACAGTGCTTTCCCAGCGAGCAGATTCCAGAAATGTGATCTTCTGTGGCTCTGACTTCCCTTTATGACTGACGAAATACAGGGAGCATTGAAGTAAGAAACCTTTGCATTGGGAAACGTTACCTGAAAACCTTTCTGGTGTGGGCATCAGTAGAATGGCTGTAGAAGTTGTAACGCAGGGTGCAGTAGATGTGGCAATGGCTTGGGAGAGAAAATTGACTTTAGCCTCAAGATCCACCAAACTGTCACCATTGCTCTCTCATCCACTGCCTGTGAGCTTGCCAGCAGTCCAGCTCTCCTGCTGCATCCATGTAGCAGTGAAGTATTCTGTTACAAAATGGAGGCTGAGACAGATGTAAGTGCTGGAGGAGCAGGTTTAATGAAGACAATTCAAACAGTCCAAAAACACTAGGCAAACCTGGAGTCAAAATCAGGCAATGGTCAGGCAATTGGCAAACAGGATAAACAGGGATAGGCAAAAAACACAGGAACAGGAATATGGACAGAAACCAGGAAAACAAACACAATGGAAAGCAGGCTTGGTAACATCAGAATATAAGGTAAGCTGAGTGTATTCTTCACAAATGGTTGGTGCAACAGAGTCCCTTTTAAAGGGTGAATGTGTGAGTGAGTAATAGGAAACAAGTGAACCAAATAAAAAATCTGATGATTGTGAACAAGGCAGCGTGTGTGTGTGTCTGTGCGTGTGTGTTCTAGGAAGTGGAGTGCAGGGCAGCCATGTTTGTAGGCTGCACTGCATGTTGGGAACTGGAGTTCAAAGACTTGACCTGACAGTTACAAGTGGACATCATCATATGTTTTCCATTTACCAGTGGACATCATTAGGAAGAGTGTGGATAATAGGGCTAGTTAATATTTGCTTTCTTTGTGAACTCCTCTACCCTCCAAGAGTTTAGAGGGTTTTATTGTGAGTAGATTGTGTTGGTGTCTGGTCCCGGCCTAAGGTTCCTTTTTCTGTGTTTAGGTGTGCACAGTGATGTCTAGGTTATGTCTGTGCCCATGTTTCTCTCTTTCTGTGTGTGTGTTTGTGTGTGTGTGCGTGTGTGTGTGTGTGTGTGTGTGTGCATGGGGCGGCACGATGGTGCACTAGGATCCTGAGCTGTGTGGTGATTCACATGTTCACCCCATGTCTGCATAGGCTTCCTCTGGGTTCTCTGGTTTCCTCCCAAAAACATGCCAGTAGGAGGATTTTCTAACATAAATGGTCCCTAGGTGTGTGTGTGTGAGAGAGAGAGAGAAAGAAAGAGAGAGAGAGAGAGAGAGAGAGAGAGCAAAAGAGAGAGATATAAAGGGAGTCTTTGAGTATGCAGTAGAAAATTGCGTTCTAAGATTAATTTTTAAAATTCTATTTTTGCATGCAATTTTGAAGAGAGAAGAGACTGGAGAAAGACATAAGGAAGAGGGAGATGAGGGAAGTGAGAAGAATGAGAACGTAGACGCAGAAAATCTGAAAGTCCCCACTCTGACCATTTCACTTCGTCCAGGTAGAGCATCTAAATAATTACTGTTTTTTATTATGCAAATTTATTATGCAAAATATCTCTGAGTAAAGTATATGTGTTTCTGTTTGTCCTTACAGTTGTGGTCCTAGAGTCATTAAAATCAACAGGACAGGTAACTTTTCTTTCTTGCTAACTGTATGTATTATCACTGTAACACTACTGAGACACTTTGTTGGTGTTTTGTCAGTGTTTTTATTCTGATATATGTTGTAAATGCTGTGCTGTTTCAGAAAGAGCAGGACAGGGAGGAAGACAGCAGCCTCCAAGACCAGGATGAAAAAGAGGATAGCAAACAGGTTATAGGGAGGAAGAGACCAGGCCAGACTCCTGAAGGTATGAGGGCATATAATTAGATTAGAGACATGGAGGGGCTGGGTGTGAAAACTTTGTCACTAGTGGAGATGATAATTTATAGGGAGTTATCTAGGAGCTTCACCATGGTCTTTCACCTATCTGAATATTTTTTTACTCTTTTTGACTTACTTTAATGAAAGAAATGTTGTTATAAATTGCATTTTTGTCTTTTCTTTATTTTATCCTAAAGGTTTATGACAGCCCAGTATGACCTTCAATAAAGTAGTCAGTTTCTTCTCATGAACCATATCTAACCAAAGGCCTGAATATTTATATGTGGAAACCCACTCAATGGTGTCAGCAGAAAATATGCCAATCTGTAAACCATTATAATCAGTAGTTCAAAATATCAGTAATAGAAAGGTTTATTTAATTCTTTGATTCTTTCATCATCAGTAACTGCTTTATCCAGGTCTTAGTCACAGTGACTCAGAAGCAACCCACTGTGTCACTGTAAGCTTTATTATTTAAAATAATTCAATTATTTCACAATCTTTATTTTAACACCATCTTGTGAGCACCATCTTGTGAGCATGAAATAGATTAATGCAGGGAAATAGTAGTGTCATCATGCATACATGCACACAAGACACACGTACATACAGCCCAGGCACACACATACAAATAATATTTACAGTGCTTAATACCAGAAGCAATACTGTTAATATAAAATGAAAATAAAACTGGACCGAATATTGACCTTTATTGTACACCAACAGTAAGATCAACAAAAGCCAAAGGTATTCAACCCTCAGCTACACACCTCCTGCAAGATAACTCTAAAACCATTTCTGAGCAGTTATAATTTAAACAATTAAAACAATTCATCCATTCATTCATTCATTCATTCATTTGTATTTTGCTTCTCTTGTTGTCCTGGCATAGCCCTGCCATGGCGCCCACTAAAAGAAAAGAAAATGAGGACAACTCTACTGCCACAGGGGGCCAACCTTGGAGACTCAGAGCAAGGCTGAAATCCGTGTCATGTACAAGGTCAGTTATCATTTTTCTTATTTTATATCTCATGATTTCTAATGAGTAGGCACCCATTTCCTTTTCAGATTAAGCTGATTAACAGAAAACCACCTCCCTGTCATCAGAAGATCGGGGGTTTGAATCCCAACAATGCCACAACCATCTGTGGGTGTCTGTTAGCTCATGTATGCAAAAGAGGGTAGTTAGCTCATTCCTCTGAGTGTGTTTAGCTGCCCTGTGATGTACCACGAGGAGTAGAAAGATGCAGTGGCTTCAAGTGTCTTGAAGGATTCACATGCTGGCGTGCCTTCTCCCTGGTAGATGTTGTATGATAGAGAAAATGGGATAAAAATTATATATATATATATATATATATATATATATATATATAGATATATATATATATATATATACAGTTAGGTCCGGAAGTATTTGGACAATGACAGAGTTTTTGTGATTTTGCTTTTATACACCACCACAATG
>CM075018.1:12703203-12717634 GCA_037576675.1 Pangasius sanitwongsei
AGGTGACCGAATACTTTTGGTAATATAGTGTATATATATATATATATATATATATATATATATATATATATATATAAATAAAATGTATTAGCTTCATAGAAGGCTTCATATCTCTTTGCTGATTAATGGATTTGCTTTGTCTTACAGACATAGTGTATGGTGTACAAAAATCCTAGTGCATGTCCTTCTGCACCCATGCATCAAAGATACATCTGGTGTTCTTCTGAATTGCTGTACAGAAAAAGAAACTTACCCCTCATCTATTGCACTATAGCATCAGATAGATCAGAATTCACACAGGAAAGACCAAAAACATCTAATTATAGCACTTGTTTCTGAATATTACACTTGCTTTGGAGATGGCCTGATAACCAGATCAGCTGCTCTTCTATGCACACCACCCCTCAAAGACTAGTTTGGAGATTTCCCAGAATTCTTTGCCTGTAGAAGACAGGAACTGAGAGACCACTGTACTTCCTGTCATGAGGGTGTGAACAAATTTGATTTGTAACCAGAAATAATTTCTTTTGGATCATTTGTTTATCACATCTCAGCATCTCTCTCTCTCTCTCTCTCTCTCTCTCTCTCTCTCTCTTTCTTTTCATACATGGACCTGTGTATCAGCTTCCATTTTCACTTCCTTGATAAGTTTAAGCCTGTCTTTCATAGAAGCAACTTACTGTCAGCCAGCCAGAAAAAAAAAAAATTCTGTTTTTTTTTCTCTCTTTTTTTTTTTAAAGGCCTGTCTATTGCAAATGTGAGAAACACCCTCCCCTTCCCCTTTTGGGTTTTGGTTTTTGCGATGGCAGAACATATATTTTGTAAGAGTGAATTTTCCACTTACAGCAGCTGTGGCCATTTCAAGCGTGTAAAGGGGTGGGGGGGAAAGGTGTAACATTGACAGCAAAAAGCATGTGTTCATTTTAAAGTGTCTTTAGCCACGTCAAACTTACTCAATGCAGTTTGTTACAATCGGACGAATTGTTCTTATGAGTCACTGAGGGAGCTCATGCCCAGGTGTTTTTAGAGTAGAATCTGAAAGGCTTAACAGAATGTATAAAAAAAAAATGTATCAGTATATGCTGAAATAAACAAATATGAGCTATTTGATGTGTGGCGTGTTTCTTTAGCAGTGCCTCTAGCAGGGGTCAAGGCACAGGCAAGTGAAGTACACAGCAGTGTGGACACATTTCCTCTGACAGAGCATACGGGAAACAATATTTCACTACCGGGATGTTCACTTATTATTTCACAATATGTGCAGTGACATAAGTATACCACAATCCTAGTATCAGAATGGTATAAAGTTATAATGGTATAGTGCTTTGGGTTTTTTTTTTTTTTTTTTTTTTTTTTTTTTTAACAATGATACAATGGCTTAAAAATTTAACCACCTATTTTTTTTTTTTTTTTTTTTTTGCTGTTACCATTTTTGTAGTATATGGCAGAATTCAACATGTTACTGTTTTCACAAAAACAGAAATGTCAAGCTTCAAAATTACAGGTGTAAAACAAAAGTTATCAAAGTGTGTACTAATATTATCAAGTTTATACAATTTTATCTGACAACTTTAAAAGAAAATTCATATGGCCATGTGTACTTTCTTTTTCTTCATCTATTATGCCACTTTACCTTTATAAACCTACATATTTCTAAAAGGCCTATTAGCCAGTAATTACATTAAAAATAATGCAAATATCATCCCGTTCCATATTATAAGGTGGTCTTTGGACTGGTTTGTGAAACTAGGTTTGTGTGTGGTGGTTTGTGCATGCATAGTTTAATTGTTTGGCTAATTATTATCAGCAGTTAGAGTCTGACTTCCTCCTTCTCTTCGCCATATTTGCATATTATGAGCCCATACATGTGAGTTGTGCTGTGAGAAGGTTTCTTGTGTGTGTCTGTGTGTGTGTGTGTGTGTGTGTGTTTGTATAACTATGTGCCGTGCAGTCATGCCCTATGCCTTTTCATCTAACAGTGGACAGATGGACGGATTTTAAGCATGGGGAACTTCAAGAGCAATTACCCATCCCCTATCATTCATTTAATCCTATACTGAATCTCTCTCTCTCTCTCTCTCTCTCTCTCTCTCTCTCTTGTTCTCTGTGGAGGAAGTTGCTATTTAATCCTCACATTTGATAAGGGATTACAGGATTACTGGTTGTATCCTCATACATTGCGTGCTTTGTGTCTCAGCAACAACTATTATTATTATTATTATTAATTGTCAACAACAACAATTGTTGTTGTTGTTGTTGTTGTTGCTGTTGTTCTCTCTATTGTGTTTGTCATTTTCTATCATCTTATTGTCTATTGCCTCTTTTTTCTGCTTAATTTGTATTAATGCAAATTATTTATTGTTTAGTTTGGTTTAGATAGTCATCAATTTTTTTCCCTGTGTGTTTATTCTCTCTAAGCTATTTCATGTTCTGTTTTTTTTTTCTTTTTCAAATTTCTCATTTTGTTTTATCCTGTTTCCCCTTTTACACTGCTTTTTGCTACTTTGTGAAAATGGTTAAAAAGTGCTGTATAAATAAACTTTATTATATTGTTGTTGTTCTTATTATTATTATTATTATTATTATTATTATTATTAATACTAGTAGTAGTAGTAGGCTTGTACTATTACTGATGCCTCATAACAGCAGACTGTTTTTTTTTTTTTGGTATTGGTTTTTAGGCTGCTCATTGTTAACAGATTGAGCAATACGAGCTGATTTATTGACTAATTCATTATTTCTTTATTTTTATATTTTATTTTTTGGGGATTTCTGATGTAATTTGACAGCCAGTGATTCTGTGTGGATTCTGCGAGATCACAAGAAGCGACCTGGGTACATCCCCAGCCGCAAACTACCGCTGACAGTACACCGAATTTTGCACGCCACTTACCATGACGTACCGCGTCGAGCTTGACACGCTGTTAAGTAGGCTGGTGTGCGGTTTGGAACGCAGCCCACAACCCTGCGCGCGCGCGCACGCGCGTTCATGTACGGTCTCAGTAGGCGGCTGAACTTCCTCCTCATTCACTTACTGTACTGTACATCTTCAGTTGTACTGCTCGCTACAGTCAGTCCTCTAAACGAGATGAGGGAACCGGCTTAGAAAACGTGCCGGTTTGGTGGTAAAAGAAACTTCTCTCATGGTCGACATCTTGCAAGGCGTTCGTGGATTAAATTAGCTTTGAACCGGGTAAGGACTTTTTCTTTTTTATGTATTGCAGTACCATTAATAACATTAGCACATCTGTATATACATAAAGATCCCTGTCATTTTTTTTCAGCACAACCACAGCTAGTTTGACTAGTTTGACTAGTTGGCACACACCCTACAGATTTGTTATATGGGCTATATGGGCTATAAAATAAACACTTTATATGTGTTATTTTGTTATGATTGGGTATTTTGAGTGGTAATGTTACTAACTGAGCCAGTAATGAATTGTTTCACTTTGTCATGTAACTGACACACATGTCATATTAACAGCTTATTTCCCACAAATGATTTTTTTTAAGTGATTTTAGATTCATTATAGCCATACTGAGCTGGTCCTTTGGTGTTATGGAAAATGAAGTGCTTACACCAATATCCATTTCCTTTTACAAAACAAGCCAACACCATAAACAGCAGAAGGCTATAAAGCAGCCAGTCAAACAAACTAATCAAGTCTCTGTCAGTCTCTTATGTCGAGTTTCACTTTACTTGGGCCAGAAGTGAAAGCAGATTAATTACTATACCAACTAGCAGAATTTAGTCTGTTAGATTGTCCTATTAGACATCACAAGTTCTGTGTTTAGCCTGATGTTCCGAAATGATAAGAACCTTTCGAAAATCTTGGTTTTAAGGAGGGGTTTTACATTAATAACGTGATCTTTGCACAGCTTTTGGTAGCAGCGCAGAAGGAAAACTAATGCTTGGTTTAAAGGTTGAATGTCCTTATTTTAAGACGTAAACCTCCTAATAAGTGACAGTCTGATTGGTATAGCTATTGGAAGGCGCACCCAATATGGTGGCGTTTTATTTACCGTTGCTTACAGCATTTTACAAATAAATGTTAGTATGCTCCAAGCTAATCTAGGAAACTGTGCGATAATGTTGAGCCAGCTCCTTCCTTGCCTTTCAAACCTTCTTTTTTGGGTTCAGTTGCATGTACACCACATTTGGCTGCCACATTTATCCAAAGCAAATGAAAAGTCAGTTAGAATCTAATCCAATAATGAAGCTGGTAAAAAAACAAAACAAAAAAAACAACTGACTGTAAGACCAGCGACACAAGACCAAGTTTCCATCAACTGACCACAAACAAGTGTGAGATGGAGAACAGAAAAAGAAACTGCTAGTCCCCACAAGTGCTCTAAATTCTAGCAACTTAGACACAGCTAACCGCACAGCAAAAAGGAGGTTAAAAAATACTGACATGGCAGAATACTATGGGCTGCACATTCTACATTAATGTCATCCGGTGCGCTGGAGGTCATGGTGGTTCCTGTAAGAAACAGTTAATCTTCAAATACCTCCTTTTGCATCAAATACCCCCTTCAAATACCCCCACTTCCTGTTGGAGATGGCCTTCAGCTGACTTCCCCCTTGCTCTGAGTTCAGAGTTCTGAGTATGCCATGGGTCTCTGAGTTCCATCTTTAACAGAGAGCTGGAAATTTCTCTGTTCTGTGTGGCTTATAGAAGAACATATAACTCTGAGCGTGGATTTTTCCAGACAGTCCATATTGATTACCTTCTTACTTAAAGTGGTGAAGGTGCCAAGTCCCTTCATTTATCTGGAAATGGCTGAATAGTGGTATAGCCCAAACCCTTTTAAGACTTGCCGGAAATTTGCAGTTTAGATTAAAAAAAAAAAAAAAAGAAAAACGCTGAATATATAAAAAGTTCCAGCTCCAGTTACAAAAAAGCAGTAGTAAAAATGAGACAGATATAGCGGCACAGTAATAAGAATAGAGCAAAAGAGGAACCAGTGAGAGCGGAATGAGGAAGCAAGTTTGCCTTGATTCTGCTTCAGTGCCTTCCAGCTACATGGGGCAGCTTCGGTGTGTGTGTGTGTGTGTGTGTGTGTGTGTGTAATATCAGTCCATCAGTGTATAACATCATAACATCAGTGTGTGAGCGTCCATCAGTGGTAATACTAACTTCTACTCTTCTGCTTAACCCTTATGGTCTTTTCACTAAATACATTGAATGACCCAGACCATCTCTTTTGGTATTGATATTCATGCAAGAATAAATATTATTTGCAATATATAGAACCAACCAAAACATGCTTGTGTGTATATTGCAAATAATGCTTGAGAAAAATGCTGCTGTATTTTTTAGGGCTTTTTTTTTTTTTTTTAACTAAATACTAACTGTACCATTACTTGTCAGTGGGATGGTACCCATAAGCGTATAACTTTTGTGCCTTTAGTATGTATCTTTTACATAGAAAGGTGCATATAGTGCAAAGCTTTACTCTACATGGTCAGTGTGGTCCAGTTTTTTCAAAGATACAATACATCCACATTTCCAAATGATGAGGAACGTTACAATTTAGTACTCTTTTTCTAAGAGTGTATGTCAATAAAAGAACGAAAGATCTTGTGGAGATACATTTTTCCATTTTTCTTGGTACTTTCATGTCAAAAACCCTTACATGTAATTTCAGTAATATAAAATGAGCAGTGATTTTTCCGACAAGTGACGCCCGAGCACATAATGTTTCATGTTGAAATGAATTATTTCAATATTGTTCCATTCGTAGAAAAAAAAGACCCTATACAGAACATATTGAATGCAAGTAGAGTTTAATTTGCATTCTGTAGCTCTATTATTCACAACCCAGAGATTTTTTTTTTTCCTTACCATGCTTCTCTACTTTGAAAATATGGGGTTGTCAGTGTGGGGAAAAAAACCCTTCTTCTACACAGTGTAGCTTAAATGAATTTATTTCTTTGTGCACAACACCACGTTCCCTGGGCTTTCCCACCAGAAAGTGACTAGAGGAAGTGATCATGGGATATTTTCTCTTAACTGGACTCTGCCTTCCTGCTCTTCTGTTTAAGGCACTTTGAAAATGCTGTTTGAGTACTGTTGTGTCCTGGCAAGGCTCAGAGTGCACAAGCATAAAACTCAAAAGAAACTGTTGGGAAGCTGGAATGCTGTTGAATTGTAAGTCTTAGGGGAACTAATACACTTCTCTATTATTTAGGGTAATATAGCTTAGTTTGTTTTTTTGCCCTTTGGGCCTCCATTCTTTCACACCTGGCTTGTTCCAAAGGTTAGATGAATGCTTCTAGTTCTGTATTTTTTATCAGAGAATAAGTCTCTCTCTCTCTCTCTCTATATATATATATATATATATATAAATATATATATTGTGTATCAATAAAATTCTATGAACCATGCAATAAAACCATGCAAGTGATCCAACACAAGCCCTGGGGATGATTTCTACCAACACAGTAGCTGAGTCTGAGAACTGAGAAGCGCTTTGAACAAATGCGGGGGCGGAGTTTTACTGTATATTCTATCAAAGTTGATTCATTTTTCTTTGATCCCTTTTTATGTGAGTGCACAGTGCTGATGTTTATGGCTACAGTAAAACACCCTTTACCTTGTAGTCTCTGCTTCATCCTACCAACAATGTACAGCATACAGGATAACGCAGAAATATAAATCGGACACTTCTTCTGCAGAGCTCAGCAGGGGTTTTCTTCTATCACAAAGGTCATTTATGGATTAGTTATGTATTGCAGGATCAGATTATAAGTACATGAAGAAGAATGAAAACAGGAAAAGTACATAGTCCTGTTCATAGTCCTGTCTGGTTGAAGCTTACACATCGGTTGTGTTACACTGTAGTTTAATTCCTGTAGTCATTTTTCAATAACTAACATGTATAAAATGTACGGAGCCCCAGAAAGGTGTAATTATTTATTTATTTATTTATTTATTTTGTGTGTGTGTGTGTGTGGGGGGGGGGCGGATTATCACGTGAGTAAAATTTGCACTAGTATCTGGTGTGCATGCGATAGATAGGACATCATATCCTTTCCGGGGCTCAGTAAAAATGTCCAATTATCATTTTTGGATAACTTTTGATCAAATTAAAATTTGTGCCTAAATGCATCACCTCAAAACGCAGGTACCTCGATTTTAGTGATGTGAAAAGTAGTGAAAGAGAAATTAAAGTTGGTTATGTTTATACATGAGCTGCTTTCGTTTTTCTCTAAACAGAACTATTTTAGCTAGTTAGCACATTCGCCTTTTGTAATAGTCTGCAGCGACTGTTTGCCATGATAGCTGCCAGGTCATGCTGCAGAAAAATGACAGTTTATAATGGTTGTCATAAATGACAGTTTATAATGGTTGTCAACAGCACAGAACTACAAGAGACTACACATGCTATGTGGTGTCATTATTATAGTGATATGTCTACAATCATATCAATTTGACTGCATAAATGTATGTCTACATGTCTATATAAAAATAGATAGCATGTTTGCATAGTGTTTTGCCTCATGAATTTGTCTCTGAATTTGTCTCATTTGTCTCTGACTTTGCGGCATCTTATTCATAACACACCTGAACTTCAGCTCTTCATTGACTACAGTTACATTCGGCTATGTATGTATGTATGTATGTATGTGTGTGTGTGTGTAAGCGAGAGTGTGAGACAAGCCATGCAGGAGAGAGACAGAGAGAGAAAGAGAGAGATAGAGATCCTGTTACAGGCTAGAACCAGTGATATATACATGCAAATTGCAGTATGTTTGCACCAACAAGAAACTTCTGATTTCCTCAAAAAAAACAAAACACACACACACACACACACACACACTACAAACATCATCACTATATCACAAGTACTGCAGAGTTGCAATGACTTACAATTGGTGCTGTAAACATTTTGACTCCTTAAATTCAAGGACAGGTGTCACTCCTAAACACAGATTTTACTGTGGATGTCTTTAGTAGAATGACAGTGTAAGGAGTTTTAAAAAGTACAGTGACTAGTGGAAACTCAGACTGATATGCCAAACTCCTTACATTTTTATCATGGAATATAATGTGGGCTCTCTGTTCCATGTAGAGTAATAGCTGAAACAGCTGGTACTGCTAGCTTAATCTGTACCCGGTGTACACCGTGCAGCTGTGGTGTGTGTGTGTGTGTGTGCGCGCGCTTGTGTGTGTAGGTGGGTGGATGGTTCCGTGTGTGTCTCAAAGCTTCCCCTGGCTTCTTCCTCTTGACTTTCTATTTGTTGATTCTCTCTCTCTCTCACACACACACACACACACACACACACACCACAGGACCACCATCTCTGTACTTTCTGTTTAAAAAAGGCAATTCCACATGCACCTTTGACCTACTGTTAAGGAATATCTCATCTTTAATGATAATTCTGTTTTGGTCAGGTCATGGGCAGAATGTAGCAAAGCCATTACAGCATAAGCAAATGAAACAAATCATTCCATAAATGACTTTTCAAGATTAGACCACAACTCCAGCTGTCATGTTGCACCACTGCTAGGCAGCAATGTCTAATGTTTCTGTACTCATTTCTCTGACTGTCTGTGTGCAGGATTTTATCATGGGCTGTGTTGGCACCAAGCCAGACCAGGATTCAGGTGGCAAAACAGTGGGCAACAACGACATGGGAAACCGCAATCAGACAGCACACTATGTCAAAGACCCTACAACAGGGAGCAAGGCTGTAAGTGGAGTTCTACACCAGGGTTTCATTGGGTTGAGCAGGGAAACAGAGAGGCTTATGGAAAGAAGAAGTGTTTCAGGGACTTTCTCATAATCTTACTTCTACCAAAAAAAGTTGATGATTGCACATTAGTGTGTTGCCTGTGTTTTGCAAGGTCATTGATATGGAATATTTTAGTATATTCAGCTTGCCTGGGTGTGCTTCCTCTTCCTAAACTTCCTAATCACTGAAGTAGGCACAGAAGACCGGTTTACTACAAGATATTGTACTGAAATAAGCCGAAAAGTCACATGACGGTCTTTCTGAAACCACACCCTATCCGCTACCTAGTGCACTATTTTGGGATTTGTGTCATTTACAGTTGCTTATGAAAGCATAGAGTGCTGAATCCAGTCCACTTATGAAATCTCAAAATGTACTCTAATAGATTAGTGCTCTAAATGCACTTTGCTGTTTGTAGGGAATAGGGCACCATTTAAGAGACAGCTAATGATTGTGGTGGTATCGCAGTTTGATACCTATTTTAAGTTAACACCTAATGCAGAATACATTAATATGAGACCAAAAAAGTCCGAAATGTATCTTTTGTAGCATGCCTTTAATCTAAAAGATCTTTCAACTGGGTGCTCCAATTTCATAACAACAGATTTAGCACTTTTATATATATTCATTATCACCATGTCTATCCTGTAGTACCTTATACCTAAGCAAACGGCTGAAAACCTTGTTACGCAGAAACCTTCTTTTTCTACCGTTTTAACATGTAATTTTAAGTGTGCCGAGTACTCCTTGTGCTTTTAAGGCAGAGGCTGTCAAGCTTTTTGGACCCTTTTAACTGTAAAATAAATTACACAGACTCCCATCAGTAAAGAATTATTTATAACATAATCCGACTATTCAAATATTTGGCGCATTAGTTACAATTGAAATGTGTATCATTCAAACTTTTCGATTTTTTTTTTTGTGTAATAGAGATTTTATTTCAGAAATTTGTTTCTGAAAACATGTAGAACACGTTTTAATAGTTTGCAAATTAACATTATCGAGTTTTTGAATTACTGAGGTTCTGAATGAATAAATTCAAGCGATCAGTCAAGTAGGCAGTAAGTTGATGACTGTTGCGCCGTTACTACTTTTTGCCTGTTTAATGTAACAGTGTCAACTTTGAGAGCGTATTAATAAAAGCTAGCTTTAATGATGGTGAGTCGTGATTTCCATCACCGTAAGAAAATTTGAAAAAACAAAGAAATAAAAAAAAAAAAATTATGGACACCATGGCTATGTCTCACGGAGGCTTGAGCAATCCCACTTTGAGAACTACTGCCTTAGGGAAAACCTTTCTACCTTTGGAAGGAATTCCCACTCCTAGAATGAAGATTTTTTTTTGTACAAGCAAGTGAACGTTCTTTCTTCATATGTCTTCATATTTCTTTCTTAAATGTTTAGACGGATGCTAAAACAATCTATCCCTAATGCTAATGTTAATGTGCTTACATATAGATTGTAACTGTATATACACAGCAGATTTCAGTCTGCTCTAAAACTTAGTACACTCTAAAAAAAAAAAAAAGAATATACAGTCAACAAAAACAAAACTAAGGCAACGTTTTGCAGTAGGCTTTTTGATTTATACCAACTGCTGGTAGAATTACGTTGATCCAACACAGAGTTTTAAATATGATGAATTAACTTTTTGGCCATAATAAAAAGCATTTCTGAGTAACATGAACTTAGTAACTGTCAACGTGAACACAAGTTTTTAAGTTGACAGCCTATAAAAATCAGTTACAATTGAACAGTCTGTTCAATATCTGAAAGCATAAATCGTTGGGTCAGCAAAAAAATAGTTTGGC
The DNA here is from genome assembly GCA_037576675.1 of Pangasius sanitwongsei. Lineage (NCBI taxonomy): Eukaryota > Metazoa > Chordata > Actinopteri > Siluriformes > Pangasiidae > Pangasius > Pangasius sanitwongsei. The sequence continues at coordinate 12,713,764 of CM075018.1, forward strand.
AAAAAGCTTTTTGAGTTGTCAGTGAAAAAATGTTGTACATTTTAAACTCCGGATAAACAGAGAGAAATTCTAACTGTAGTCTTAAGTGCAACACACCTAGGTTTGTCAGACACGTTTTATGCAAGCTTACCATGAACTGGTTTAAACTAAAAAAAAAAATAAACGGGTATCAAGTATTAAGGTCATTAATGAAACAGGAGTAGTGTGATTTTAAAAAATAAAGACACAAGTGACACAGAAGTCTAATTTTACACAAGAAAAAAAATATTGCTTCAGAATATGCTGCACGATTTACTAATTTGTAATTCCAATTTAAGAATCAAATAAATCACATATTATTAAGTATCATGTCAAAGCATGTTTGGTTTGGAGTAACGTTAACTCAGCTATAAATATGTCTTATATGTAATGATTATATTTAGGTCTACATGAATGCACAATGCAAAATGGCGCCGAGCTACATGATACGCTGAAGCGTTCTATGGCACTTAACTGAAAGACATAGCCTATGCCCCAAACTATATCTTTGACAAATTCTTTGCTTTGCAACAAACGAGTAATGTTCATAATTTCATAATACAGCACACAGTGGAAATCTATTGAGATATATTACATTAATGGTTGTTTCATCCCCTCCAATATGCTCTGTAGAACATTAACATTAATTTTAGTACAGCAACATTGCAGGGTAGACTTGCCAGAATTCAATGTTTTATTAGCTCACCAGCAGAATTCTGAGTCAGTGTAAATAACAGATCATAGTTAGAGTGAAGGTGTAGATCACCTGCTGGTCTGTCAGCCTGTGGCTTACCAAAGGCTACGTTATTAGCAGCAGACAACACATCCGCAAAACAGGCAGGGTAATTATACCTCAGTCGAAAGCAAAAATACCCACGTTGTTTGGGTCATAAGAAAACGTGTTTGCAACAGTAATAACACTGACCTTGTTCATGCAAAATGTGATTTGTCTCTCTGCTATTTGTCCTCAGTCAAGTGAGAACTCGCCCAGAGTTCAAGTGAGAACTCGCCCAGTGTAAAGTGGGTGGGGGAATTCAGAAATTAATTTATAAACCAAATTGAAAGAAGTTACCAGAAATGTAATTTTGTTCTTTATTATTCAATCAAAAGATTTTAAGCTCAGGTTACTCATGAAAGTGTGTCATCAGATATAAAATCTATAAAATAACCGTTACAAACAATATATACTATTGGTAGGTTTAGAGAAGTAGATGCAGCAATATCCATATATTATCTACTGCTAAAGAGGAGACTCATTTAACTAAAACCAGGTAATATTCTGCCCTGGGCTTAAAACTACTTCTGTCTGATTTTAATAATGACCAAACTGAGCTGATGGCCTACATTCACTTCCTGTCTGTACCTTTGGTGATTTCAGTGTTGTGGTGTCCTCTCATTACAACCTAGAAGTGAGTTGTGGTGACTGTATAAATATAATCTAGCTCGTTTGGTACTTCATCCAGGACATGAACTATCAATCCTTGTATTCAGGAAACAGATAAACACTGTGTCACTGCCTCTTGATTTGAAAGCAGACTATATTTACTTTGTGAACACATCACTGTAACACTTCTTCCACTCTAAACACAAAGCCAAAAAGTTATTGCTTATCTTAATCATCTCAATTCAATTCAGTTTAACAACAGACATTGTCACAAAGCAGCTTTACCAAATTTGGGATGTAGATTTATATTTAGATTCCTAATATGCAAGTGAGAGGCGACAGTGGCAAGGAAAGAGTCAAAATGAGGAAGAAACCTAGAGAGGAACCAGACACAAAAGGGAACCCATCCTCTTCTGGGTAATACCAGATAATGCGATTATAAGCCATTCCTCCTCTACAACTATACTATTAAGTCAAAGAGTACTAAGTGTGTTGAAAGGATGTTCAGTATGAGCATATTATGGATGAGAATCCTGGGATAAGCAGGAGACAGGCTTTGTGATTACAGCAGCAGTTCTTTAGTACTAACAGTCTACAGTATCCAGGTGAGATTATCCACTGAAGCAAGGGGGAGACCTAGTCATAAACAGTTTTTGGGAAGTGCAACTCTTTAGGCTCTCAACGTGCAACCATCCACAACAGCAGAAAGTGAGTCAGAATAGCAAAAAGCTATCCCAGCTCCAACCTCTTAGTAAGCTCTTCCAAAATCCTAATGTTGTAGGTGCTGCTACCAACTACCTTTTGGTGAAGATTTTGCATTTTATGTGTGTAGGAGTTTTATGGACTAAAGCTTTTACCTTTTATTAACATAATACACATTGCATATGTACCGTGCTAACAGCTATCACGGACACTTATGAAGTTGTTCCCCCAGCAGTGGATCAGAAGACTGAAACTGACGCAATACTTTTTTATTCCATACCTGCATGTGACCTCATATTCTTTGGTACACGCAGTGCCATTGAACTAAGTGATTGCAAAACATTTAGCTTTTATTATTCAAGCTCAATTTTATAATCATATGAAATGCTGTGGAAAACCCTAATCAAATGAAGCACGTGGCAATAACTTTTCTATTCTCTCAGCAGAACAAAAGCTGCCCCAGTGCTCCTTCCTCAAGCACAGACGGTGAGTGATATTTTTCACTCTATAAAAGATTTATTGCAAACTTTCTACTGCTTAAATGATCAACTGTTGCCCATCTCTGGTTTGAGACCTGTCTTCAGGCGTACTGTTAAAAGGAAGATGTGTGAATTCACTGGTTTATAAACCTATTAATGTTATAAATCATTTCAATCTAACCGAGGTAGAGTACTAGTTCATAAAATGTTCACTGCACACGAAAGAGGAAGTCACTGCTAACATCGTGTTTTTTTTTAACAGCTGAGCTATTAATACAATTCTTTCCTACACTGTTGATTTGAAAAGTAGATGCACACACAAGCTGTAATTCGTGTTAGTTTTTTTTTTTTTAAGCATGGTGCCAAATTCATTTCCTGTTTGCCGCTTGACTAGTATTTATAGTATGATAAACTCTCAGCTCTTAATGTGCTAGCTTTATGTATTTTTATAATGTGATAATTACACCGATTAGACTTAACTAACTGTGGATGAGAAAAACAGGCTAAACGTCTGTTCATGCTTCTTAGATGTTGAGAACATTGCCATAGCGCTCTTTGACTATGAAGCATTGCACGATGGAGACCTGGGCTTTAAAAAAGGAGACAAGCTGAAAATCTTACAAGAGTAAGTACGCCCCTGGACATAAGCTTTCAAAAGTGGTACAGTTCCTAGATATACTTTCATACATGCATAATTTTTTTTTTTTTTTTCACGATTTGTCTCTCTGCAGGTCAGGTGAATGGTGGAAAGCAATGTCTCTGAGTAGTGGTCAGGAGGGCTACATCCCCAGTAACTATGTAGCTAAAGACACACTTCAAACTGAAGAGTGAGTGTATAATATATACAATATTACATTACATGTTATACCACGTGTACTGTATGTGTGCAACACATAATGCAGGGAATCCAGGGTAGTAATAAGCACAGTGTGGGCAAATCATTTAGAGGTGTATTGATGACCTTTAGCTAGATATCAACACTGAACTGACCTTGGCACAAACCACTTTTGCTCACCGAGATTCATTGAGTATTCTATGTGATAAGCCAGTGTAAAGATAAGCACTTTTTTTTTTTCTTTTTTTTTTTTTTTTTCATTCCACTCCAGCAGAAAGTCCGACCAATCCTGCCAGCTCCCACGGTTATTTCAGTTTGTATTTTCTTAGTGAACTTAGCTGGTTCCTTTACAAGGAATTTCTCTTGGCACAAGGTGCAGACATACACTATATTACCAAAAGTATTCGGTCACCCATCCAAATGATCAGAATCAGGTGTCCTAATCACTTGGCC
>CM075018.1:12717734-12743314 GCA_037576675.1 Pangasius sanitwongsei
TAGGAATGGGATGGCACTTAAGTTCATATGTGAGTCAAGGCAGGTGACCGAATACTTTTGGTAATATAGTGTATCAGGACAACAAGTAATTGAAAATAAATGACATATAGGCACAACAAGTATAGGGACATATACGTTAGGGACAACAAGTAATTGAAATAATTTAAGCTGATTTACTCATACATTTTTTACCCGAATATATCAGATAGTGCTAATTGCTATTTCGCATGATCTTACAGTGCTGGGTTAAGAGTAAATGGCAGCTAGGACTTTATAATACAGTGGGCTTTTTAAAATAGCTACCAAAACAGGACAAAATTAACAGTTACCGTTATTGGAATGTTATTGGAAAGGTTTTATCTCTCTTTGTCCCGCATGCCTCATGTCTGACCTCCCCCTCACGAGAGACTTGAGGCTAACTCAAGCAATTTCTTGTGTTTGTTCCTGCGGCCTATGTGGATCCTATTTTTAATGCACATCTCTAAGACAGTGCTCTGAAACACGGTACATTGTGTGTGTCTTTCAGCTGGTTCTTCAAAGGAGTGAGCAGGAAAGATGCAGAGAGACAGCTCCTGGTTTCTGGGAATAAAGTGGGCTCTTTCATGATCAGAGACAGCGAGACCACCAAAGGTGAGTGTAACATATATGCTAAATTACCTGGATCTACTTAAATAATTACATATATTTTATTTCCTAAAAGATATTTATTCTTGTCAAAAGTAGAAAGTAGAAAGAGGGTCCTATGATCAAATAAAGATTACTTAAGATACATTCATTTAAAGGGTCATCTGGATCATATCATTCATTAAGCCCTAATTCATTTTTATTATTGAATGATTATTACCTTCATTTGCACCACAGTGCAGTTGTTGTTGCTGTTACTGAGTAGATCCACACTTATTCACACCTCTTTTTCACAGGAAGCTACTCATTATCAGTAAGGGACCATGACCCTCAAGCGGGTGACACGGTGAAGCATTACAAGATCCGTACGCTAGACAGCGGTGGCTTCTACATTTCACCTCGAATCACGTTCAACTCCCTGCCAGAGCTCGTCAACCATTACAAGAGTAAGAGCCGGAAGAAGTCATGTGATAACACATACACCACAGCGTATTTTATTTAAAGGGGTTCAACTATACTGTAGCTGAACCCGAGATAAAAATATAGCTATCCAGTTAGCCAGCACCTAAGCTACTAAACTTTTATCTTTATTTCTATAACCAAGAGGCTTTCTAATGTTTTTAAAGTTGTCATGCTGTGTGGTCACACAGCGTCTTTCACATTCTATAAAAATGCATTCGCAAGAAAATAATATGAAATATTCGAACACCCAGCTCTTAGACAATCTCTTGACGTTGCATGTGAGTCGTTCTCACAGCAATTCATCTTGGCATTTACTAAAGCAGCCTTCATACTCTTTTTTTCTGATGCCGAGTGTACTTTTTCCATACAAATCACAGTGAACACTTTTTGCTATGCACTGTGGTCTATTATAATATACAAAACACTCAGATTTAATAAAAAATGTCTCTAGCTTATATATATATATATATATATATATATATATATATATATATATATATATAATATATATATTATATATATTACTAGCTTTCCTTCACTAGCTTTTTTAATGTTCTTATTTTGAATTACATAGCAAAAAAATCACTATATAAAAAACATAATATATATAACTATATATTTATATATATTTATATAGTTATATATATCTAACATAATATATCCTATTAGTGTTATCAAGAAAGACAGTCTGCACTGTCGCAGCCACTAGCTGAAAGCCTTTTCCTGCTTGTGTATCAGGTTTTTCCATTAGAGCAGGGCAGAGTCCTTTGACTTACATACAGAGCCAGGTTCATAGGTGAGATGTGTTTCTGTCATTTTCACAGAGCAGGGAGATGGACTGTGTCAGGCACTCACTAACCCCTGCATTAGTGCCAAACCCCAGAAGCCATGGGAAAAGGATGCATGGGAAATCGCACGAGAATCCCTCAAGCTGGAGAAAAGGCTGGGAGCTGGACAATTTGGAGAAGTTTGGATGGGTGAGTGATGGGTGTCTGGCATATTTTGACCCTTGTGGCTTTTCAAAACAACATTTGACTCTGATGCTCAGAATGTGATGAGATATGTTGTTAAGTTTTGCGCATATGAAACCCAGTTTAGTACATTTGTCATGAAAACCAAAATAATGGATAAATGAATAACGATATATAATATATGTAAGATATGTAAGGTTTTTATTATGGATATGTAAGATTTTAACTGTAGCATGGCTTCTCATTTTCAGCCACATACAACAAGCACACCAAGGTGGCTGTGAAGACTATGAAGCCGGGTAGCATGTCTGTGGAGGCGTTCCTGATGGAAGCAAACCTTATGAAGACCCTCCAACACGACAAGCTGGTCCGTCTCAATGCTGTAGTTACCAAGGAAGAGCCCATCTACATCATCACAGAATTCATGGAGAAAGGTGTGTTTGTGTGTGGGTTAGCAGATACACGATTTTCTGGGGGAAAAAAAGGTGAAGAGAGCCCATTTTTAAATATGCCTATGTGTGTGCATTTTAAAGGCAGTTTGTTGGACTTCCTCAAGAGTGACGAAGGAAATCGTCTCCAGTTGCCCAAACTGATAGACTTCTCTGCACAGGTGAGTCTATCTGTGTCTGCACCTTTCCACCCTATCATTCTGCAGTTCCTGCATTTTTTTTTTTTTTTTTAGGTGTGGAACTGAATGTTCCATGCACATTTGCCTTTGATGTACAAAGCAGGTTTGTCCCGTTAGTGGTTGAATTTTAATATTCAAATCTGATAAGCAACAGGTACCTCTGTGTGTGCAAAGCTAGGCGTGTACACTGTGCCCTGGTGTATCAGGCTTTGTGCGTGTGGATGGGCTTACTAACCACACACTAAGCCCAACGGACGTTTAGTTTCATTAATTATTATTCAGAAATTATTCACAGAATTTCTTTGGGACTTGCAAAGGGGGAAAAAACAAACATTTATCCCTTGAAATCAAAGGGTTATAAAGATAAAACCACAAATCTTGATCACTTTAATTATAGAGCTCCATAGATTAAAAACAAAGCATGTAACAGGCTAATCTGAAAGTACCACTTCGGAGGCAGCAGAGGCAGTCTAAGACAGATACATGGAACATCGATGTGTGACGATAATGACTCTTGCTCTAGATTGTATTTGAGATTCTACTTGTCTCTGCCTACCCAGACAGCAGAAGGTATGGCCTACATCGAACGAAGGAACTACATTCACAGAGACTTACGGGCTGCCAATATCCTGGTTAATAAGAGTCTGGTGTGCAAAATTGCTGACTTTGGTTTGGCACGTATCATAGAGGACAATGAATACACTGCCAGAGAAGGTGAGTCATTTCACAGTTCTCAAATCAGCATACTCGTTAATGTTCATTCTTTATTTACTGATTTTTTTGTGTTTGTAAACTGATTACAGAATTCTAACCACTGATCTCGCTATTCTTCCTTGTAAGGTGCGAAATTCCCCATTAAGTGGACTGCACCGGAGGCTATTAACTATGGCTCCTTCACCATCAAATCAGACGTGTGGTCCTTTGGTATTCTGCTTACTGAGATTATCAGTTATGGCCGAACACCATACCCAGGTCAGCACTGCCATTCCACAGTCTAATTTAGGGTTATTTTAACCTGTGGGGCACACTGAGCTCTTTTCAAGGTTGGGGCCAAGATAAAGATGTCGGCTACATTCACACACCATTCAAGAATGTACAAATGTACAATATCCACATTGGAATTTTTTTTAATTCAAGTTAAACAAATGGAAGGAGTATACGCCCAGAAAGTTGAAACCCCCTCCCCTAGTTAACTGAATCAGAGAAAGTCTATTGTTAGTACAGTACCTTTCATAATGTAGAAGCTTAGCCCTCATGTTCTGTACTATTTGCTCAAAATAATGTTTTTTCATCATAAAAGATATTGAGCCAAGCACATAGTTATGTAGGGACAAAGTCTTTTTATATGCAGATGAGTGACAAATTTAAGGAACAGCATCTTAGTAAAGGATATTCCCTCATTTGGTATTTTGATGATGGTGGTAGAAGGCACTGTTCAACACATCGGTCCAACAGATGTTTAAATGAGGGGAGATGTGGTGATTGTGAACATGACACCATTCTCATATCAACATCAAACCATTCAGTGAATCCTCGTACTCTGTGGATAGGAACACTGCCATCCTGGAAGAAACCACTCTCATGAAGATAGAAACGTTGGAGGTGATCAGTCAGAATAACTCTGTATTGAATCAACAGCATACCAGAACCAGTTTTTTCTTTTTGGCCAACGTCTGTATACAGTGAACATGGCTACAGTTGACAGTGAAGCCACAATGTCTCTGACGACCTCTGGTGGCTGCTAGCAATACTATTTTAACCTCGTCCAAATCCATTGTAAGTTAAGCGTAGCTTGCATGAAGCAGTTTTTACCTGTAGTCCACTTGAACAGTATATCAGCAGTTAATATAATTGTAATAAAATATCTGGTGTGTATTGGATTATGACAACTGTAAAGATGACATTTTTTAGCCTCTTCTGAGGTATTTACTTTATTTTGAAAGATGGCATCCTGCATGCTTCGGCACTCTGTTCTTTTCAGTAGGCCTAAAAGTAAGTGCGTGCATGTACAGTGGTGAAATATTCAGTATTGCAGGCAATCAGCTAATTAATTAAACATGTTAATTTGGGGTGCATGATGTACATTCTAAGCTGTTTTGCAGTAAAAGATATAGAATGTGATGCTTCTAAGACGTGAAAGTTTGCTTATGCAGGAAATCTGTTCATTTAGAGTTAATTGAAGCCAATTTAATACAGTAGATCTGTATACTCATAGATTATCACATATTATTCATTCAACTGTGGCTGCTCTATAAATATGGTCAAATACCTACTGCACAGGCTGTGGCTTCACAAACAGAAGTACAATAGGAATCAATGGAGGAAACTTGTTCAGTTTTTATAGTCTTTTCCTAGGTCAAATATTGTTAGCATTGTGCAGTTTGTTTTGCATTGATAAAAATATCAACTGGGTCAACAGAGCATAGGATCATCAAAAGATGTTCCACTGGGTGTATATGATGCAAACCTTTCATTTTCACTGTGAAAGCACTCTGTATGTGTGCTTGTGTGTATTGTCCAGGCATGACGAACCCAGAGGTGATTCGCTCTCTGGAGAGAGGATATCGCATGCAGCGCTTGGACTCGTGTCCTCAGGAGCTGTATGACATTATGCTAGAGTGCTGGAAGAACAAGCCAGAAGACAGACCGACATTTGAGTACCTTCAGAGCGTGCTGGAGGACTTCTACACGGCCACAGAGAGCCAGTACCAACAACAGCCCTGAGATACACACACACACATTAGGCTAGGCAAATACAGCAAGCGCACGTGCATTAATATCCAATGCAAATGTGCAGTGTGAGTGAATGACTGAATTAACAAAGAATGCAATCTTAATTTAATCATGCAAAGCCTTTTCCCTTATGTTGAGTGTAGCATATGATTGCACAAAATTGTACAAAGTCATAATTTATGTATGAGAATATAGAGGTTTATTATCGTTTGCCGTATATTTTTAGCTGTTATACCGGTTCTCATTTCTTTAACAGTTTTAACAGTGTGAATTTCAAACAGTTTATTTCCATGCTTTGACATGCTTAGTGGAACGGATTCATCAAAAGATGAAACATCTTGGTTTGGTTTCATACAAGTGACAGTCTAACCCCACCCCTTAATCTTAATCTTCATGACTTTTCATATGAATTGCGTTGTATGAATTATGAATTTGCAGTTTGGATTGTTGGAAAGGTTTACACAAAATAGTTCAAAACTGCAACCTATATTAGGTTGAAACCACCTGAAATGAGCCTGTTTGGTGTGTCACTCTTCGGCATAATACTACTGCTAAACTATTTCTTTGATGTGAAATTCATCATATAAAATGATCATTGAATCATGATGATAATCTTTTTTGCCATAATGTACATTCAATAACTGTCCTGTTTTAATGTATGCCTGTGAATTCATACTTGTGTTACTTGATAGTGTAGTCACAACTCTCATTTACCATTGCTATTTCATTTAAACGTTTTTTTTTTTTTAACATGAAGTGACTTTCTCTAAACATCTGTGCAATAATATCAAATTGTGATATTAATCTTTCTAAAATTCATTTAAACATATGAACCTGATATATTGCCTAAATGTCTGTTGTACTGTATATTTGTAATAGTTTTTGGTTAATTCTGCTTCTCATTTATAACCTACTCGTATTAAAATACAGTGGTTCACAGAGATTAAATTAAGTAAGGGATAATTTAACCTTGAACCTGAATCAAAACGATAAGATAAATATTGAAGAATTATTCAAAACAGATGTTCATCTAAATTATATGGCTTTAGTATATAGCATATGGAGTTTGTATGTGTTTATATCTTTTTTACATGCTTATTAAATTAATGGATATTGAATCTAGTGTATTTTTTTTATTTTATGTTTTTCCTTTGATGGCCAAGGTTATATGTGTTAACTGATGTAACAAATACCTTTTTTCTATTTAGTATAATAGAGGTTTGTTCTTTTAGCAGTTCAGATTAGATCCTTTTCCCTTCTCAAAACAGACACAAACAAATAAAAATGTTCAACATTCCTGGTACACAATGCCAGGGGTGTTATTTAAGTGAATTCTCCACAATGTTTTGGAGAAATTATATCATGTTATTATATGTCTATGTTATTGATCACAGAATTCTGAACCATGTCTATACCAGAATTACAAAGATCATGGTACAGTAATTTTGCACTTGATTTGAGGAATCCTAATGCACTTACATGCGTGGTACATACACGGTATAAACAGTCCCCTCTGAAAGTATTGGAATGGCAAAGCCAATCCTTTGTTTTTGCTATACACTGAAGACACTTGGGTTTGAGATCAAAGAATGAATATACATCTAGATGGCAATATGAGGAAATGAAAGCTGAAATTCTGATCTATCGTCTCATATTCATCTTTTGATCTCCAACCCAAACATCTTCAGTGTATAGAAAACCTTGGCCTTGTCATTCCAATACTTCTGGAGGGGACTGTAGTATATGATATAGGATATACAAGAAAACATTAGTAATTAAATATTAGTAATTAAATTATAAATCAAATAATTGATCAATTATTTTATTAGCAATTAAATTATATATTAGTAATTAAAATGTTCCTTATTTAACAGAAATTATTAAGCCATTAAATAAATTACAAATTAAATAAATATGTAGCTAAATGAAATAGTTACATTAGAGAATATTTTCTGTTGTTATTTACACACATTTCAAGGAAGTGTCTCTTCTCTCAAATGCCACTACATTTTCTGGTGCTTCAACCTGTAACTGAAATGAACTTGTACCATCCGCTTGCTTTGCGTGCGCAATGACGACACGCACGCGTCGTGGTTCTCTCGTGAACGCGTGTCGGAGATCTATGCGGAAGGGAAGATATTTTGCGAATAAAGACTTAATTTTAGTTTTTTGCGCACACAAAGCATTCATATCGCTCCAAAAAATTGGGCCACTGGAGTCACATGGATTACTTTTCCGATGCTTTTATGAACTTTTTTGGAGCTTGAAAGTTTTGCTTACATGGACTGTCAATGGAGGGACAGAAACCTCCCAGGTTTCATTAAAAATATCTTCATCTGTGTTCCGATGATGAACAAAAGCCTTATGGGTCTGGAATGGCATGAGGGTGAGTAACTGATGACAGAATTTTCATTTTTGGGTGAACTATCCCTTTAAACACGTAGGCTTCCAACATGAATGCACTCTAGCTTCAGTATACCACTTTTCCACATCCACTTGTTCTTAAGCCTAATAACATACTGTATACTAATTACTGTGCTGTGTAATATAGTTTGGTTATGTCTACAGTCTGCAACAAAACTATCAAAAAGGTTCAAATCAATTTACACACACACACACACACCTTTGTCTTACTATCCAAGTAAGGACCTTCCACTGACATCATTATTAATACATCTAATCAGTGCTAAGCCTACATGTATATTTAATAAGGCACTGAAAGCAAGTTTGAGCATTAAAACCTCTGCTAACACCATTTATACTTTGAAATACGCGTTTTACTAGCACACAACTGTTTTTACAAACAAAGTGAAATGGCGGGCAAGAAGAAAGAAACTAAAAAGCCTGTCAGTGCAGGGTTAGCCGAAGACGTCATGATTTCGTACTTACGAGTTTCCGGTGAGGTCACGAATGACACGTGTATTCAAGATGGCGGCCGTGATGGTGAGTTGAAACGACAACTCTCTGTTTTGAAAAATAATACTCGCCTGTGTGGATTCGGGCGCGTTGTATTTTAGAATAACTATAACACGGAGTTGTTTTATACGTTTTGAATGTTTGTTGCTCTTAGAATCAGCCTCGGAATTTAGCTAGTAAGCTAGATCATTAGCTAGTTAGCGTCTTATTCCTGTAGATTAGCTAGCTAAAGCACATAGCAGTCATTTGATTTGTAAAGTGAACCTAGCCAAGATGTCTTACCGATGTGCTTAACGGTTATGAAATGGTTTCTGGAAATGACCCACAGTTTTAAGGGGGCTGTAACTCTTGTCATTGCCAGAATAGCTCAAATAATGAAAGATTTGCTCCTCACTCAGCTCATGTGATGTGATGCAGATTGAGACTTGACAATTCCTGACAATCTTTTGCTCTTAGTGTGCATTGTAATTCCACTCACTAGTCTAAACTGGTTTGGGAGTTAAGACACAGCCTGAATGAAAACTGATTCTCTGTTGGACCTACAGTGACAAGAGTAAAGAAATTGAAGGTTTAAAACTTTACTGTGATATGCACAAGCTTTCTTGTACAATAAAATTCGTAGTTTGCTGCAGGAGATATTAAAAAAACAACAACATTAAAGAGTTGTCATAGTCATAGATATTATTGTATACAGATACTGTATAGACTTGTGAGAGGTATATGTACAGAATTGTGCAATATTGGAACAAAATAACAACATGGCATAAAATATGATATAAAACCTATTCAACTGTTGCTAAAAAAGTACAGTAAACCTAAGCTTGCTGATATATATACACAAGCGATGCCATTATTCTAATGCAGGAGTGTCCAGTCTTATCCACAAAGGCCCAGTGTGGTGCAGGGTTTCATTCCAATCCAGCAGGAGCCACACCTGATTCCACCTGTTTAATCACTTGATCCTGGCTTTCAACAGACTCCGCTGTGGCTTCACAGATAGATCACTTTGGAAGAACTGTCACTAAACTTCGACTCATAGTCACAACTGTTTTTACCTTTTTAAATGTTTCCTGCTCCCGTAGGAATGCTCTGTGGCTTTTTAACACTTTTTATGTAAGTGCTTATATGTCTCTGGCTAATGACGGATTTCAAGCAGATTCTTGTGCAGATATAGAAATGTATAGAATTAATAGGCAGTCACTTCCAGACCTGGAAAAAGCACTGAAATTCCTGAATCGTGATTGGATATTCCGCATAGACTCAAGGCACTAAGGGTTAAAAATCTGCCATCTTTACATTTTCCTTTATTCTCTGTACTGATGTATGTCAAATGGAGTTAATAATCTTTAAAAACAAGAAAACTGAAGTTTGACAATTGTAGAAATCTGTCTAAAAAAAACTTGAAAAGCTCTGGAATTTTTCACCAAAGGAATCCTTTAGTGATGAGGTTTTAGAAGTCGAATCTGCCTTCGTATGAAGGTTTTATGTTGCTACTTTGTCAGTTTGGAGTTAATCAGTGCTAAAAGGATAGACTAAAAGTGTTCTACGTGTTAAAAGGAGTCACACTGGTGTATAAATATAAATAGGTTTGTGATGAATAATGCAATGCTTATGATCAGCTTCATTTTGGGTTTGGTTCTGTGTTTGTTCTTCAGGAGTCATCGGTCGTGCTGCTGCTCCTGTCTCTACTGCCTTTGGTCAAGCCGTTCTATGTGCCTGGTGTTGCGCCTATTGATTTCCATCAGAATGACCCTGTTGAGATCAAGGTGCGGATGGCTGCCTGTTCAGCTTTGCAAAATGAACCGTACTACAGTTTGTTTTAGGCAATAAGACTACGGATATTTTTACTTCTAAACTGGGCTGCATTGTATTGTTAGCTAACCATTTTGCCAGTATCAGTACTGACAATGCAAAAGGCTCTAAATGAGCCGTGTCGGGAAAGCAAATAACTAAAAGTGAGCATCTTGGACAGTCTCTGGTATGAGTGTTCTCTGGATAATATGATCCAACAAACAGAAATAACCATGGGAGAGCCTGGGAAAACCCTTCACATGATCACAATTTGACACTTTCTATATATTTCTCTTTTGCATGTATCTCAATTGGAAGTAGCATTTTAACATTTGGTAACACCCAAAAGTGAGAAACTGCTTTTAAAGATTTCGTGCCAATGTTGCTGAAAGATGCCATGTCTTACTTCTACATTTCTAACCTAATATACTTATGGGGAAAAAAAAAAAACATTACAGCCAAATTCGGAAAAATGATAAGTTTACATTGGGAATTGAGTTATCCCTTTGAAGATCAGCATCATCCACATCACTCTCTGTTTTGTCACTTGAGGTAAAAGTCACTCTTAGCGTTTAAACACGAGCCTCATCGTCGTCTCTTCACTCGTCTGATCTCTGTCCTAAATCACTGGTAAAATAATCACTGTTTAATTCAGTCAGTTCTGTTCTGTTGGCGAAATTTCGTTCTACTAGGACAGTTAAACATTTTAAAATGTTGTCTGCTGCCGACTGCACGTAGCGTATAAGCACTTTTCTCGAACAGTTTGACAGCACAGGTGCATCGCGGACATTTTGACGACCGGTATATGATTGCGAACTGAATTGTTCAGGCTCATGTCTGTTTCGCTATTACACGTAACTGACAGCTTAATCAAAGCATGACATTTCTTGTGTTAAAAAAAAGCACACACCGCTAGAAAGTTAGACTTTTTAAAGCAGACTGCATTTACTGCTGTGTTTGGCCAACTAGCATCTTATCCAGCATGATCCTTCTAGGCAGACACTCAAAGCAAAGTTAGAAATAAAACACAAATAAAAACATTTCTACATCAATTTGTCAGGTGTCAAAGTACATTGATGGCAGAAAACCCAAATTTTGGTCAAGTCCAGATTTTTCGTCATTTTTGGGTGTTTTCCAGAATTCAGCCACGTGACAGTCACGTGATTTCCCAGCGCACCTCACAATTTTGGGAAAAATAAATGTAAATAAAGGTATTTATGTCATATCAGCAGTCCACCAAGGTATATCACATAGCCTAGTATTTTGTCTATATCATGCAGCCGTACTGTGAAAGGAACTTTTTTCCAGCATAAGAGTTTTAAAGGTTTTTGTGCTGCAGATCTTTCCTGTGGCTGCTACGTACAGGTGAACCTGCATATAATGTAAATAATGATGTACCCCTGTTTTGTCATGTGTAGGCAGTAAAGCTCACCAGTTCCAGGACTCAGCTGCCCTATGAGTACTACTCGCTTCCCTTCTGTCGACCCATGAGCATTGTGTATAAGGCAGAGAACCTGGGTAAGTTATGGAGGGGGGGAAAAAACAAAAATGTATCAGTGTCCGTAATGAACGTGCTCCACAACTGGATTGCCGCTAACGCATTCAACTTTTTTTTGCTTCTCTTGTTGGGACGATGATGACGGCGCTGATGATGTTGATGATGGGCGATCAGGCGAGGTTCTGCGAGGCGATCGTATTGTAAACACACCGTACCAGGTGCAGATGAACCAGGACAAGAAATGTGAACTGGTGTGTGCGAAACCAGGGCAGCCCACTAAACTCAGCATGGCCGACAGCAAGCTGATCGCCGAGCGCATCCAAGAGGAGTACTACGTTCACCTGTAAGTTACTCTACTGTCATATAGTCGCCTCTCCCACTGATAGGTTTAGTTAAGTCGAATTTAATTCTGAAGCATGAAGCGCTGCACATCAGGCATTACAGGAAAAAAAAAAATACATTAAAATGATAACATAAAATATAGTTAAGAATTAAAGTAAATATATAAGCAAGTACTATAAGAAAACACACCAGATGTGACTAAGACTGGCTAATTCCAGCATACAGGGCATTGCACTAATCAAGCCTTGATGAAATAAAAGCATGGACGGTAGTCTCAAGATCTTTGAATGTGAGAAAAGTTTTTAGCTTGCGAAGTCCCCTAAGCTGGAAAAAAACAGGTTTACCCACTAATCAGTAGGTTTAACTGATCTGAGAAGACTATAACATTTTGTATACATTAACGTTGCAATGGTCAATATTTTTCTGTATTACGTAGCTGGAAAAAACCAGTTTGGAAACCCGCCTTCCAGTCCGGAATGTACGTTTGTATTTGGACTGGCGACTTGTCGGTCATCGTATAGACACACCCACAATGCCTTTCACATCCTCTAAATTGTTATGAGGAGAAATTGCATGTTTATAGACTTGTAACTTGGCTTTCAAGCAGTAGCAATGCCATGACAGTCCTTTGTAATGGTAACTAGTTAGCATGCTAATTCTAGTTGAACCAACATACGTTTTGGGGACGGAGCTTTGTGTGCATGAGTGGAAATGTGTGCAGGCACAACGAGTCAAAAAAAAAATATTCAAAGAGTATTCAGTCAATCGTTAGTGATTAACCATTCCCTATTTTCCGCAAATTTTTACCTAATGCTCCTTTAACATGGTCCAAAGTATAAAAGCATGAGCTCATTATTTTATAAGTTGTCAAAACATGGTAGGGCATGCAGTTAAAGGAAAAGAATCACTGACAGTATAGTGTGAGCCACTCACTTCCACTTTGTCACTTGGTTATTTTCCAATACAAGCACGCCTTTAAGTATTTCATTCCACTTATACTACAGCAATTTGCCAACAATTGCAATTTTTAGTTTATCAGTGAATGACAGTTGGTACTCTTTAATTGTTTATAGTTACATCTAATGTTTTTTTTTCCCCTCATACTTGATGTTAATATGCCAAAAAAAGCACCCTTTTTGTTACAGGGAAAACAGACAAACCTTCTAACCAATCAGATTTAAGAATTCAAAAGGATTTTGGTATAAAATTATATGGCAGCTACCTCACAGAGTTATACGAATCTGGTCCTAGGTTAACCAGCACTGGTGGTTCCTGCTTTTAAAGGTGCAACTCCTACAGCCTACAGCCAATTTCATGAATGAAAAATGTAACAAAACATCATCTTAGTGGACCTTTCAACTCTATACAATTCCTTGCATTCTCTGTTTTTAAAGAATGATAAGAATTCCATTTCATGCAGACGCAATTGTTGGTGTCCAAAAAAAATAATAAATAGCATTTTCTAACTATTGCCAGCATTTTAGGTGTTTTCCATTATGTTAAATGCAATTTTTCTGACTGGTTCATGCGTATTGACAGAATTGCAGACAATCTTCCAGTGGCCACCAGGCTGGAGTTTTACCCAAACAGAGAGGCAGGGACAGATGAGGAACAGAAGAAAGACGCAGTAAAAGATCTCCAGTTTGAACATGGCTACAGGTTGGGCTTCACTGACGGTAACAAGGTAAGTGCACTTATTGGCTCCGTCACGTAATCATGTTTATGTGGTGGTCGGATGTTACTGTGGCTGAATTTAGTCAAAAATGACTAAAAATGAGATTTGGGCCAAAATTGAGTTGTTCTGCTAGTAACATATGGCACATATCCTGCAGTCGTCTGGAGCCGCTTGTGTGCTTCTTCAGAAAATATTCCTCAGAAATATTGCATGTGCTTATTACATGGAACTGCCTTAAAAAAAAACAGGCACCGTGTCAAAAAAATTGCATACGTATGCACTATTGTAGACCGTTATTGAGTAATAACACGAACCGCTTTTCCTATTTCAGTTAGTGTTTGAATTTAAAAAGCTCTCGTGGAGGCTTCAGCGCTGCTGGAAAGTCTGTTTTGTATACCAGTCTTCTGGATTTTCTAGATTAGTAAATATTTCTGAATGTAAGGTTAGAGTTCTCAATTTGAGACACAGCTCATGACGGCAGTCATGACGACAGTGGAGTGTTTTAAAGAGAAACCGAGCTCCTGAGTTGCTGTGCAGCTGTGCATGAAATCACTACACATTTTACAGTTCGACGTCCAGACGAACGGGGAAATTTTATCTTACATACTCTGTACAGATGACAGAAAGCCAAGCTGGACCGTTTAATTGACCTAATAAAAATATGTTAAACCCAGCCACCAAACGGGAACTCGCTGAATAAACAGTGATCATTTCTCCACCTATGTGAGAGCAAACAGTGATTAGACTAGCATCAAGAGATGACGTGTTCAAATAACAAAATTGTGTAAACTACCTCAGGTTATAAGAAAGATACTGATATTGATGATGTTTACGTCCTGTACACTCAGGGTGGGATCACCAAATATTTGGTGAGAGTGCAATATATACTTCTTGTGTGTCCAGTAGAGCTGGTTTGAAAAGTATTTGCCCGAAACTACTTGTTCATTTCCCAAGTGCCTTGTTCGTACGTAAGGAATTCCTCCCAAATGCATACAGAAGTGAATTTACTAAGCGTTTGTCACTTTATTATGCCAAATATGCTGCTTTCCATTAAGGCCCAATCATGACAACTGTGAAACACAAACCTGTTTGACTCGTGCTTGTCCCTCATTCTCCCCTGTGTGTATTTCTGGTTAAACCATTATTCTGAGAAACATTAGTGTATATAAGGTTTAGGAAGTATAGGGCCTTTAGTAAGAGCTGATGATATGATCTGGGAATTGGGAACACCAAAGCTATATCATATCATTTTATATTGATTGGTAAATACCAGGCTTAGATCTTTAATTGGTTTGTTGAAGCAAAACACGTGCTTTGAAACGCTTGCCTGGAGTGCTACGGTTGTGATAGTGTACTAAGGTATTGGTGGTGTGTGTTGTGGTTGTACGACCCTGTAACGTTTAGTAAATTAACATGTTTTCTGGTTTGCAGTACTATTTGCACAACCACCTGTCCTTCATTCTGTACTACCACAAAGAGAAGGTGGAGGAGGAAGAGGAGCATAATTACCGTGTTGTCCGCTTTGAGGTGGTTCCACAGAGCGTCAAGCTAGAAGGTAATGCCTTCACTCAAACAGGCTAACAAATAACAGTCATTCGAGCTGCTTTCAATGTCCTGGAGGAATGTGAAGGCATAATAAAACTTAGCATTAGTGGTGGGTTGTGTCCTGGTAGGATTGTGTCAAACGGTATAAATTTCCAAATACCATGACCATGGATGAGTGAAACTGCAAAAGCCACTCCTGTATTTTTCCCTAAAACTGGTTTTGCCTAAGGGCAGGGGGTCAGAGTTTGGGAGTGACTTTTTTAAAAACTGTTTTGTGTTCTCCGCACAAGCAAGAGCCTAACTACCTCCATGATTTAAAAAGGTAGCCCCGGCTGCAGTGACTATGATTTTCGTTTTTAACTGTGCGCTTTCCTTACCTGTGCAGCGTAATCAAGCATGAATCAGGCATCACATTCATCCTCCACATGGTAAAACAGAACAGCTGTAGGGTTCTTACATCCTTGTGGCGACCAAAAGGAAGACAAGGCCTTGGTTATGTGGAGTTAATTTTTGAGTTTTTATATGGATCTTTTAATGGATTTGGGGTAGGGATGTGATGAATGAATGAAAGCAGTGAATGCATCACACAGTGCCACACAAGCAACATACACACCCTCATGTTAATAAACATGGTCCTGCTTTCATAACTGAAGCTCCCGCCAACAAGGAATTAAAAATGCCCAGTGTCGCAACTTTTTGTTGTTGTTGTTGTTGTTGTTGTTGTTGTTGTTGTGTCCTGCGGGGATCCCAGGCCCGATGCACACTGACACTTTGTGGCACAGAACTGGTTCATTGATCACTATTATTTATTTTTATTTTATTTTATTTTTCCAGTCAATGATTTGTTTCATTGCAATTTACTGTTCAAAGAGGAAATTTGAAATTTTAAAAGGTTTGTAAAAAAGTCTTTCAGGGTGTTTTTTTTTTTTTTTTCCTTCCATATAAATTGTGGAATATAGTCATATATTCTTGTCCAAAATTTGAAAATATCATGAGGTCATTTTTGTTGTATTGTGCACCCCTAACCAGGCTCATAGTTGAGAATTTAAGCTAGATTATTCTCTTATAAAACAGCAAGTGAAGGACACGACGCGATGCTGGTTGCTAACAACACTTACAACTGATGCCTTTTAAAACAAGTGTGCATAAATGTGCTTTTATTTTCATTCATTCCCTCTCTCTTCTGCCGCTCTCGCTCGCGTCTACACTCTTTCACTCAGCCTGATGAACTGACTAATGTGTAAAAGCTAAAATGTAAATCTCTCTTAGACCTGAAGGCTGCATCGAACGGTGCATGCACGTTACCGGAGGCGAGTGGTTCTGCTCCTCAGGAGATCGATCCATCCAAAGACAACAGTGTGCTCTTCACCTACTCTGTGCACTGGGAGGTGAGACATTGGGCCACCTTCTCAACAGAATGTCCATGTGTCCTGTACATTCCTAATGTCTCTGTCTCTCCTCTGCCGGTGTGTAGGAGAGTCAGGTGAAGTGGGCGTCTCGCTGGGACACGTACCTCACTATGAGCGATGTACAGATTCACTGGTTCTCCATAGTCAACTCGGTGGTGGTGGTATTCTTCTTGTCAGGTACAAATCATTTTGTTTATGTAAAACTGGAACGCACAAGAAGATCCTAACCCACTTTTTTTTTTTTTTTTTTTTTTTTTTTTTTTGTTTGTGAACAGAAATTGGTTTTCAGCTTTCATTAACACATGACCTAATGAGCACTGCAAACAGTGTGTAGGCTTTATTATTATTATTATTATTATTATTATTATTATTATTGTTACTACCACCATTTGTAGCATAGAAGCACTCCATGTCTTCATAGATCATAATGCAGCATTACACCTCTGTGTTTTTGCATCACCATTTGTGTTATGAATGTGGGGAATAGTCCTAGCTCTGTACAAATTTCCCTTGGGGATTTTAACGTTAGGAATTTTACAGCAAAGTCCAAAACCCGGGCTAAGAGACATTTAGCATCACTCTCATCCTTTTTATATTCATTGTGGCAGTAAAACCGCTGTTAGCAAGTATATCAAAGGAATACTCCAATGCTTTTTCAACCTTTCTGTCAATAACGTTTTGCTGTACTGAGACAGAAAACCTGTCAACTTGAAACACTCTCTAACAGAAGTCTAAGGACAGTTGCCGAAGCAGTCAGTGAATGTTGTGTTTAAACAACAAACTAGAATTTAAAAGGTAGATTCCTAAAGGAAGATAGATAGAGGCACTTTAATGATCGCCTTGTGAAAACGTAGGTACTCCTTTATGCATTATGCATTATATACACAGAATAAATACACCTAATTACTTGCATTACACACATTTACACTTACACACAGTGCGGAAGTACAGTATCACCACTACAACTGACACATTCAAATTTAGTATATGTGTGGGTGAAGTGAGGTATTAGAATAGGGTGGAGGAACAACCACACGTGCAAACAAATTAAAGCAGCACTCATTTCGCTCCGTTCAACTTTCCAACACCGGAACAATGCAGTAAAAAGTCAATCTGATTACTTACATGTTCTGTACGGTTTGGGGATCCGTGCATGATCATACCTATGCAGCTATAACCACAAGTTCTTTCTTTGAGAGAATGTAGTCCCCTCTCTGAAAGGATTAAATGTGCAGATGTGGAGCTTAATTTACACGAAGAACATGAATTCATGAGAGCACTGTGCATTTTCGTTTACACTTCCATTTAAGTGGATGAAATTCTTATGGCGCTCACCTACAGATGCTGAATATAGAGATTAGGTTGCTGGAGCATTCCTTTAAATGAATACAGCGGGGTGACATTGACTCTCTTCTGACACAAAGAGGTATGCGTAATTGTTTCAGTCTTGTTTTCCTGGCAATTGGGAACCCGTCGAAAGTTGCTTCAGAATCACCTTTGCTAGTTCCACTTCTAATGCCGCACCTCCACCGACACCACTTACAGAAAGGCTAGCAATAATAAAAAAGAAATAATATTCCAGAATGCCACTAGACCAGATTTTCCTGTTACACCAGCTCATGTGTTCATCAGTGACGGCGTTTACATGTTTGCAGGCATCCTGAGCATGATAATCATCAGGACCTTGAGGAAAGACATAGCGAACTACAACAGAGAGGACGACATTGTAAGAGAATCATGTCTGCCTCTGTGCTTGCCTTAAAGTCCTCTTCTCGGTTTGCTTTTACTGATGCTGTTTAATGTCACTCTCTCTCTCTCTCTCAGGAGGACACCATGGAAGAATCTGGCTGGAAGAACGTTCACGGAGATGTTTTCCGCCCACCTCAGTATCCCATGATTCTTAGTTCTCTGCTAGGCTCTGGGATTCAGCTCTTTTGTATGATCCTCATTGTTATCTGTGAGTAGGACATGAAAGAAGATCCATGTAAAGCATCATAATAACACTACCAGTGAGAGAAACACTAATGACCAGTGGTGTTTTATGTGTGTGTGTGTGTGTGTGTGTGTGTGATAAAGTCGTGGCCATGCTAGGCATGTTGTCTCCATCTAGTCGGGGGGCTCTGATGACCACTGCCTGCTTCCTCTTTATGTTTATGGGGTAAGATGAGCTCATGTTTGTATCTATGTATGTATGTGTTTGCCGTGTGCTTGTGTATGTACACATGCCTGTGCGTGAAGCATGCTTTTGAGATTTTATATCCGTCCCTAGCTGTTTTAACGTCTGTGTGGGTGTTGTTTTTTTTTTAACCGTTTCTCCAGTGTGTTTGGAGGCTACTTTGCTGGCCGGCTATATCGCACTCTGAAAGGTCACAGATGGAAGAAAGGAGCTTTCTGTGTGAGTAATTGCACTTTAATACAATACAGAAATCTTTCCATAGCTACAACTGGCAAAAAATGCATTTGCATAAAAAGATTTTCCCCAGTGTGTTACTCCTGCTAATGGTAAGATTGTGGTAAATGTTTGCATCATGAAACCAACCTCCTTCATCCCATCTCAGGGGTAGACAAATCATAAATTTATTAGCTAGCCCATTGGGCAAGTGGAAACTTCAGCGTGCTGCACCGTCCCAGGTTTTGGTTGCCTGGAAACCTATTTGTCTAGGCCAAGTGGTAGCGAAAAGTAACATAATAACATGGTGAGCTAGTTATGTGCATCGTTTCCTTTTTGTCTCCTGATAAATTTTTTTTTACTCAACCTTGAAAGAACTCACTATGTCACATCAGACATAAATACACAGTCTAACTTGCATCTTTATTTTTGTATTATATAACACCTTTGTACTGCATTTTATGCTGTTTCTTCATTGTTCCACATCAGCTATATACTATATGGCCAAACATTTGTGGACACCTGACCATCACACTCATATGTGCTTTTTTTTAACATACTATTCCAGATTTAATCCCTGCTTTGCTGTTATAATAACCTGCACTCTTCTGGGAAGGGTTTTCACTAGATTTTGGAGTGTAGCTGTGGCGAATTTGCCCTTTCCGCCACCAGAGCATTAGTGAGAACAGCCACCGATGTCTGACGAGGAGACCTGGCATGTAGTCGGGGTTCAAATTAATCCCAAAGGTGTTCAGTGGGGTTGAGGTCAGGGCTTTGTGCAGGACACTTGAGTTCTTCCACTCCAGCCTTGGCAAACCATGTCTTTATGGATGGATTTTGTTTTTTGCACAGGGGCATTGTCATGCTGGAACATGTTTGGCGTCCCCGAGTTCCAGTGAAATTCTAATGCTACAGCATACAAAGACATTCTATACAATTGCTTGCTTCCAACTTTGTGGCAACAGTTTGGGGAAGACCTATGACATCTGGGTGTGATGGTCAGGTGTCCACAAACAGTAAAGGCTGATTTATACTTGCTGTTAACTACACGTACACCAGATTGGTCGCCTCTTAAACCTACCAGAAGGTCTGTTTTGAGTACCACTCTTCTGGATTCTCTAGATTAGTAAATATTTGAATGTACAGTGAGGGCTTTTGATTTGAGATGCAGCTCATGACAGCAATCACACGCACGGCAGAAGGTTTTAAAGACAAATGGAGCTTGTCCGTCTGTAAACACTGCAGTTCAACTTGGAAACCAGATGGTCGGAGATGGCTTGACTCTGCTGTGCCATCTAGTGGACATCGCTTTTAATCTTACAAATGTACAAAAGATATGCAACCGGGTATGTGAACAATGCTGATCACGTAGCTGCTGCGCACACGCATATGCGTAGTGAAAGTAAAGTACACTGTGTGCTGTGAGTGCCCAGTCTACTGATGTGTTCTCCCCTGCATCATATGGGATTATATTTCATTGTAACTTGATATACATTAGTTACTCTGTTCATTTGGACTGTACATCACCCTTCATGGTCTGACTTTTGTTTACAGAAACCCAACAGGCTGTTTTTAAACTGATAGTCATTTTAATAGCTTGTTATGGTCTGTACTGCTTCTTGGGAAACTAGCTAATTTATGTCAGATGTTCTGTGTGTGTGTGTGTGTGTGTGTGTGTTTGTGCTTCCTATAGACTGCGACCCTGTACCCTGCAGTAGTGTTTGGAATCTGTTTCGTGCTGAACTGTTTTATATGGGGAGAGCACTCCTCAGGAGCTGTGAGTATACGTACAATTTGAATCTCCTCTCACACCACATGCTTACACACTCGTTTTACTTTAAAATGTGATGTGGCTGGAACAGGCAGTAAGACTTCGCTCCTGTCTCAGGTACCGTTCACCACAATGCTGGCTCTGTTGTGTATGTGGTTTGGTATCTCAATGCCCCTGGTCTATTTGGGCTACTACTTCGGCTTCCGCAAACAGCCCTACGACAACCCGGTACGCACCAACCAGATCCCACGCCAGGTTCCAGAGCAGCGCTGGTATATGAACAAGTTTGTAGGGTAGGTTTGGCCTTTCTGTACCAACACAGTGCGCAAAAATTAAACTGCCCACGTTTATTGGGAGAGCTTACTCGTACTTGCTAATCAGAGCAGTTGAATGCTAACTTGCCTAACATTAACCAGTTTGTCATGTTGAACTGCCAAGGGCTCAAAAGCCACTAGCTAGCCTGATGTTATATTTATCTGTCTGTTACTATTATCTGCTGTCTTTCATGAAACCTACTCTTCTAGGCCAAGTGGTAGCAAATGTAACATAATAATATGGTGAGCTAGTTACGTGCATCTTTTCCTTATTGTCTCCTGATAAAGTTTTTTTACTCAACCTTGAAACGCATTATGTCACATCAGACATAAATACACCGAGTCTTGTATCTTTATACAGATCATATAACACCTTTGTGCTGAATTTTATGCTGTTTCTTCATTGTTCTGTATGGCCAAAAATCTGTGGACACCTGACCATCACACTCATATGTGCTTTTTTTAACATGTAGGATCCTGATGGCTGGCATCCTCCCATTCGGTGCAATGTTTATTGAGCTCTTCTTCATCTTCAGTGTAAGTTTGACTTTCAGATGAGCACAGTTTCCATCCACCTGCTTTTATGTGAATTTTGCATTTCTGGCAACACTTACATAATATTGTTATTCCTCTCGGTATGTTTGCACAACAGCGGTTGGTTCAGGCTAACAACATGCCTCATAGTTAGTGCAGATTAGGGTTGTTAGCGTTTCACAGTTAGTCACGGTGTATGCTTGAACGGTTATCTCACGTTTTTAAAAAAATACCAATTAAGATGAATTTCCGCTGTTCAGGTGGTTTTTTTTAAAAAAAAAAACACCTGATCGAGTCCCTTACTCCAGTGATTTTTATCCTTTCTGTGCCTGGCTGTGATTGCCCAACAATTCCACAACTCCCATCCTTTAGACTCGCCCTTAATCATACTAAAGTTGACTCTGTTCCTCAGGGGACACAGCCTGCACTGTCAGTTCTTTGGTTGTCTGCTACGTTATATTGCTACCTCTGCTGCTGACTATCATACACAACGGCGCAGGAGAACATGTTATCCTCACAGCCATTATCTCTTTCATCTTATAACAACAATAAATAATGATAAATACTGACATTGTACTGATCTTTATGGAAAAGTCTCAAAAGTATCGTTATAAGAAATTACATTTTGGGAATTTGATCTTTTTGTGTACTTTTTGGTTTTTTGTTATATACGTACAAGGATGTGCAAAGAAGAGACTTTTGTACGCAGATTTTGTAATAATGTTTTCGTTCAATCATACCATTAGTCAAACCATAACACCCCTAATTTAGAGAGAATGGAGTTTCTTTGAGATGAGATAGACCTACCTAGAGTTCTCACCAGAACTTGTAAGTGACCTTCAGTCCAATCTTCACCACTTTGCATTGTATATGTGCTGTAAGCGCAACAGAGTACTTCACGCCCGCACATATAATGGTGTCAATAAAATATCCGGGATGGGGATCGATGAAGTTGAGCTAGCTGTAATTACAACACAGTTCGCTTAAAATGGGGTTCTGGTTGTGTTTGTGATGAGTATCATTAATGTACAAACACATTTCTCTGTAGCTACTCTATTATTGCATGTTATGATTTTCACAGGATATAGAACATAGACGTGTGTGACTTGGATGGATTTATTTGGACTTTATTCTTTACTTAACATTCACAATTGGCGCAGCACCTGAAAACCAGAGTGCAAAATTGTGTGCAAGTGTTTTTGTGTTAAACATCTCGCTGGGCTGGTGTGTCTAAAAATGTGTGAATTGGAATTGTATCTGTAATACAACATATGTGACCAAAAACAAAAAAAAAAATTCAGAATGATATTCAGTGTAAATCGACCTTAAGACACGCTCTGATTTGGTCTGTCTACCTTGCTTGTGTACTGCAGTGTGAGTCTGGCATTTCGCTTTCTAATGAGGTGTGTTTTCTTCCCAACCAGGCTATCTGGGAGAACCAGTTTTACTATTTGTTTGGCTTCCTCTTCCTGGTCTTCATCATCCTGGTGGTGTCCTGTTCCCAGATCAGTATTGTCATGGTTTACTTCCAGCTCTGTGCAGAGGTGTGTATGGTGAATTAGGTTTTTAGCTGACACCTTAAACTAACACCACAATCTGTCCATTTTCGAATGTTTGTTTATTCCAGACATGATGCGTTATTTTACCAGCTTTACCACCAGTGCAGTGTTGTGTTGTTTTTTTTGCATTTTTCTGCATTTGATATATCAGTATGCAAGTTTGCCATGACTTCAAATACTTAGTATTAGCCAGTATATATAGAAACGTTACTGAGGTATCCACGAACAGAAGTAATGAGATTTAAAATGTCAGATGATACTTACAGTAGTGATGGTGCTGAGATTTGTCCCTTTCCCCCCCCCCCTGCAGGACTACCGGTGGTGGTGGAGGACTTTCATAGTGTCTGGAGGTTCTGCCTTTTACGTGCTCATCTACGCCATTTTCTACTTCGTTAATAAGGTTAATAACACTGTAATGTAATACTCTTAGACTAATTTAGTATGACTAGACCTCATACAATTATTTTTTAGAAGTAAAAAAAAAAAACCGAATTAAAAAAAAAAAAATACAGTAAAATAACCAGACGTAATGCAACAGAAATCTTTTTTAAATAGTTTCATGTTTTGTTAAGCAGCCAGGATTTATAACTACAATGAATGTAATGCAATTTAACATGCACCCACAGGGAAAATTACACTCTCTCTCTCTCTTTCTCTCTCTCTCTCTCTGTGTTTAATGTTAATTGCTTAAACAAAACCATGTGTGTATTTACAAGGCCTCAGTTCTAAAGAAAGAGAAAATAGATTTCTGGTTCTTTTTATTGTTCTAGCCTTGAATAATACTAGAAATAGAAGTGAAATTTGAACCAAACGCAAGAAGTTTTTAATGACTTAGATTTTTAATTAACATCATTCCCTCTCTTACAGCTGGACATTGTGGAGTTCATTCCCTCCTTGCTGTATTTTGGCTACACAGCCCTGATGGTTTTATCCTTCTGGCTCCTGACAGGAACAATCGGCTTCTACGCAGCCTACATGTTCATACGCAAAATATACGCCGCCGTCAAAATCGACTGAGCTGCAATTTCTTCATTTTGTTACCTTTTTTTTTTTTCTTTTACTTGTTTCTTTTGTTTTACCTTCCGGTTTGGCGAGCAAGCACTGAAACTAGTGTAAGTGTATGTTTGTGGCCGTATCCTGAAGCGGGTTGCTTGCAGCTACGCCTCCTGTGGACTGGAGGAAAAAGCATACAGGTGGTTTGTGCACAGAAAAGTCAGCCAATCACGCAGTGGCTCCTCCGCTGAAACAGAGATTTCAATGTTATGGATTCTGGAATTGTTTTTTTTTTTTTTTTATTTTATTTTATTTAATTCTGACTTTCTTGTTGCACACATCACGTGGGCCAAAGTATATGATGATATTTACTTGTCTGTTTATTATTATTATTTTTTTGTCGTCATTGGAATAAGGGTGACAGAGTAAAGATGGCTAACATGATTAATAGTATATCCTTTTACAGACCATAGTCATTTTTAAAAATATTCTTAATAATATGTCATTTGAACCTTCTCCTAAGTATTTGGTTCAAACACTCGTTTGTTGTGCAGACGTGTGGCTGTGTGTATGTGTGTGTGTGTGGGTGGGTGGGTGTGTGTACAGCATGCTGGAGGCAGAAGTCTGTAGGTTGAAAGTGGTGTGAGCTGATGCTAAAATCATGTGGCACTGAGAAAATGAGATTAAAAATCACAACTTTATTTCATACTGGTGTTTTCCCTGTACCATTATGATTCAAGATTAACTTACTTTTAGAAAGAATCTACGCTTTTCTCTTTTACAAAGTAATCTTAGGCAGTTAAAGAGATATTGGCAAAGTTGGGCAAACAGGTTGTGAAAATTTATCTTTCTGGTTAATCTCGCACTGGAAATATGAGAAAAATGTAACCTTTACTAGAAGTAAATTTATCTTACCACGAACATGAGCACCTGCAGTTCACCAGACGCTACTAAAGCCTAGACTGTAACCTGGTCCTGTGGGCTAGTGAGACAAAAAACGAGTTGCATTTTTTTGCAACCGCTTCACAGATCCTTATTATAAAGATCTTATGTAACTACAGAACTGGATTACAGTCGAAGTTCCAGTTAACATCTAGCATATGATTATGTTTAGGGATAGCTGAAAGAAAAGGCTTTCCTCTGGCACACCTTCCAGTTTGTTAATATGGAGGTGGTGTCAACTGTGATCCTTGGTGAATTTTTCTTATTCTAACCATCCTGCTCAACATGTGTGACGGGAAAAATACACTTGTATCCTCTTTTATTGTTTTAAATTTCTTAATTATTTATAATTCATATGTGTGTGTGTGTGATTTTATATATATATATATATATATATATATATATATATATATATATATATATATATAAACACACACAAAAACAGATATAAAAAAAAAAATATTTATCAAAAACGATCTGTGTG
>CM075018.1:12743414-12759886 GCA_037576675.1 Pangasius sanitwongsei
GTGTGTGTGTGTGTGTGTTTTTATATATATATATATATATATATATATATATATATATATATATATATATATATATACACACACACATACACTTTGATTAAAGGTTAGATTTTTCTCATACGTGCAGTGTGAGATTAGGCACAGACACTTCTCATGACCTTTTTTTTTTTTTTTTAATATATATATATATATATATATAAAACACATCTTTACCAATGATGCCAATAATTCCGGAACTGCCTGTATATTCCGAAAGCACATTTCCCCATCTTCCTAATTTACATACCTGCATATCTAAATTATAACTGCTGGTGAATTTCTTCTGGCTGTGCTAAATAGCATTGCCATGGTGCATCACATTATGTTGTTCTTTTTCCTTTGTATATCTGTCCAAACTGTTCAATCTTGTATTCTTTCTTACAAATGGGGGGGGGGGGAAAAACCAAAAACTGAAGGACCACTGTAAAACTGTTGAAGGGTGTAAAGCTTTCTGTAGCGTCAGACCGTTCCCTTGTTCGTGTGTGTTATTGTTACAGCAGCGAAGGCAGAAAGCCATGGCAGTCCAGCGGAAACACTCGACACCTAACAGCAGTGTGTTTTCAGGCTAGCGGAAGTGCAGGAAGTCCATTGGGTGCTCAGAGGTAGCAGTTTTTAAAAATCCCTGTCTGCTTGGTGTGTATGAGTACTACTACTTTTTGTCAGTATATTGATTTTTTTTTTTTTTTTTTTTTTTTGGTGATTGTGATCAGTCTAATTCTCAATTTGCCTTAAGGTAGTGAAAATTTAATATGTTAAAAAAAAAACAACAACAAAAAAAAAAACCCTATGTTTAGTCCAGATTAAATTCAGACTGCTTGTTAGTATGTTTCCTTATTTTTAGGCTGAAGTTTACCTATCAAAGAGAGAAGTATTGGTGTAAAGTATACCACTAAGTGATGAAGGGATCGAAGCAGATCTCAGTACCTCTAGAGATCCACCAGCATTAGTAGTCAATGGCAATGAGGTGAAAGCAGCCATGAGTACAAGCAGTGCATTTCTACCTATGCGAATTACTTTTCCACTTACAATATTCACTGACATCTATCTAAACATTCTGTATTAATCTGGAGAGCTGCTTTTAGCAGACGTTACTTAGAGACATTTATCTGTCTGAAACAGGATTCAAGGGTTATTACGGAAATATTTTCTACAGATGTACTTTTTCTTGCCGGTTGAGTGTGCGCATTATTGCGGACGCCCACAGTTGATGTAAATACACCGCTTTGTATCGTTGCATTGTGAAGCTCTGTATGTACAGCTCATGTTCTTGTTTTAAGTTGAAAGCATGTTTATTTTATAAAGAACCTCTTATGGCCCTCCTTCCTTAAAACGAATGTCTAGTTCTATAATGTATGGAAACAATAAAAGTGCCGATACGTTGCGATTTGATATGCAGTCCATCGAAACGCTTGCTTGTTTGTAAATTGGAAAACCTCCAGTCTGACTTTCAGAAATGCACGACTCTGCTGCCGGCTCTGTTCTGCCAGTTCTTTCCTCAGCAGTGGTTGAGACTGTATATCAGCAAGCTCCCGAGAAAGACTGTAAAACCTCAAATTTCTCCAAATCCAAGTTGTTTTACATATAAGAAATGATGGCATGCCATTTTATTCCAGTTTGCGCATTTGCGAGAGACGCTGGGCTTAAACAGAGCCTCGGGACCTGTAAGTATAGGCTTGAGGTATCGTGGTATAATTAGGCCTGCCTTAAAGCCAAGCTCTGCTTTTTTATCACTTGGAACCTTGCCTTCACATTTCTTTTTTTTTTTTTTCTCTCTCTCTCTCTCTCTCCATTTTGTTTGTGCGCAGCGGTGTGGTTTCCTGCCTTGGCTGTGTATGGTATGCGAATGGCAGTTTTCAGCCATGACCTAGGTTGCTTATTCTAGCACCCTCTCCCACCACAGCCAGCAGGAAATCACCCCAGGAAGGAGTGAAAGAAGGGGCGGGGGTGGGGGACAAAGGTATAAAACCGTGGGTTTGTCTTTT
Organism: Pangasius sanitwongsei; assembly: GCA_037576675.1. NCBI lineage: Eukaryota > Metazoa > Chordata > Actinopteri > Siluriformes > Pangasiidae > Pangasius > Pangasius sanitwongsei. Next base: position 12,745,436 of record CM075018.1, read on the forward strand.
TTTTTTTTAATGATTTTTAACATCATACATTACAAGTCAAAAGGTACAATGCTCTGTACAATAAGTAAATAGGTTTTGTTGTAATGTCATCTCTTTGGATCAACCAATATACATATCTGTCTCTTTACATTGCAGCAACTGATTGTAGGTGATACAAAGTGGACTGGCTGTCATATACTTTTTATACAATTCTCCCTGTAGCTGATAAAATCCCATGCTATATAAAATAGTGTAAGGATGTATGAAAAATGTCCCGTTTTTGTTCTTTCACTTTTTTTTTTTTTCCTTTCCCAGGGGTGGCAGTAATAAGCAAGTACTAAAAATAAGAGGACTATGTTGCTAAACAAGATACATAAAGAGCTTGGAATGCAAGACTTACATTAAGCTAAAATAAATGAAACTACAATTTGATGTCTTTTTCAACAGACAGCACATTTTCTCTTCAAGAAAGCAAGGCATTTCTTTCCTTAAGTCAGATTGTAATTTTTTTTTTTTCTCCTTAGATCAATGATATTTTAATCATTTCTTTTTAATAGCTTAGTTAGACTCCTACACATATTGGGAGAAATAAGATAAGTGCATCCCTAGTAGGTGCAATGGAGATTAAAGGACTTCTCTCTTTTTTTTTTTTTTTTAATCAATCATAAAGGAAGTCGGGATACATGATTATAGAGAGGGTATCAAATTAGAAATCAAATAAACTTTCCCTTAATCACAACACACACTTGAAATATTTTTCCTCTCTTCCAATGGACTCGGAAACCATCAGAGGTGACTAGAAGGGGAGCTTCTTGAGGTCTTTTTTTTTGTTGTTGTTTTGTTTCCAAGTCCATTCTGATGTTGGCTAAAAGTTCTCAGTGGGTGAGAGGCTCTTTTTAAAAGCGCACAGAAGCACGACTGAGATTAGCCCGAAAAAAAAAAAAAATCGTACACCTTTTGAAGCCTCCTCTTAATCTAGGGCACAACTGGAAATGAGATTCAAACGCTGCACTGCTTGGATGCCTACCCATCACCATCTCTGCTAAAATCCCCCTGACATCTGACAAAAATTTGAAGGGAGTTCACTCAATCCAGTAAATCAGTTAAACCTGTCAGCTCTGTAATATTTAGTTAATTTAAAAATAATAATCCAAAAAAAAAAAAAAATCATGGGAGGAACTGATGTCTTGTTTTTCTTTGTTCTCCAACTCTTTCTTTCTTTTTTTTTTTTTTTTTTTTTTGCATTTGCAGAAATAGCAAGTTGCAGCTTTGAATTGTGTTAAACTGACGTTTACAGCAAGGGTTTGAAAGATAAGCTAAGCACAAGCACACTTGCTGTTTCTCAAGTCCTAAAATGCACGAAGCAAGAAGAGCTGGGGCAAAACGCAGCAAATATTAGTGAAAGTCTATCAAAAAAATACTGTTACTCCTTTGGAAGAGGAGGAAAAAATACATATAGATTAATAAATTCTACACATTGAACTAATGGCACATACATGTACAAGATCAAATACAAAATAAAAAAAAAAAAATACAAACACATACGGCTGAAATTTCAAGAAAAAAAAAAAAATACTCTTTTCAAAGGTTTAAAAGTGCTAGAATTCAGATCAGCTCACAGAAAACCCGGGGAGGACAAACTCAGAAGTTGCCAATAGCTTGTTGTTGAACATTTTTTCTCATGTTAAAATAACTTCTTTCTTTCTTTTCTTTTTTTTTTTTTTTAAGAAACATGCATAGCTTTACTTAGCTTTATGACTCATACTGCTTATGCAGTTTAGACCTGTTTAGGATTGCTACCTGTCATACTTTTCCCACATATCAATGTGACTTGTAGGACTTTTAATTGAAACACCTTTACATTTCAAAGTGCCTGTCAAATAAATGTTTTTCCCCCCCCTTCATCAATAAAATACGATAGAAAGGGGAATAAATGCTAACAATACACTTTTTAATTTATGTAATCCAAACACAAAACAAAACGCTGTTTAAATGTGAAACAAGATTTCACACAATCCAATTGTGAAGATAAAGGAATGTGAGAAAAAATTCAAATGCATATTTGGCTTTCTTCTTATTTTCATTCCTGTTGTAGCGATCGTTCTTACAGTATATGCAAAACTCTTCTCTCAATATTAGCTCTTTAGTTAGCAATTGTGCAAAAAAAGAAGTTTCTTCTCCCCAGGTTTTTGGTATGCAAAAAAAATATATATATGTATAATAAAATTAAATGAGGTGATGTGTTGTTGTTTTGAGGTCCTGTTTCAACAAACAGAAAATAATATATAATATGACAACAAACGACTAGGCAATATCCCAATCAACTGTCCCATGCTTTGAATGTCAAAGACCAGTCTGGTGACTTATTTGTTCTGGGTATTTTGTCTTTCTTCAGACCCTTTTGATAAAAATGTTCATTTGAATGGAAGAAGCAGCTGTAAAAGGAGAACAGAAATGGACAAACAGTTCACGTATTCAGATTAAAGATCTCTGCAGAAGGATTTCTGCAGAAGTGGTCTATGACTGTTGCCAACCATAGCGCTAAAGCAGCATCATAACTTTTCTTTAATTCATTTTGGGGGGAGTGGCCTCGCGTTTGAGTAATTTCATTCTTAACTCGACTTTCATGTTTACTACAAGGCTAGGGATGGGCAAAAATTAAATTCTGGCTATTTGTAATGGATATTTATTTGCGGTGGGTTTCTGCACTACCTCCGTGGAGAAAACAGCACCATCATCAGCATCATTTTATAGGAATCAATTTGCCACTCTTTCTGAAATTGTCTTTAACATGACTGGTTTAGATGTTGTTTTGTTTTGTTTTTGTTTGTTTTTTTAACAAAATTATTAGCACATCATTTTGTAGTGCGTTGATTTAGGGTTTTGCTTTGCTCTCCTGGAAAATAAATTGATAAAAAAAAGTGTATACTTGTGTAATGACCACAGGATGCGAGCCACACCAAAACATCTGTCGGGTCTGTTCCAATACTGAAAGAGAATAATTTTGATCTAACTTGGGTCACATTATGGGCCTCTCTAAGCAACACTAAAGATTAAAGAGTAGTTCATTCTACTTGATTATTCTACTAATAGCCTATTACACATGGGTCAAAATATCATCCTTTGACCCACATACAAAAAAAAAAAAAAAAAAAAAAAAGAATAGAACAAATAGTACAGGGAAGACTATAATGAAAAGCCATTACTTCATCCATTTTTTGACCAAGATTACATAATTATGTAAACCTGACTTTTTTTGTTGTTTTTGTAAAAATTCCATCAGCAATTTTTAATACATCTATCTAAAGTACATTTTACTAAAATAAAAGCAATTATATATTTCTTTTTGATGTGGTATTTCGTACACTGCAAAAATACTCTTGTAGATTTTTTCCCCCCCCCATCTTGTCATTTCTTTTCTATTCACATATGTCAGGGTGATTATTACCATTTAACTATTAACTCTATTAACCTGCCTAAAATCTTTGTGTATTCTAACATACATATTAGAATGAGGTGGGCAGGAACTGGAGGTAAAAAAAAAAAATAAAAAATTTGCCATGGAGATATTAAAATTAGTGCTGGAAGGAAGAAGGAAACCATTATGAAGCGCTTTAATTATTTAAATACTAGAGAATCTATATTTTAAATATACTTGATGTGGTTGTTTGTAAGAAGCTTGGCTAGGAAGAAAAAGGTAAATTGGGTCAGGAAGTAGGGAACCCAAAAAGGTCAAGTGCCTTCTGCTGTAAACAAAGTGCTTCCTTTGACTAACATAAGCCTGTACGATTTTTACATTATCCTTTCATCTGTCCTTGGTTCTGAATGGTCACAGTGTATAAAAGCAGGACTGTAAAATTGTGCAGTTTATTTGCTGCCTTTCTTGCCTTCTTCCTTTTATTGTATCTCTTACCTTGCTAACACAATCTAACTCTCGCACACAATCTACTGCGTATTTTCATTAAATACCTTTTAGAAGAGCAGTACGCATTTATATGGGGCAACTTGTTTATACTAACGTGTGTTTTGTAAATGTTAAAGTATGTAATATACTGGGGCAAATATAGTCTAAATGACTGGAACTAATCCATTTTACAGAGAATTTTTTTGTATAATTTTACAATGAATTTGCTTTTTGGCTGTGAAAGAGGAGAGAATTTTTTTATGCAACATCACAACTTCATTCCTCCACTAATTTTCTTCTCCTGGCTGCCAGGGCAGTTTTAGTTTAAGGGCGATTAAATGATACCTGACTTTAACAGAACAGAGACAATATAAATTAAGTCTCATATTTGTAAAAGCAAACAACAAAAAAGCTTAATAACTTCAAACTATTCTTTCAGAGTCTTAAAAAACATTAAGACTTTTTATACATTATCCTTTGCCTTTCTCCAACTCATATTATTACTTTATAAAGTATGCGGTACCATGCCTTAAAGGCCTGCTGATGCTGCTTCCTAACTAGGAATTTTCTGAGACAAGGGTTGAGGGAAAGTTTTAACTAAGATATAGCTGGAAAAGCCTAAATAAAAGCTCCATGGTATTCTTATTTCCTATGTTTTACTTCCTTCTTGAAAATAAATGTTTTTTTTCCCCAGGCTCATTTAAAAGCATTTGTGCGCTTCAATTAAGGCTTCTATGTGTTCAAGTGTTTTATTCTCCCACCCCTAGAGGGAGCCCTAAAGCTCCTCTTCCCTGGGCCACCTCAGTTGTCTCAACCTTTGGCAGGCCAGGGTGGGGTGGGAGCCTCATTGAAAGGCCTGATGGAAGCGAGGCAAGGTGGTCGTGCTAAGGCTGGAGCTAAACACTGGTGGGAGTGGGTGCAGGGGCCCGAGACCAAGACCTCCACTGGAGCCTGGTTGCTCCTGAGGTTGAGGTTGCAAAGAGGTAAGAGGCACTGAGGCTGTTGCTGTGGCAGCATGAGACTCGGCAGCATGTGAAGATGCTGACGATGATGAGGAAGAAGAAGAGGCAGTGGAGGTGGAGTAGCCCATCACCAGGCCTCCCGAACTCATGGGAGTGCTATAGGGAGGCAGGTTTAGCGGAAAGAAGCCCAGTAAATGGGAGAAGTCCATGTTAGCAGCACACAGAGATTCAGCAATGACGGCAGGGCTTTTAGATAGGAGGGGATCCCCACATAGCTCATCTGTTAAGCCAGGTGGAGGTTCCAGACCATCTTTATTAGGTGATGCAGCTGAATGGGGATCAGCCGAAGGTGGGGGTGGGACTGGCAAGCCACTCTGCAGATCCATCAGGTAACTCTCCATCTCCACCTTTAGGGGCTTATCCAGCAGGTATGAGGTAGATCCGAGCTGGTACTTGGGAGGTTGGGAATGCTGCTGCTGGGGTTGGGGTTGCAGTGGAGTCTGTTGCTGGTGTGGTGGGGGTGGAGGTGAGGGATGGTGTGGGTGGTGGTGATGATGTGGATGATGGTGGTGTAAGGCTGAAGGTGGCTCCATGGAGCAACCCATACCCATAGCAGCAGACAGTGACCCAGGAACCAAGGAGTGATGGTGGCCCATTCCTGGGCTGGACATGGCCTGGAGGTGGTGTGGGTTGTACATGCCCATAGAGAAAGGGGTGCCACTGCGGAAAGGTTTGGTCATCATGGAGTCCTTGTTGGGGCCCATGCTACACATCATAGGACTGAGCTCTTCCTTCACAGCACAAGTTGGAGAGCCAGAACCAAGCAGAGCCAGCATATCTGGTGGCTCTGTCTTGATCTTCAGCAGCTCCTGTGAGTGGCTCTTCTTCACATGTCGTGTGAGGTGGTCCTTTCTTCCGAAGCGCTGGGCACAGTACTGGCACAGGAAATCTTTGCGACCAGTGTGCACTACCATGTGTCGGCGAACATCCTTGCGGGTGTAGAAGCGACGGTCACAATGATCGCATGGGTGTTTCTTCTCCTTGGTGCCACCTGAAGACTTGCCGGAATGGCTCTTGAGGTGATCCAAGAGGGCAGGAGTGCTCTCGTAGCTCTGCAAACATACCTTGCAGGTCAGGTCTCCCGCTGTGGCAGAGTGCATGGCCACATGGCGCTTGTAGCCTAGCTTTGTGTTATAGTGCTTCCCACACTCTTCACACTTAAAAGCTTCTTTGTTTGGGTCATGGGTCTGCAGGTGATTTTTCAAATGATCTTTACGGTGGAACATCTTTTCACAGAATGAGCACTGGTGGGTCTTCTGTGGGGAGTGTGTGGCCATATGCCTACAGTGGAGGTAAAGATGGGTTTAAAAAAACTTGTGTAAGAACACCAAGTAACTATCATTTTCATTATTATACAACTATTAACATTATTACTGTGGTCTGGTACAGTGGTTATAAGCTTTCACAAGCCAGCAGGTGCACCTGTACTGATTTTCAGTCTTGAGAGCACGTCCCTGATAGATACATCCCTACTATCAAGATTTATTGTACAGCCTCATGCAATGTGACCTATGCTTTATGCGTGTAAAGGGACTCTCATTAGAATGGACAGTGAGGTACCTACCTAAGGATGATCTATTTGGACAAAGGTTGTTTTCAAACTGACCTACCTGTAGAGCTTATATTTGGAGCTGAAGGCCTTGTGGCAGTGAGGTTGAGAACAGTGGAAAGGTTTCTCCCCTGTGTGACTGAATGTGTGGATTTGAAGCTTATCCTGTGAGCTGAAGAGGGTGCCACACACCAAACACTCTTTGCCGCTTTCCTCCTTCTCTGTCTCCTTCTCTCTCTCACTGTCTGTCCTCACTTGAGCTGGACCTCCAAACAGTTTGGGGGCAGCTCTTCGATCCTCGTCCTCCGGCGTCAGTGTGGTTATGTGGTGTGGGGCATCGGCGGCAGCTGCTGCCATGGCAGCCCTATGGTGCCGTTGCCATTGAACCCCGGCCGTGGCTGCCCTACCTTCCAGGCTCTGTTTGGATCCTGCCTGGGGGTGGAGTTTAAGGGGGCAGGTTCTAGGGATTATGCAGTCTCCGCTCTGAAAAATCTACAATGGACAAAATGCATACCTAAAGCTTTTCTTTCATATAATTCATCACTTATAAAATTGTCCTTTATTGTTAACTATATGATTGACTTACATTTAGAACTTTATCACTTACCCTTCTTTAGGTTCACAATTTCCAGAAAATAAAGCAAGCTGTCTCTCTCTCTCTCTTTCACCCAGTCCCAACTGACATGGGTGGTGTCCAGTAGATATTAGTACTGCTCATTTTGATTGTTCTGCAGGAAAATGAAACCATAGAGAAACATTAGAGCATCCACTGTATATTATATTTTGAAGTTTCTTGAAATATGGTCATCCCAAATTTTCAGTATGTTGTTCAGTATATGGTTTATCAATCAATCAATCAATTAAAACAACACTAAAAAAACACAATTTAAAAACAAAAACACAATTAAAAACAACACTAGTTGACAGTGTGCTTTACAACCAATTACAAGTAACTACAAATTATAAAAACGAAAGAGACTGTCTTTCTACAACCCTACAGAAATGAAATGACATCATTACAAATAGTAATAAACTGTAAAACAGAACCGACCAAGGACATCCTCCGGGTTTAGCCAGATAAAAAAGCTAGGTTTTCAACTTAGATTTAAATTCTGACTCTGATTGTAAGATATAGCGGCAAACTGTTCCACAAAAATATTGCAAAAGCACGTATGTTTATGTATGTTGTAGAACAGGTTGTTTATTGTATTAGTATGTGACTACAGAACAATCAGTAAACTAGACAATTTATATTCTTAGTAATATTTATAAAATATCTTATATATATTTGTGATTTTTACCTAATGAATACTTTTTGCTTAAAGACATATTAGCAATAAAAATTCCTGGTATTCCTTGCATTTCTGCAAGATCATCTTTGATCTTTGAAACACTTTGAAAAGTGTTAAGAAAAATTGAATGCCTCTTCCAAGTAGTGCTTTGGATGTCCATACCATTTAATGCCTTTGCTGACATCAGAATCTCATAACTTGAAAAGTCTGATCAAAGTTGGCCAGTATAAAACACTGAAACTCAAATTCATAAGCAGGAAATCTCAATGTTAACAGATTGTGTGAAACAGCATACCAACTGGTTTATCGTCAGTGCGTGTGTATGTATGAACGGGTAACTGACAGCTGTGTTGCAGGACCGTAGCCATCACCCAGCAGGGAGGGTGCAAATGGCTGACACTCCTCCTTTTGAGCCCCTCCAGGATGCTTTGTCTCATTGTCATGCCTCTTCATCACACACATTCCACACACATGCAAACATACACACAGAGACACACAACCAATCCATCATGCTTGCAGTATCTACTCCATCCCCCCAATCCCCCGCCCCCCAACTGCGTGCACACACACACACACAAATACAAATACTCATAAGAAAAAACTTGTATATTCTAACCCTAAGCACACCATGACAACTTAGTGTTTCCTCCCAACTCCATCGCCAAAGAGAAAAATCAATCCTGGAAAATCTTTAAAAAAAAAAAAAAAAACTGCATTCCTTACCCATATTTAAATGCAGTATGTTTGCATTTTTTAATTCAACTCCAATTAAAAAAAATTAAGACCATAGTCAATTTGCCTACCTAAAGGGCAAAGAAATAGTTTATCCATATAGCTGTTCATACGAATATGTTTAGACCATGTACATCCATATTACTCAGATGTTTGCCTTTTCTCTTTAATCCTTTGTTAAGAAAATGTTTTATATATGTGCAGAGGATCCTTCAGGGCAAGGATCTGGAAGTGCACATAGATTGCAGAAGTGCATCTGACATTTTGTTTGAGATTAAAGGGTTTCCACATTCCTTTGGCCTGGAGGTCAAAGGTCAGCCTCACGCATTCATGTTTAACACATACTACACTGTGAGACATCCGCTGTTTAAATCTGCTCCAAAATAACTGCACAAATGCTCCTTAAAATGTGATTAAACCAACTGATCTACAGCAAAACTTCAAAAATAACATGCTATAATTTTAAGGCCTTTCAAAAACTACAAGCAGGATAACATGCAGTAATAGTAACCACCATAAACACATTACTGTCCTGTGATTAAACTGATCAGAAATTCTTAGAACCTCAGACATTCCTGATACGTTCTCTGTGTGTATGTAGGTCAGAATTGGAGACTTATGGGAGTACATCACAGGTTTGTCGCTTTGTTTCTTCATATAATGAGACATACCAGTGTGTAGCAATACATTCACGTTATGGTATTTTTTCCAAATAATGCAGCTGATCAGTATCACAGAAAAAGACTGGAAACAATTTATATTATTCTCTTATGAAACTACTACATACTGTACACATCAAGTGTACGTGCTATGTCCTTCAATCAATATAATATAGCATACACTCACCATCCTCTTTATTAGGAACAGCTGTACACCTGCACATTCATGAGGTTATCTAATCAGCCAATCAGGTGGCAGCAGTACAATGCAAAAACTCATGCAAATACAGGACAAGAGCTTTGGGTAATGTTCACATCAAACATCACAATTAAGAAAAAGTGTAAAATAAGCACTCTGTACAACCATGGTGAGCAGAAAAGCATCTCAGAACACACAACACATTGAACTTTGAGGTGCATGGGCTACAACAGCAGAAGACCACATCATGTTCCAATCCTGTCAGCCAAGAACAAGAATCTAAGGCTACCATGGGCAGAGACTCACCAAAACTGGACAGCTGAAGACTGGAAAAAGGCCAGGTGATTTATTTATTTATTTATTTTTTCCAATCTTCAACTGTCCCATCCACCTCAAAGTCGATGTTTGGTGCATGCTGAGATGCTTTTCCGCTCATCACAGTTGTAAAGAGTGCTTATTTAAGTTGCTATAGACTTCCTGTTAGTTCTAACTAGTCTGGTCATTCTCCTTTTATCTCTCTCATGAACAAGGTGTTTCAGCCTGCAGGCCCAGAAGCTCACAGGTTGTTTTTCACACCATTCTGTGTAAACTCTAGAAACTGTTGTGTGTGAAATTCCCAGGAGATCAGCAGTTGAGTATGAAATACTCAAACAACTCTTCTGGTACCAACAACCATGCCATGATCAAAGCCACTGAGATCACACTTTTTCCCCCTTTCTGATGTTGGATGCGAACATGAACTGAAGCTCTTGACTTGTACCTGCAGGATTTTTTTTGCATTGCACTGCTGTCACATGATTAGATAGCTCATTAGATAACTGCATGAATGTGCAGGTGTTCTTAATAAAGTGAGTGTATTAATAAAAATAATAATTCAGTGCTGGATTTGTATCATTCAAAGCTGAGCACTAATTTTCTTCTTCCTTTTTTTCAAAAAAAAAAAGAAAAAAAATTCCCCCTTAAATGGAAACAAAGGTGTTTTGTCAATCCCACGTCATATCAGGAACATGCCCACGGCTCCGGTTCTGTGTTTAAGTTGTGGGTGGTTACTATAATAGGTACAACCACCATATTCTCAGCATAAAATGTGTGCAAAGTTTCTTTTTTTGTTATTGTTGTTGAAAGACACTGATATCCTTATAAAATTCACTACCCAATACGATTAAAATACATTTGGTGGCCAAAACTGTACTACTCTTCTACTGGACTAAAACAGTTGAATGCTGAATCATAAAAGCTCCAATCATAGGTCAGAATGTAAATCAGGACTCTCGTCCTCCAATCAGAGAGGCCCACTAAGGTCAGTGAGTACATTTATGTTCCACCTTCCTCAGGTAGGAGGGACCAGTGGACAGAAATAGTCCTGAGTGACATGGTAGATCAAGCTTCATCTGGTGCACCCCAACATGCAAAACAGATGAAAACACCACCTGAGTTTGCAATTTGAAAATAAAATGTGACACAGTTAGCAGAAGTCCACTTTTAAACTTCACACAGAGAAACAATCACTCGCACAAAATTGTGAATCTGGGTTAAGCATGGGTACAACGTGCTACAATTACAGCCTTTTTAAAAACTGTGCCTCAAGTAACACATCAGGACTGAGAGCAGGTCTGTGGAGGAAGAGCTGATCACATGACTTACAATGTGTTTAGAAAAAAAAAAATTTTAAAAATCCAGCAGCCCAAAATAGCCCCCCGCTGTGTCTGTCATACTTCATGAGACCGTGAGGGTGAGAACTAGAAGATATGAGTGCAGTAAAATGAGCAACAGAGACAGTGGGAGAGGGAGAGTGGTGAGACATAAAGGAATGGGGGAAAAATGGGGAGAGGGAGGAGCTCTTAGTCAGTGATACTCACATACCAGGGACGAGGATGAAGAGTCATGCCTTACTGACCACAGTGACAGGAACTGACAGACAGAGGAAGGGTGGAAGGGGTAGGTACTGGGTAGGAGGGGTAGGCACCAAACCCCCCACCCCAATGTTTGTAGAGTGTGTTATTTGCAATAATGGACAAGTTTCAGTTCCTCTGTGAATATCTGTTTGGACCTCAGTAAGACTAGTGAGCAGTGGAAAGCCCCCATCCTATACACACACATACACACACACATACACACACATGTACACAGACAGAGTTTGCTCTGCCAAATCCTCACATCCCTGACAGTTAGACCCTAATAGGCCTGGCTTCCAACACGGGATGTGGCCACACTGCTTGTAACCCCTACACAGACGTGCGCGTGCACACACACACACACACACACACACACACACACTGACATTTCTGTATCCAGTGTTCTTTTAAAAGCTCTTTCCTCATTTTGAAACTTGATCCACTCCTCCTGAGGTAAAGGCTGAACTAAAGAATTCGACCCAGGTATGTTGCTCGCCAGTTGTCCTGGCATGGAAGCACCAACTTTGCTCATGAATTCTTCCAGTATTAACAGCAGCTTTCAAAAACAAATTTCTGCTTTAACAACGACAGCAACAACGGGTGCGGGTTTAGTATGTCAAGGCATACGGGCTTATGTTAGCGGCTGCTATCATGTTGCCACACACACATTTTACGTTGTGAGGTCTTTCCACTGACATAGTCATTAATGCAGCTAATTAATTCTATGCCTACACCTAAATCTAACCCTAACCTTAACCTCAATAACCAAAAGAAAACCTTTTTTTAAATAAAATCTGCAGTTTGCACAGTGGATGATTAATTAGTGAACTATTATCCAAAGCTTTTATCTATTTTACCTGCCTACTGTTCAGATGAGGGATTATATTACAAGAGGATTGCATTCAAATTCATAGATATGTGTAACTGAGATGAGCAGTAGGATTACGCGGAAAGTGCTCACAGGATAAATTAAATGAGGTTTTATTCAGCGTGACTATAAGTGAAAATGGGAGTCCTGTAGATAACAGTAATAATACATAATCATAAAATACAACTGTTGTGCTTACTGTCTTTCAAACATATCAAACACACGTATTACAGATTTAAAAAGACACATTTTGGAGCTAAATCCAGGTGGATCAACAAAAAAACATCAATAACATAAATCAGATCAGACTAACCTAGCAATGACCCTGCAAGGATGTGAGGTGTGAAGTGCAAAGCATCCTGGGTAGCCTGACACAAAGTTACAGCTTTAGACAAACTGTTTTACAAGTCAGGAAGTAGTGGCTTACTACTCTCTTATTGATCATTATCTCTCACCGCTTAATGTCAACAACCTCTACTGCTGACAAGTGGAATCAGCCGAACACTGACTTTCAAAATTCATGCAAAAGAGACAAAAAAGATGACAGTATGGAAGGTACAGACTGCTATCCAAAACCACTCCTATTTCCAAATGCTAAGTGCATGTCTGGCTATGATTAAATTATAAAGAGTATGTGGACGCTAAGGCAATCCCATCTTCGTTATGCCAAAACAAACATGGAAATCAGTTCACCCTTTACAAGCATTCTTTTCCCTTTCTCTTACAGTTTCATCTCACTTTCCCTGCTTAACACAGACACTGTTGGGAAAATACACAGGCAAGATTAAAGGCTGGCTGTCTGTCTGCAGAGGACAATATGCTCCATCATGCTACCTTGGTAAAACTGAGACATCATTGATGGAGAAACATAAGAGAAAGTTTGCTCTATCAATACCCCAGACACACAGCACAAGCACATTCCAGGCTATTAGATTTTTATTCACAGTTGCCCAGTGGACAAGCAGATTTAACAACCAGAGAACAGAAAAAACCTTGCTCTTTATGGATGTTCGTAAAACAGAATGTAATACTGTACCATCAGAATCCCTCCACCTGCTGTACTACATCAATCAGCTGAGGCAGAGTCTGGCTTGCAGTAAAACAGTTTTACTAGGTGGATTAATTAGTGTGAATGGATAACTGACAATCTTTTCTGAATCAGGACCACGCAGATATGTGGAAACACTGACGAAACTAAGAAAAATAGTTCAGCACAAAGCTGTCACATAACTCACATAACACATCTTGCTTACTATATGCAATCACCTTGAGGTTAACAGCACACTGGTGTTCTATTCCACCAGCGGAAAGGAAATCGACTTACCAGACATTTTCAATCAGTATGAACAAATGAATTATTTTATCGCCACAAGTCTGTTATAAGATTAGTCAGGACACTGTTGGGTGTCTGTGTGTAGAGTATCATGACTCTGTGGGGCCGTTTACACGACAACGTTTTCAGCCAAAAACGGGAAATTTTTTATGCATTTTGCCTGTTCGTTTACACGACAGCGGCGTTTTGGGGACTGGTTTCAAAGTGCAAGTTTTTGAAAACGCCGCCGTTATCGTCTCCATGTAAACACCCAGTACGGGAATCTTTGAAAACGGTGACGTCATGCGCGTGCGTAGTACGTGTTAGGTATGTAGACATGCGCAGTACGTGTCTATTGTGGCATACGTAATGCAGTGTTTTGGGCCGTTATCGCGGATATGTGTAAACGCGAATCGTTTTGAAAACGTTGTCGTGTATACGTGAAACTTTTTGAAAACGCAAGAGAAAAACTTTTCCGTTTTTGACTACATCGTTGTCGTGTAAACGTAGTCTGTATCTAGCTGCTGGTGAGCAGGGCGATGCGAAAGGGGAGGGGTGTGAGCCCCCTGCTGGGCAAACAATTCACACGTGTCCACAATAACATTGGTACAGGCATAAAACGGACAACACAACTAAAGTTTTTTTGATAGGAAAATACTGTATACAACTGCCACAATAAAATTATAACATTTAAACCTAGTAGGCTAGGTAAAACAAGAAATACTTATGAAAAACTGCAAATTCTTAAAGCGCTGAGTGTCTAGAAATAAAGAAACTAATCAGACTTGAATAATTTGTTTTATAAGGAATAAACATCTCAGAGATGAAATTTCTGCCAACAACTTGCTGACTTTTTGTCTAGGTCACAAACAATCATATCTCTTAGTCTGTGTTAATGCATTTAACTAGACAGCTCAACAAAACACGGGGCTGGTTAGCACACTGGAGCTTAATTAATTTATATCAAATTATATATATATATATATATATATATATATATATATATATATATATATATATATATATATATATATATATAT
>CM075018.1:12761448-12801629 GCA_037576675.1 Pangasius sanitwongsei
TTGATTGTTTTATTTCAAATCCATTGTGGTGGAGTATAAAGGCAAAATCACAAAAACTCTGTCATTGTCCAAATACTACTAATATACATATACAATACAGTCAGGTCCGGAAGTATTGTATATATACATATGCGATATGTTGTATATTGTACATTGTATATAATAATTAATACTATACAGAGTTTCACTCTTTTATGTGTCTTCCATCATCTTTTTCCACATCGTAACCCATCCACAGTGCCTTCTGGAGAGCATTTCATGTGTACACATACTAAAAGTGCATGCACACGGATTTTTCTCTGTCACCAATGCTGAACAGCTTAGGTGAGAGCGGGACATGTGCTGCGAGTCAGCCACTTGCTAAATGAGGCCATTGAACCACATGGTTGGTGAGAACCAGCACTGCTGCCTTCTGATTGGTCCATCCAGATTTGGAAGGGGAATGATGGGATGGCGGGGGGGGGTGTCACGTGACCAAATCCAGCCGAGAGTTTGATAATAGGCCTCCCCTCTTGCAGTGGTGGGCAGAGGGAGAGAGAAAAAGAGAGAGAAGCCTGGACAAGGACCAAAAACCCCTCTACCACACACAGGCTGCGCATTGTTGCCTATTCACCGGACTCCATCTCAGGCCACTTTATCATTCAATTAGGACAGCTTTCACACCACACAGCAGAGAAAAGGGCCCTTCAATCAAACTGAAAACTTCACACTGGCACTGGAGGGCACACAGAAAGAGACCCACAGTCCTCTCTCCACTTTCATTACTCACTCCCTCTCTTTCTCTCCCTCTTCTCCACAACCCCCACCCTCCTCCTCCTGTTGTTGTTCCAGATTTTGTGAAGAAGAAAGGGATGGAGAGAGGGAGAGGAAGAAAGAAAGAAAGAAAGGCTATTTGTTAACACTGGGACTTGTCCTATCTTTTCTTATCCTCTTCTTTCCCTCTGTTCCCTCCATTTTTAGCCCCCCCTCCTTTCCCTCTCGGGGCAGTGGGGTGTCCATATATCTTCCCTTTTCACGATTCCACGCTACTGCCACTGGGGTGAGCTGTGGTTAATCTAGAACTGTTATGGGGAAAGAAAGAAGAGAGCAACTTGAGATGCACAATAATATCAAATATCACATTGGCATCAGACCAAAACATAGATTTGACCAATAATTCAATCTGATAATGCATTTATTGTACTCAGATATGGCTATGGCTCAGCAGGCGTCTTTAATTTCTGTGTTCTAATTGGTGCTCCGCTTACATTTTAAATCTCCATTATCCTAATTCAGGTAGATCTAGTACCTGTTTCTACATTTTATAAATGTCTGTGTATCAGCATATATTAGACTTTGGCATTACTTTAGATTTGCCATATTGTTAAATCCCTAAGAGCAACAGAAAGATGGAGAGAGGAAAGTGTGGAGACTAAAATGGGATACTCACCCAGTCAAGGCACTGCACAAGCAGTGAATGTTAATTAAACATACTGACCTACAGTTAGCTGTAGGTTTGGAGTCATCTTTAAATGTTAGCAGTTAAATTCTGAGAGACAACTCTGAAAGACAACTCCCCATCTGCCCTGGAGAAAATTACAGCACAGGGTCTATAATGTTTAACAAGGTTGGAGACACTTGTAAATATAGAGAGAGAGATGTAGGACCACTCTTCCATACAGAACATTTTAAGCTCCTTTGGATATTCTTTATATGCATGTGAACTTCCTTCTTCACTTCAGACCACAGGTTTTTAGAAGGGCTTCAAATCAGAAGATTGGAGTGGTCATCGCAAAGTGCTGATTTACTGTTTCTTCAACCATTTCTATGTTGATTTGGAAGTACATTTGGCTCAGCAATTTGCTGAAAGCTCTAACTATGGTCAAGTCCTGAGCGTCCAGAGAGAGGCAACCAGGCTTTGGGCTGAAATATCCTGGTAGTTAGCAGAATTCATGAAGCCATCAATCTTCGCATCTACCAGCCACAAAACAGTGCCAAATCATCAATGACCCACCGCCATATTTTACAGTGGGTACATTTTGTCACCAAAAATGCTGATGATGTGCATGACCAAAAGGTTTGATTTTAGCCTCACCTGAACATCGACATTTTAGTTCTTTTGTTGCTTGAGTAGCTCAGATGGTGCATTTTGTGAGATGCTCTCAGGAAGAGCTTCTTTCTTGCAACATTTTCAAACAACTTGCTGTTATGAAAGTGTCATTTAACAGATTTTGAAACTTAACAACCACAAGAACTCTTTGGTCTTTTTCTTCTCCATCCTCCTTACTACGTGGGGGACAGTGTGCTCATGGGACCAATTCCTGGCACACGTTTCAGAAGTGAAACCTTTTCTTTTGGTCCTAATTGTGCTTAATGGTATTTTTAAATGCTTTTGTTTTTAATATCCATTACTTCATTTGAGCAGGCCAACAACAATCTGTCTCTTTTGTGCTGCAAGTTCTTTGGGTTTTCCCATGGTAGTGACAAAAGGAATTTACGTGTGTGCAACCTCATATTTATACCCGAGGGAAACAGGATGTGGTTAAAGGAAACAACAGAGTTCCTGAAGACAGAGAACAAATGAATAATATTAACGTTTTTCAAGAATGACAATTTGTTCGCATTTACTTAAAAATATTCCTTAGGACTGTCAGTAATTCTGCCACATACAGAACTAAGCAAAAGTCTTATGCTTTAATACAAATTCTGACTTCTGCATTATTGACTCAGAAAAAACATTTGATTTCCAAACATTATTTTTCCAACAAAAAATATTACAGAAAAATGCCTGTTTGTCAGTAATGAAAGCAACATATTATATAATAACAATAAAACATAATATAGGCAGTTAATTTTACCTGCAAAAAAAGAAACTGAAGTCCCCCCCAAAAAAAAAACTGTTGCAGATTCTCCAAGATGCTTAGAAAAAATTCTGCTGATGCATTTTTAAAAAGAAAGAGGGGTGTCACATCAAATAGTGACTTTAATTTATTACTGTTTACCACTCTTTACAATAGTTATAGTATATTTTTATGTAGAAATGTAAATTAATTATTTTTGAAGGCATCTTTGTTTTGCAGTGTTTTTTTTACATGTGCCTAAGATTTTTGCACAGTACTATAGGTTTGAGAGAAAATATTACTCATTAAAAAAATGCTATTACTTTTAAATAAAGTACTAGTTTTAAGTATTTTTTTTGTTAGAAAAAAGACAAATTATTTCTCCTATTGTTTAAGTGGAAAATGTATTTTAAACAATCATCTTTATGAAGCATACCAATAAGCCTGGATGGCACTGTACCCAGTTTTTCCCACTGGTAAAGACAAATATGTCCCATTTACAATTCAGCAATCTTACTATTGTCATTAACCAAGTTACTACAATAGATGTCTTTGCTCTGTTGTAGCTGCAATATAATATAAATTACTAACACTAGGGCTGGGCAATATGACAATATAATTTTGCTTTAATAACATCATGGTGCATTTTGTGAAGTATGATTATTATTACTGTCAGGTATCTGTGCCTTTGTTTCTGACTGTAATTAACTGGACTATTGCACCGATTTTTGTACTAATGGTTTCATTTTTTTCTTGGTTTCATTTTTTCTTAATGAAATACTAAGCTTTTTATAAATGCTGAACAAAAATCTTTAAACATATAATGACCATCACTGATGTTTTTGTCAGTAAAACCTCAGCAAAATATTATACATAACCAGTCATCCTTGTGGACTTCAAGCAGTCTGGCACTTATAGTGTATGGTCAATAACTGTGCCTAATTAATAAAATAATATTTAATATCTAATATCTAATTAATAATATACTGAGACCGGCATTGCTGTGAGCTAGTTTAAGCCTCGGACAAGCCTACTGATATCTTTTATACACGTTTCTGGCCACAGGCTTCAGAATGTTGAAGGGTGGAATCTGATTGGCTTGAGAAAATGAGCTTTTCCAAGCAAGATACTGTCAGTGGATTGGAAAAAAGATCACAGCGTTAGCAGTGAGATAATCTCTTGCTTGCAGATGGGCTGAGGGAAAAGGTTTGTGGTTGTTCTTCTGCCATGTCAGTTAAAATTGCCTCTTTCTGTGAGAGTATGTGGTTCTTGGCCATGTTTATTGATGATGCACCAGACTCTATTAAATTTAAGGAGTCTTGCATTTGAGATTATTAGGGGCAGACAGAAACAGGAAAAATATCTATTATTAATATCAGCCCAGAATTTTCATTTTGGTGTATCCCTACCTTTAATACCACACAGAATCATTAAATGCATGTTCTTTATTGAGAGGTATGGGCTCTTCCTAACATGGAAAAAACCTGTACTGTGTTGTGCAAATGTTTTATTTATTTTTATAGATTTAGATGACTAGTTTAGGGAAACAAGGTTTTGGAGAATTAATCTGCATGTTGTTAAAGAAAGGAACATATTCTTGGTTGAGATAAAAACATCATCAAGGCTCTGGCAGATTATCTGAGATGCTTGAAACAACCAACAGCTGATTTTCTGTATTCTGTATAAAACTGCATGTCAGTGTACCTAAGAGAACTGGTGCTGTTTTAAAGGCAATTGTATTAATTTGCTTTAGTTTTTATGGTTTACTTGTCTTTATAGAAAATGTTTTGATATTTGCAAACGTTTTTTTTTTGCTATTTTTAAAAGCATCTTTGCTTTACAGAATTTCTGTACATGACTTGCATAGTGCTGTATATACGAATAAACTGTAATTAACTGCATTAAACTGTATTACTGTAATAAACTGTATTAACTATAATGAAAGCTATTAATTGTAATGGCGGCTTTTTTTAATGGCTAACTTAAAATCCATAAACACAACCATAGACTGCATTCTGACTTGTAGCCAATTAAACCAAATAATAGATATTTTCTCTCATTTAATCGGCCAATTCTGACTTAACTAATCAACTAATTTCAAAGTAGGGGTCAGCAAAATGATAAAACTTAAAAAAAAAAATTTTTTAAATATACATTTGCTCACAAACTGACAGCAATACAGCAGTGTTGAATTAAAAAAAATTATAAATGATAATATGTTTCATTTTTATTTTTTATATTTAAAAACCAACATTCTTATTTATATAAAATGAGAAAATAAAATATTTAACACTGAAAAAGAGAACAAAATTAAAAGACTGTAAAATGTTTTATTTTTACATTTTACCATTTTAGACATTAAGCAGCTTCCAATCGGTTTGTAATTATTAAAAAATAAAATGTAATAAAAATGATATTACAAAATCCACAATATCTTAGAAAAGCGTATCGTAATTTATCACAATATCGATATTATATCATCATTTCACACAGCCCTAGCTCAAAGCCATTATGACTGAGATGCGTTATAACAAAGAAAGTGCAAAACTCTGCATCTAGTGTATCTTAGAGATTTTGGACCATGACACTACAGAACCACACAAAAGAAACATCTAAAATGACACCCACTCATTAAGAACTCATTCACAAGCACGTTTTGAGAGCGTACAGATCTGAGCGTTTTTGTAAAGTCTAATATTCATGTGTGTCCCAGTCTAGGCAAATGCATGAAAAGATCTTGGGGACTGTGTTACAAACTAAAATGCCCAAATCAGTGTATGTTTTGCTGTGAAGTATGCGTGTGTGTGTAAACCGCAGTCAATCTGAGAGTAGCAAGATGTAGTTGCTTGACGTCCATATATCCTTCCCTATTTACTGCATTCTCTTATTCTCAGTCTTCAGTTTCAAAATTACTCATGGTAAATTTCACATTCCTGTCCCTAAACACACTGCAAATTCCCCAAGAACAAGTAACGTCTGATTCATGAAACTCATAGAACTCATTTTGTGTAAGAAAACACTTTAATGTCAAACAGTGTTTAAATCTTGACAGTTTGAAATCTGTGTGTGCATGCATGACATCAGAATAAATGTCATCTCTCTGTAATAATCACTCACCCTTTTTTTTAACGAACTGCTTTCCTTCTCGTTATGCACCCACAAACTCGAAACCATATTATACTACGATATATTATATTAAGATTTTTTTTCTATTTAAAAGCATCTTGTATGTGTGCGATGTTGTGAATTAAATCCAAAAGGCTTCTCTGCTTTTCGGCTGCTACACGGATCAATTGGAGCGACGCTGTGAGCTGGTACAGAAAGTACAGAAAGTAAGACGATCAAAAATCTTAGCTGATCGTCGACTAACTCATGACTTTAGCTAACTGTGCGGCTGTAGTGATCCCCATACCTGCCTCCCATTCTCTTTTCCTCTCTCCATTTTTACTCCCTTCATGATTCATAAGGGCACTAGAAATCCGCCACATTCTCAGCACATGACTGTGATCCTGTAACTATGGAGCTGCTCGTTTTGGGTGGTTTTGTTTTAAAATTGCCCATCCTCTGATCTCTTATTGCAGCTCGTTCGATGACTTTTTTCCCAGAGGGAATGGTAAACAGATGCTAAAACTGTTTTAAGCTCTTTTCGCGTTCATTCCAGCTCAAATCTCAGCTCGTACCTGTTTTCGCAGAGATCAAGTACAATGTCTGCTGAAATATATAATTGGCTCATTCATCTGTATCTGTCATGCTACATTTTTGTCACATTGCTGTGAATTCTGTGCATTTAAATAACTCCCGAATGCAACAATCTCAACCTGACAACATCTTGCAACATTTCTGACGGATCTCTTTGCTTGGGTTTGTGTTTCCTGCCAAACTTAAACTCGCCTTTAAACCTTGTGGCATGCACTGCTTCCTAAATGTATCATGGAATGCTGTGAAATCCTAGACTGCTCTCAGCATACTACACAACATGTTACAAGCTCCCAACGATTTAAAAAAAGTTGGAATAAAGCACCAGAAAACACCAAGTGTACAGAATATCTGAAGCTCACGATTTTTTTTTTATATCAGTTTAAAAGGAACAGCTCCATAATTACAAGGACATCATGCCAGTGACTACTGCAACAGGATTACATATGACGCTAAAATCACAGCCAGGGAAAGGGCTGTATGTAGCACAGAGAGGTGTAAGACTCATTTTTGGCATGTTGCTTCATGGTGAATTAAGTTGTAGCCCTTAAAAAGCTGGGTGGTTGTGTTCAAAAACCAGACTTCAACTCAGCATGCGCTTCAAGTATCTAGCGTCTTCGTACCACCTCTGAACATCACATACTGCAAGTGCAGTCAGAATGTGTGCCAGTCCAGGAAGAGGGGGGGGATCTGAAGCTATGCATATGTGACCTTCAGGTGCTTGTTATTGGATGTTTGCTGAAAATATGTGATCTGACTGACCTAAATGTTTGTGGTAACATGACTTTGTAATAAGGTGGTTATAAGGAAAATTGTTTTGTAGGTAAAGCTCAATTTCTCGACCCCCAGCTCACTATCAGTCTACCAGAAAAGAAACAATGTTACTTCAGGATTTTCCCCTCATAACAGGGAGGTTAATTGGGTTCGGGTTTGCAGTTGTGGCCATTAGGCCCACTCTGCCTCATAAAACTCTGATCCTCACCACTTCTGCCGGCACTCAAACACTGTGTTTTTAATCAGGACTTTAAAGACCGCAAGCATTATTGGAGAACAAGGATGAAAAAAAAAAAAAAAAAAGCTGTTCCTTTAGGTCTTAAGTTTTTAAATCTACAAAATAAAAGGAGTTTGACTTTCAACAAAAGTAGCACAGTGACTTTAAAATGTAAAATTTTTAAGTATTTAAATTTCTGGATATTCAACTAATGAAGATTCAGTCAAAAAATGGATGGTATAAGGGTATAACATCATATTACATTATAAAGAATTATTACCTAGCTGTCATTTTTCTTCTTGTTCAACCTCTAATAAAAATGGATGAATGAATAAACGAATAAATAAATAAACAAACAAACTTTATTGCTTTGAATCACCATTACATGTTCAAAGAATATATTTTAATTTAATTTTTTTTGTATCTCTCTTATAAGTTATTATAACTGTAGGACTAAAACTAAAACAGTGTGGAAAGCATCCTAAATTCTGAATAATTCTGAAAATTCATCTCATTTTCTCACATCAGCTAAATAATAATAATAATAAAAAAGAAGCTCAAATCAATAAACTAAGATTCCTCTAAGATGTATAAGGTAGTATTAAAAATGTTTCTAATATAATAACAACAAATATAGCATACTTATTTAAATTGTTTCTAAAAATTTAGCCATTTTAAAAAGTCAAATGAATTTCCATCCAACTGTAATAAATGGCACAGAAGAGAAATTTTCTCTCATTTTTCAAAATGTTTGCATAATTTTGTTCAGATGTAAATAAATGTGGTCAGATTTTTCCGGTATAAAATCCACCATTTTGAAGAAACATAATGATAAAAGACGAAAAGTTTACAAAAGCAGTGTAAGTTACCAGGGGACTGAAGCATTTAAAGCCTGAATCTGTGGTTGCTTTCTAATTAGGTTTACTGTTGGTCTTGTGGGCACAAAATATGCATGTACAAAGTATGAATAATTGGTGACTTTCCAATGTCTACATTTACTTGCCAGCATTCCACCCCTATTGATACAAGCTGGCAGTCTTACTCCTGGGTAAGGCTTAATTAAGCTTTATCCTCCCTAATCACAAGGCTGATGTCGCTTGTCCCTCCCACATAGCATTGATCAAACCTATGCATTCACACTGAAATGATCTTTTTGGGTCTGAGCGAAATGTCGAGAAAAAACAAGCAACTACCAAGCTGAAGTCAGTATGCGCTTCAAACCTCAAACCGACGATTCTACAATTCAGTAGGTTTGTACGTGTAGAGTTAAATAATCACGATTCCATCTGCTTGTGCTGTTACGTGTATTTCTGCTTGAGTGGCACAGCAGATGTTTAATCTTGGACAGTGGGAAGCCAATCAAATGTGCTCATTAGAATATCTGGCCATGACCACACACTTCCTAGATTTTTGTAAACAGTGAGCTTAGCAGTGTTTTATCCCATTTCTGTAGTTATTTTATTTTATTTATTTTAACTGAAGCTTTGCTGGCTGTTCAAAAACATTTTTAATCTGTAACATTTATAATGTTACACACATTCCATACTTTAAAAGCTGCCTCACAGAAAATGATTAATATAATGGTTATGAAGTCGTAAAGATAGAACGGTGTTACGATGGTTTTGTTATACGGTTTTGGTCTACAGCATATTTTCTGTATAAACTACTTCAAGATTTCGTTCTCACTTTGATTCACATGTGCTGCATTCAAGTCCCACCCCAAACGCATGACAGACTTTTGCTTCTTTTGTGTCATTACCATAGCCTACAGCTACGGCCAATCAACACAACTAAAGTGTCTACTAGATTCCTCTTTCATTTACAGCTTCTGTTTATTTACATTTAACCTGCTGACAGAGTACGAGGCTGTCTAACAGGTCAATTATTTCCAAAAAGCTATATCAGTTCAAACTGGAATATACAAACAAAGAATTGCACCAGACTGATGAGGAAAGAGTCAGAGAGAGAGAGAGAGAGAGAGAGAGAGAGAGAGAGAGAGAAAGAGACAGTACAGAAAGAGAATGAGGGCAACTTGAAAATCTCTTGCTATGGCATCCAAAACTGAATATCTGTGCTGCCACAAGTGGCAATTCACAAAGCCACTTATTCAAGCACTTTATATATAAAATGTATATTGAAAACACAGCAGACTTCCTATATTTATGTTTGCTGTATGGTTCAGATCAATTGACCACAATTTTCAATAGCTAATCTGATTTCCTGCAGCTCCTCTGATGAGTATTAGCAGCCCCAAATTTCATGGACTAATTTGTTGCCATGCTGCGATGTGGTACACGCAGGAAGTTATAATGAAAAGTAGTAACCAAAGAAAACAATTTTTTTTTTTTTTTTTTACAGATTTATACATACTCAGTGGATATAAATACTTCAGTGGTGGTTCAGAAAACAAAACAAAGAACACCTGGTTTCTATCAGACTTCTTCATAAAATTTGCCTGTATTTGTTTATTTATTTACAAGCTAATTATACTGAAATCTGGGGAAAAAAAAGAAATAGCATAATTTCTTTGTAGATGTTCAGGAAACATATTACTACAACAATATATACTGTAATCTTTTGTAATATTTGTCACATTGCAAGTGAAGCAAGAACATTTTCTCTCCTTCAGACAGAAAGCATAAAATCCTGACACAAGGAAGAGTTATACTGGCTTTATGAACTTGGCCTGATTTTATCCCTCTTTCTCTCCTCCCTCGGTCCTTTTTCCTCTCTTTTATGGGGTGACCCAGGGCACCCACAGGGTTCAACAGTCACCGCTACTGTTCATAACACAGTGACACAGGACAAAGCCAAATAAACACTCCCCACTGCCTTGTTTGAATAGCAACTGACATACATAACATGTTCTCATTGACCAGATACACAGACCCACACAGAAATATACACACAGTATCTAAATGCCCAAAGCCAAGCACCAATATCTCTCTTCAGGCTCTCAAATCTTTCAAAATTTCAAAAAAAAAAAAAAAAACATATGCCAAGTTCTTCAATGGCACCGGCAATCCCTCTGCCCCTCCAAGCGCCAGCACCCTCCCTGTTTTCTCCTTCCAGTCATAAAATAAGGATGTGAGGACTCTTATGAAGAGTTTTCGCCCCAATTCTGTGCTCAGTTATTAACTAGCGCTTGTGTGCTCCAGAGCCTGTTCCACCCATTAACCCCTCTGATGCTCTTTTCTCATGATAATCAGCCTGCTTCCCCACCGAGGTGCTGCAGGATTGTGCAAAGCCTTCAGAAGAGTAGAAAAAAACCTCGACACACATGCTCGCTCTCTCTCGCTCTCCTCACACACATACGCGCTGAATCAGGCATGTAATGTGCTGCCTTTTCAGGGCGCACATGGACAGATGCAGTATGAAAAGTTCTGGCAGTTTTTGTTAGAGTGAATAGTCCTGCCCACCCATAGTAGTAGTACCACAACGCTCACATGTCCCGCTATACTACATATATTATTGCACAAGATAACTATTTAAAAATAAGGAACCATTTACAAACAGAGAAGCATTGACAAACAGAGAACACAATTATCTTATCCTGTGTTATACGCCGAGGAAATGTAAATCTGGGAAACATTTACACTTGTTTTAATGACTAAAATCTGCATGCCATTTGCTAAGAACACTAACCAGCGTAGATGTTCTGCAGAAGCACTCGTACAACATGTGCCTCAGTTACAACTAGTTTGCAAAAAGTAACTGCAGCACAGTCACAAAACTTCAATTAACAAGAGTCCAGGTTCCATGCCTGAACACACTGAAGTCTTACAAAGCATAGGCTGATGTCCTTCATGCATCTCTGACTTGTGGATTTATTTTTATTTTTTTGTAATTTTTCGTATGCATGACTGGACATTTGCATGTCTGCATGATTCACAAGATATTTGCAGTTACGGATATTTGTTTCAGGAGGCATGCAGTAACAGCAAACGAAAAGAAAATACATAGAAAATCAATTTAAATCTATCTTTCCTCCATATAAATACACTCAGTATGCAATCAGTGAAAGGCAATAACAAGCACATGTGTTCTACAGAACCATATCAATTTCCAGGCCACTGCAAGAAATGAAACATGTTTTACAGTTAGGATTTGCCTTGTTTAAAGTAATGCACTAACCAAAACAGGTTTAAGAGCATAAAAAGAAAAGATCTCAAGCACCAAAAAAAAAAAAAAAAAAAAGCGTCAATAACAAAAGCAGTGTCTCGTCACGCGCCTCGCTTCCATTTCCTTATTCTGCAGCTCGAGGCAGTGGAAGTGGAAACCGAGCTCGCGCCCCGTTACAGATCCATCAGTGTTTTCTGTGTCGATCAGCACTGAGGAAATGATTTAAGAAGGCTGGAGCATCTTCTCACATTTGGGGGTTTGGGGTTGTGGGTTAGATGGGGAGGGGTGTGAATGTGACTTGAGTGAGATGCGAATAAAAGTAACACGTGTATCATCATCATCATCATCCTCATCCTCTGTAAAGGAGCTACAGGTGCTGTAGGCATGTTTCCACGACTATAAAGTCGTAATAACGCCGTATTAGTTAATAAAGCCGAGCTGATCACCGCAGGCGAGAGCCTAATGGCTCGAGATAAACTGCAGGAACGACCCGACACGTTTCATTTGCAGCAGATGAGGCGCTCGCTTAGATTAAAAGGCATGTTTCGCTATTTTCATTCGACCTGGAATGCAGTGCACGCTGTGAATTCACTTATTGATCGTGCACGAGCTAGGCATGCTCTAAGCATTCCCCGCGATCAGCACACGACTGCTTTATGAGACAGAGCAACTTCATTCCAATAATGTTATTGAACCTAAAACCAAGTCAGAGCCAACAAAGCAAAACCACAAAACAGCCACACCATGTGCAACAACAGTGACGAAAAACAACTGAATACTGAATGAGGTAATCTCCTGCATAAGGAGGTGCAACCCCCACCAGCAGCAGCAGCAAAAAAAAAAAAAAATCTGACATCCCTTATAACTTATTTATCCCTCGAGATCCACACAAAGAAAAATAACACAAAGGTACAAAACATTTCAGTGTCCGGCTGAACCAAACTTGTGGCAAACGACGAGCATGAGATAAGCCACTGCAGCATGGAAGAAGTACTACAAGTCAAGAGTCGGGTGTGAGCTGAGAAAAGCCTTTTTTTAGAGTTTGAGTCACGGCTGCGAGCAAAGCGACAGGAGATTCAAAGCGCGAGCGGAGAAACAAACACGTTTGCAGTTCTGCTAAAGTTGGAGAGAAGCAGGAGCTCGTGGGTGTCCGGGCTGAGCACAGACATGCTCCCCGGCTCGCGAGCCCTGCACCAACCGCTCACAACTGCACCGCTCGAGCCAAAGTCACGGCGAACATCAACTGGCAGCGCTGAAGCCATGAGCCACCGAATGCATGTTGTTTACTGACTCAATTATTCATATCGGAGCCGTATTTATCAAACAAGCTGGAGTGGTGGTGGTGGTGTTTTTTTTTTGCTGCACGCACGAGCGGGGTCGCGTAATTAAAAACTAAATGCCCGACGCTTCAGTGGCTTTAGCACACACCAAAAAAAAACGAGCAAAAAACAATAAATGACGTCGTACCAAGAGAAAATAACAACCCCAACACTCCTAATGAAACACTCGATCAGTAGTCCACATCGATTGGGTTCGATTCTGTTTGATTATCTTGATGATCTTGTTTAAACCAAACAAATAATAACAAAATAAAACAACCCGCATGCACACAGCAGAACGTGCAGCCACATTTTGAAGAGTTGCAGAAAAAAAAAGCGAGCAGTTAACCAGCAAAAAAGTTTCCAGCACCGCATTAGTCAATTTCACGAGGAAACCCGGTAACATTCCGTCACCGAGTGAGCGCAAACTTACCGCGGGAGATCCCACGACACCTTTCCCGGCCTTTCTCCTCACGATCTGATGGTTTATTAATTTTTCCAAATTTTTCTCTAATTTTTGGCTTTTTTTCGGGGCCTGAGTGGCTCGCTCTCCTCAGGCTGCAGCGCCAGAGTTCTGGGGCGCGAGCATTGTGGGAGTGTGACGTCAGGCCACTTTCACAAACTTTTTTACCGGGGCTTCTAAACTGTGTGTGTGTGTGTGTGTGTGTGTGCGCGCGCGCGTAATGAATCTAACGATTAATTATAACCATACTGAAGAGTTTCTTACAATTATTCGTTTTATATTTTTATGGACTGGACTAATATCATTTGGCAAAAGATTGCACGTGATTCGACACCAATCTGGGGGAAATCCATTCAACTGGCTTAGAATAAAGGAATGCAATCATTTGCATGAAGTTAGGATTGACACTGAGATTATACAGCATGTTAGATTTCTTCCATCAGGCAGTCAGTTCGTCTAACATTTCGTTAAAAAATTTATAAAATACTTTTCAGCAATATTTTCCTTCCATTTCACTGACAACACATGTTAGCACTTTATTTACGTTTTTAGACTGTTAATTAACAGTCAGCTGGTCTTGGCATTGCATTCAGGTATGTGCGTTTACTTATCCTCTCTTTATCGTTAATGAATAAACAGAAGCTTATTGTGCAGTACTCAGTCTGATAATGTCATTTAGTCATTTATCATTTCACCAGACAGGTCCAATAAACTACATGCACTACTGAAAGAGGCTGTTCTTACACACATGAGCTGTTTTGTTCTCTCTGGGTTTCTGCAGATTAAGCAACAGGTCTCAGTGGCTCTGAAAGCAAACAAACAAACAAACAAATAAATAAATAAATAAATAAGCTTTCTATTAACTAATATTAGCCAATACTGTGTTTATAATATTGTACTATTTAAATGTAATGTGTGTAGATGATGATTTCTTGTTTGAGTTTTAAATGCACCCCTCTCTAATAATATGCTCCTATAGAATAGGCTATTATTTAACATAAATAAATAATAATAATTATTATTATTATTATTATTATTATTATTATTATTATTATTAATGTCAATAATAATAATAATAATAATAATAATAATAATAATAATGAGGAGGAGGAGAAAGAAGGTCACATAAACTTGATTTTTTTTTTTTTTTTTTTTTTTTTTGCTGTGGTCTCATTTTACCTTGTGTGTTTTAGGGGAGAAAAGGAATCACTTCCAGGGCACTGTGAGCCCATTTCCTCAGCTCCCCAACCCCCAACCCCCCCTCCACACCAGCGACCCTCCTGCTGATGGATGTGTGAGTGGACAGAGAGAGAGAGAGAGAGAGAGAGAGAGAGAGGTGGGGGCGTACGTGCTAAACAGTACACTAGCATACTACAGTATGTAAATAGTATGTCAGAATAGTAGGCTAGGTGAAGCCAGTAGACTAGCACTGGTCACACTAAATAGTCTAATAGTGGTAGACTAGTAGAGGTGGGCTGTGGGTGTAGTCACAGAGGGGCAGTGTGCTCACTGGAATACAGTGCATTCCGACAGTTTGGGGGGTAACGGATACTTGGTGACGCTGTTTAGTGCGTGAGTGTGCGGGTTTGGACACAGAGGCAGGGGGAAGGTGAGGCAGATCAGCTCTTCCATAAGCTCCATGTTAAGCATGAAAACACGTTTTGTGTTCAGAGAAACAGGCTGACTAACTCCAGGAAGCCATACCGCCCCGACCATACTGCAGCCTGTGAGAACCACTGAACATTAAAATTAAAATAAATTAAAAAAAAAAAAAAACACCTTTATTTATTTGTTTTGAAGAACAGAGCTGAGACTGATGAAGGGGGGGAAAAAACGATCAAGACTCTTTTTCCTCATTTGGACGGATGATGAGCTTTGAGACGGAAGTGGCGCGCGCTTTATTTGGCGGAGGGAATAAATAAATAAAGAGAGAGAGAGAGAAAGAGAGAGAGAGAGAGAGAGAGAGGCTGGCTCTCTAAACCCGCGCGGCTGCCTGGATTCTGGCCAAAACTTTAATATTCGCTTTCTGCTTTTATTTATTCGCTTTCATTTGGTGATTAATAACACTGAGCACTGGTTCTACTACCTAACTGAGGTGAAAGTGCATGAAGCGACCTCAGATACCACTGCTGCTGGGGTTTAGTCAAAATACTAGCAATATTTTTTCATTAGAAAGAAAAATATTTTTGTAATTTTGAAATTGTACGTCCTGCTAATTGGTCTCAGTAATTTGGTGATTAATGAAAACAATCTAAATGTGAAAATTAAAAGAATTGAATATGCTTAACATTTTATACTGTTTTTTTAAACAATTATAAATTTTACAATTATAAATAAATTGTATTAGTAGTCAGCTTTTTTTGTTCTTTTTTCTTTTTTTTAAGGTAGGTAAGGCTACCTTAATTAGATCAAACAATAAGATGTAAAAACATCAGTTTCAGGAGCAATAGAGAACAGAGAATAAAAATATAAAGTGGTCCCATATGTCTGATTTCAAAAAAAGTTCTTCCCTAAAAATTCTTCCCATGTTGATGAAAAAAAAAAATGTAACCATAATTCTCTTTATTCTTTTTTTCTTCCAGGTCATTTTCTGTTATAAATTGTAAGAAATTAGGTGAAGGATTAATTATATAGCATCAAAATCGAACTTAAAATATAAATCCTAAATCACATGCATTCCCTCATTAATGTGTGTTGTTTAGCTTGCTTTGGTTGTGCACTTTTAATGCTTTGGCAGATCCTTTGGTAGATGGTTTGCACAAGTTCTAATGAACACATGATGTTATGTTTCTGATAAGGTGCAAAACACGTTCCCATTAAATGCATCATGCTGAGCAGTCACATGTGCTTGGACCACTCCTTGGGAAATGTTGGCTGTCTGCCGAAACGAATGAAAATATTTATTTCTTTGAAACCCAGACGCCTCACATTTTGACAACTTGGTAAAACTGTGTCTGGCCAAAAAACAAAACAACTGATGCTTAATTCAGAATTATTTACCATTTCCTACAGAAATGTTTGAATGAAAAATCTTATTTACAAATGTTATTCACTGTTAAATAAGTCAGTGTCGTTTGAAATCACACCATTCTTGGAAAAACCTTTAAAATCAGTAAATCTGAAAGAAGTGTATTTGTCAGCAAAGGGGTAGCTGGCAAAATCAAGACAGATTATGCCAAATACCATGTATATTATCACATTTTAAAATTCTGTTACTGCAATCCTACAGCTCAGATAAAGTTTATCTGAACCTTGTAACTTTTACAAGACGCTAAACGTAACTTTCCAAGCAATATCTACCATATAAAATAAGGTGAAATTTTGTGTTGAATGTGACACTGATCTACGATCCAAAACTTCTTATGATGCCTCCTCCTGCAGCTTATGAAGAGTCTCAAATGATTTAAACTATTTACTTTGCATTCATCTAAAAAATGTTGGATTTAAATGATGTCCACTCTTAAGATGATACTGACTTTTTGTAAATGTTTATTAGGCAAAAGATATCAAAAAAAAAAAGATGAGAATATGTACAATTTTTGTGAGTAAAGTTATTAGCCTAAGTGCCATGTTTCACGTAGTTGTTTTTTAAATGATCGAATATCATTGTAAATGCCAACAGGATTTAAATCAATTCATTGTGAATGCTTTAGTAAAAGAAATTGTCATGTTTAGCTGGCTGTTGTCTTGATCTGCATTTTAATGTTGTGTATGAACATTTATGTACATGTGCTATGTTTATATATGCCATGTGTATTCAGGGTCTCTTGTGAAAAAGACATTTACACTTCAGTGGAACTAATCTGGTTAAATAAAGATTAAATAAATACAAATATCTAAAACAAACAGGTTAAGTTAAGAGTTCGGGTTAGGAATATCGGAAGAGGTAGATGCTGAGAAATAGATAAATCAATTCTGAAGCATGTACTCCATGTTCACTCGATCCTTCTTAAAGTTTGATTCACAAATGCTGTTTAATTTGTATAGTAATGCATAATCTATTAATATAATCTATAATACAGTCTTAGGAAAAACGAGTTCTTCAAGCGTACTTTTGGGACGGTTATGGCTTCTTTGCCTCCTAAAGATTGTACTCAGTTGTTGTGTTCCACATAGAACCTTTAAAATGTTCCTTACAGAGACAAACCAAAGAGCACTTTGGTTCAGAGATCTAAGCCTTTACACGATTCTTACAATTAAAGGCGTGATTAAGTTTCTTTAGATCGCTGCCATAGAAGAAACATTTTTGATGACCTAAGGAAACTTTTAATTAATGGATCTTTATCCATTTTTTTCTTGGTACTAGAGACAACGAAGAGATCTCACCATAATTGTCTACGTTATGCGGAAGGAACTTTGCAGAAAATGATTATTCAACTTACTGCGGAAAAAACTTTACTGAGGAAAGTTTCTGTAGGGAACCTAAATGTTTATAGGGGTTCCAAAAAGTGGTTCTTCTGTGGAAGCTTTTTTGGCACCTGTTTTTAAGAGTATACCGGGGTGAAATGGTATAAAACATTTATAGGCTGGTAACTGTACAGTCCAATGTGTTTTTCACTCGTCTTTTCACTCGTCACTTTTCACATATTCAAAGAGGTTGATAATAAATGACGTAACAGTTCACTTATTTAATTATGTGATTAGTTAAACTGCTAGAATATATTATAAAAGAACATAAGATGATTGACATTAGCCTTCATGTAGAAATACCTTTTTCTAAGTAAGATTTTTTTTTTAAATAGTTAGGTATATTATTTATAAAACATTTTTTAAATATTCTAACCTATTCTAACACCTAACAATAATGACTTTTTGTGTATGTATTATCTATATCTAAATGTTTAGAAACTCAGAAAGTGTTTAGGAACTCTTGAGTTATAAATATGAGGTGGGCGACACAGTGCCGCCTCACAGCTTCAGGGTCCTTGGTCCATACCTGAGCTCGGGTTACTAATATGTGAGTTCCACATATTCCTGTGTCAATGTGTGTGAATGTATGTGTGCATGGTGCCCTGTGATGGACTGGCATCCCATCCAAGGTGAATTCTCGGCCAGTGGCTGGAGCTCCCCGTGATCCTGCCTAGGATAAAGTGATTACTGAAAATGAATACCTGAATATGAGGTGACACAGAGGCCAGATTATCATAGTCATTCATAAACATCGAGAAGATACATAAATGAAACTATAGTGGTTTGAAATGCCCTTATCTTCTGTTAGCAAAATAATTAAGAAGTTTAAAACAACCAGAGCTGTAATAAGCCTGTCTGGAAGACTACCAAGTGTTTTTTTTGTCCACCATGAACAGTGAGTAAGGCAAAACTTTCTCCAAGGATGATGGTTGGATATTTACAGAAGATGATAGCATAACTAATATAACTGAGTCATATCCACAATTAGAAGCCACCTCCATTCCAATAATATATTTGGACGGTGTGCCAGAACAAAGTTGTTTTTTTTTTGTTTTGTTTTTTTTTGACAAATGTAAGCACTTGGAATTCGTTAAATTGAACTGGAAGTTTGGAAGGAGCCCAGATCTATGGTCAGATGAGACAAAATAGGGCTTTTTTGCAACAAACACTTAAGGTGAGCTTGGAGTAATAAAAAAAAAAAAAAGGAAAAAGAAGGATGGTTATAGAAAAGAATATAATCTCCACTTTTATGTATAGTGACTGCAGAATCTAAAGTAAATGCAGGGGTGCCAATACTTGTGATACGTGCGGTTTTGTTAAAATATACATTTTTATACGAGGGTTTTTCTTATTTTCTAAGAATAATTTTGCATTTTTATAATTATTATTTAATTATTATTTAGCATAATAATAATAATATGTAGCACATGTTACATGCATGGCACTTATAATTCCAGCACCCTGAGGTAAAATGGCTTCCCAAGTCCCTGACTGCATATGTATGTGATGAATCAACCTTAATCAATTATAACTACTAATGTTTAAAAGAGGCAAGAATGGATCTACAATTGCATTCGTATTAGGTCCTAGAGAAGACAAAATCACTCATTGAGTAGCACATGTCCCAGGGCTGTCTTTCTATCTCTCTCCTTCTTATCGATTTCTTACACATTGGTTGCCTCTTTTAAACATCACCTATGCCACATTATTTAGCAAAAACTTTCTAACTCCGAAGGTGAGGCTGAACACACATGCAATTGCATCATTTTAAGGCTTCAGCTGAAGTCTTCTTTCATTATCTTATGTTTATTTACTGATGTAAAGGCCCATATATTTTTTGGGCTTGTGGTTCAGGGTGATTACAGCCAAGGGGTGGCCTGTCATTTGAGAGTTCCTTATTGATTTTAAAGTGCCGTTTGAAACGCCATGCGCCACACTGGCAGCCCTGCCAGCTCCCCCCTGCTCTCTCCACCTCAAACAGGCTTATAAAAAAAAGCCATTAAGAAGAACAAGGGGAGGGCAAGTTTCAAAGGCTCAACCACTCCTCTGCTCCAACCCAACCGGCTCCTAATTAGGATCTGATTAACCATGGGAGATGCAAATGCCAATTTCCTCCTTCACCCCTCCACAGATGTGATGATGGCCAAAATAGAAAGAGAAAGTCACAAAAACACACACAGTCTAAAGATTTCTTGTGGGGAAACAGCGCAATCATCTGTAGCTATTTATGAGTAAGTAGCTAGTGGTCAAGCCCCAAACATGACAATAGCAATTAAAAGAGTGGGCAATTTGTACACATCTGGAGTGGATTTCCTCACCAGAGGAGTCAGCGGCTTATAGAATTGATTCCTTTACTCCCTCTCTTTCTTTCTGCCTCTGAACAGGGGGTGCAAGGGTTTTGGGTGTTATTTTTTTAATCATGAGTGAGGGTTGGTGATAAACAACCCTTGAATGGTAGATGTACCATTCAACCACCAACAGAGAGTGTGGGAATTTTTCATAGCCTCATCACTTAGAACCAATGCCCTGTGACTTCCCAGTGATTTTAATGTCCTATTCACATCTTTGTATATAGTAAACCAATGAACTAGTCCTCTACCTCCAAATGTGGGAAGTCTATCTTAGGAAATAAG
This sequence comes from Pangasius sanitwongsei, assembly GCA_037576675.1. Taxonomy (NCBI): domain Eukaryota; kingdom Metazoa; phylum Chordata; class Actinopteri; order Siluriformes; family Pangasiidae; genus Pangasius; species Pangasius sanitwongsei. The sequence continues at coordinate 12,781,902 of CM075018.1, forward strand.
CATTTGCTTTATTTGTTGATTGTGGTTAACCTTCTTTTTTTTCCCAGGCAACACTGGATGAGCAGTTGTATACATGTAGTTACAGGATAATGTTAAGTTTGTGAACACAGAAAAACCCCCACAGATGTTTGTTTGGCTGGGAGGAACGGTTGGAGTAAATGAACTCAACCGCAGTCTTGATACATCTGAGAGGGTGATTAGGAGCTCTCTAATCTCTTCCTTTCTTTCTGTGTTGTGTTTACTACTCAAATTGCCCATATATACTTATTAATTAAACAGTGCCACTTCTCGGAACATGTAGGGAATTGAAATCGCCTCAGGTAACACACATATTATTAGAGAGTGCTTCCCCATGGTTTAAGAATGCAGTAATGTACCGTGGAGTGATATGACACACACACACATACACAGAGTGTGTGTGTGAGAGAGAGAGAGAGAGAGAGAGAGAGAGAGAGAGAAGAGGCTAAACCAATGGCTGGTACTGTATCGTGTGTTAGACAGTCGGTGTATTGGATCTGGCTGGAGCTGATAAAGAGCATGGGTGGAACCAGAAATGTCCTGGATAATGACATCATACGCTCCAAACCCTGTACTACTAATACTGCTAATCAAGCAATTATATAAAGATACTGCTTACTCCACACCCTCAAACTGGTGCATGCAAGAAATTAGCAAGAACTGTGTAGACATAACATATTCAATGTTCTCAGAATGAATTAAGCATGCTGAATGAGTGAATAAATGGTTTATTACTATTAGGCATTCAAAATGATGACAGAAACCCTTTATAGACAAAATTCTTTGTGCCACATGGTAGATTTGCAAAAAAGGAAACATTTGTTCTTTTGCTAAGTGAAAGCTTACTGCAAGCTGCATGTAGAAACACAATGAAAAGCAATTGTTTTAAGTTCTGTCTCGTGGCCTTTGAAGGTCTGATTCGCTTCCTCACCCGACCGACTTTTCAAAATTCAGGTAAGACAGAAGCAGACAGATGAGGCTCGCTTTGCATTCTTATCTCTGCCGTCATCTCTACAATGAAAAACTTTGTGTGACTTTGTCTGCAAGTGCGTGTACGTGTGTGTGTGTGTGAGTGAGTGAACATTTCTGTGTGGGGGGATGGGCCACAGTGTAGGGTAGGAGGGACAGAAAGAAGAAGGTGATAGACAGAAGAAAGAGTGGAACAACAAAAGAGAGAGGAAACGGTAAAAGATATGGTGATTGAATAGGGGGTTGGGAGAGGTTGTTACCTTAAATGCTTGCCTAGAAACCTTATCTAACCATTGCCTAGAAATATACTGGATTAAACTTGAAAACGAAATGAAAAGGAACTCATTTATCCATGCACAATCATTAAAACACTGAGGACATATTCATTACACAGAGAGAATGGTGACATCTCTCTGCCTCTTAAATAAAAAAAAAAAAAAAAAAAAAAAAAAAACAGCAACAACAAAACATTAGAACTATAATGTGTGTGCACACATTACGATGAGTTTAACGAAGTAACTGTGGAGGAAACTATTGTATTCTTCTTTAACACTGGAAAACAAAATCCATATTCCTCATTTGGGCAACAGTCATGTATTCTGGGTATGACAGTGTTTGATCATTCAAGTGAAGCAAGCTCAACAAGCCGCTATACAAAGCACCCAAGATAAAAAAAAAAATAAAAAAAACATACTTATGGTCTGTATTGCCAAATACTGGATTCTGTACTCACAGCTGAGTGCAAATGTTTGCATCCTCTATAATTTACTGGTAGAAAATGTACATTTTCCATTTACCTCATTTTTATAGTATATATACATACATACACTCACTATCCACTTTATTAGGAACACCTGCACACCTGTTTATTTATGCAGTTATCCAGTCAGCAAATCATGTGGCAGCACAATGCATAAAATCATGCAGATACAGGTCAAGAACTTCTGGTAATGTTCACATCAAACATCAGAATGGGTAAAAAAAAAAGTGATTTCTGTGACTTTAACAGCGGCATGGTTGTTGGTACTAGATGGGCTGGTTTGAGTATTTCAGAAACTATTGATCTCTTGGGATTTCCACACACAACAGTCTCTAGAGTTTACATAGAATGGTGTGAAAAGGAAAAAATTGTGTGTGGAAGGTTTGTAGGCTGAAACACCTTGTTGATGAGAGAGGTCAGAGGAGAATGGCCAGACTGGTTCGAACTGACAGAAAGGCTACAGTAACTCGGATAACCACTCTGTACAACCATGGTGAGCAGAAAAGCAACTCAGAATGCACAACATATCAAACCTTGAGGTGGATGGGATACAACAGCAGAAAACCACATCAGGTTCCAATCCTGTCAGCCAAGAGCAAGATAGCAAGGCTATCATGGGCACAGACTCACCAAAACGGGACAGTTGATGACTGGAAACAGACCAAGTGATTTATTTCTAATCCTCAACTGTCCAGTTTCGATCAGCCTGTGCCCAACAAAATACTGTGGTCAGAGGAAACAAAAATAGAACACTTTGCCAATAATTCAGCTTGTCATGTTTGGAGAAAGAATGGTTGTGTGTATGATCCAAAGAACACCATTCCCACAATGAAGCATGGGTGTGGAAGCATCATGATAATGTGGCTGCTTCTCTGTAAAAAAGTACTGGGGCATTACATGTCATCAAAGGAAACATGAATGGAGCGATGTATCAGGACATATTAGAAGAGAATTCATTCTCATCTGTCAAGAAACTGAATCTGGGCAGAAGATGAACATTTCACCAAGACAACAACCCAAACATATATCCAGAATAGAACAGGGCAGCCCTCTGTACAGCAAGCTCCAATCCCAGGCCATCAGACAGGCAAAGTGCAACTATGCACAAAGAATCCATGGTCAGTTCCGGAACACCAAGGACACATGGCAAGGTATGTGGCAAGGTATTCAGGCCATTGCTGACTACAAAGCTCCATCACATGTCTGTAATGGTGATGTCTTGCTCCCAGACACACTGAATGATTTCTATGCATGGTTTGAAGCACAGAACAGCCTGCCAGCAGGGAAGACCACCCCAACACCCCCCGGTTAACCCACGGACAGCTGCTGGTCCTGACAACATACATGGCCAGGTGCTCAGGGAATGTGCTGATCAACTTGTAGATGTCCTAACAGACATTTCCAACATCTCCCTGAGCCAAGCTGTCATCCCCATGTGCTTCTAGATGAGCACCATTATCCCTGTGCCAAAGAAATCATCCATGACCTGCCTCAATGACTACTGGCCCGTTGCACCTATCATTGTCAAGTGCTTTGAGCGACCAGTCATGAAACAAATAAAGAGCTGTCTTCCCACCACACTGGACCCAATATGCCCACTGTCCTAATCGCTCAACAGATGATGCCACATCTGCTGCCATCCACTTGTCTTTGACCCACTTGGACAAAAAGGACAATTATGTGAAGATGCCGTTCACAGACTTCAGTTCAACATTCAACACAATCATCCCACAGCAACTCACAGAAAAGCTGAACCTGCTGGGCTTGATCACCTCCCTCTGCAACTGGATCCTGGATTTTTTCAGTCCCTCAGGATCGGCAACACCACCTCCACACCACACTGAATACCGGCACTCCCCAGGGCTATGTGTTCATTCCACTGTTGTTTACACTGCTGACTCAAGCCTGTGCAGCAAAGTACAGTTCAAATCACATAATCAAATTTGCTGATGATACTACAGTTGTGGGTCTCAAAAGCAAGAATGATGAGTAAGTGTAGAGGAGGGAGGTGAAGCAGCTTGCAGAATGGTGTGGAGACAACAATCTATGTCTCAATGTTGATAAAACCAAAGAGATGATTCTTGACTTCAGGAGTACCAAGTGGACCAGTTGCCGCTGCACATCAAAGGAACTAGTTATCCTGTTTAGTTAATGTGCACTGACTTGTGTATTTATTGTCTCATATATTAATTGCATTGTTTGCACTCGTCTCATACTGTCCTGTATCTGCACTTTATGTAGTCCTGTGTACTGTTCCACTGTATTGTTATGTGCTGCACCATGCAAATGAATTTTCATTCCAATCTATACAAGCTATATAGAGGAATGACAATAAAAAACACTTGACTTGATTTGAAGATTAAAAAAAAAAAACATCACCTGGCCTTTTTCCAATCTGTGTAGGTTTCTTCAACATATATGAACAATTTATGTTCACAGTGCACATCACAAACTATTGAATGAACCAGGATATGTGTCTTTAATTATAGCCTACACTCTTAAGGTTAAATCTTGAACCTTTAGGAGTTCTTTGGTTGTCCTACTTGGGAAACCATAAAGAGTGTATGTAAAACCCCACAACTGAGTATTTCTGAAAGGGTTGCAAGTAAAGGAACCTAAGAACCCTTATCTATACAAAGAACCCTAGAGGACCTTTCTAAGGGTAATACTTTCTAAGAGTTTTTTTTTTTTTATTTAACTACACAAGGTGGTAGTTAAAAACACTTTAATGGACAAGGATATTTAGAACTACTACCAATTAAGGTATGCATGTAACATTTGTTGAAACATCAGCAGCACATGGCAGGAATTGCTTTATTTTTGTGCTGTGTCTGTGACAGTTGCTAAAAAAAATTCATAAGCAAATCAATTTGCATTGACAGCCAATAAAATTTATAAACCTATGGAGAAAAGGCAAATAATCATCAGCAATGCTGTTCTGTACACCATAACATAATTTGAATTAAAGTCCAAATTTCAAATTGAATACAAGTAACAATCTACTAATTTCTCATACAGATGAAGCTTCAGGCGAGACTATCAAATTTAGGTCCTGGAGGAAAGGTTTGTATTTTTCCATGAAAGTCACATTTAAATAACGAATTGAATCAGATGTGATATGAGAGGCTATGGCCCTTTGGGACTGTAGCTTGATGTTGAATTAAAATAACTGTCAATAGAGAATTTATTTTTTCTCCAGAATTCATTGTTATATCTCCAGTAACTTCTTTGTCCTGGTCAGGGTCGCAGTGAATCCAGAGTCAATACTAGCAACACTGGGCGCAAGGCGGGAGAATCCACCGAGAAATGGGATGCCAGTCTATTGCAGGGGACAAAGCACACACACGCACACACACACATTCACATCTATGGGTGATTTAGTGTAGCCAATCCAGCTACTAGTATGTTTCTGGACAGTGTGAGGAAACCAAAAAACCTGGAGGACAATCACCCAAACACAGGTAGCTTTTACCTACATACTGATGTAAATTTTTTTGACAGTGTATTTGCACAACCCATATTGACCTAACGGACAGTGGTATTTAATGGAAGGTTGTGAGTTCAAATCCCAGGAACACCAAACTGTTACTACTGGGTCCTTGAGCAAGGCCCTTAATCCTGATCTAATCAGCTGAATCACCTGTAAGTCAGGGTAAAGAAAGGACAGAAGCGCCTGCCATATGACTAAATGGAAATGTGCATGTGCTCATTAGCATAAGAGATGAATATACAGATATTCTGTCCCAATTCTGAAATATGTTACAAGGATATGTGAATTTAACAGACTGCACATAGGCAGTCTATGGACACACAGAAGTAAAGTCTGAAGCGTTGAGGCAGTTGATGGACATGCAGAAGTAATCTCTGAGTGCTGTTACTGCACTCAGGTACTCTTATAAAAGCGTCTAGGGTCTAGATACTGCATTAGTTGTCCAGCAGAGAAGCCATTTGGGATTTAATTTACTTTGTCTTTTCAGTGTTGCTGTTCCGCAGCATGGCAAGGGTTAAACATGCTCACCGTTCTTCGCAGTGCATTGTGGGACAGTATGCGATTCACAATGGCGGCGAAACCAAATCAATTTAAACTTTTGTATCTAAGTTGGATAAACGTAGCGGTTCTTTCACTTAATACACTTATTGACGCCACTGACTTGACGTGGGATGAAAACGGATACATTCTGTACTGTCCCTGCATGGGTAACTGTGCATTTTGCGACACTTTTACAGAAAGGTGTTTGTATCAACACGGGAATTATGCTAAACCTAACCGGATATCAGTGATGGAATTCTGCTGAAGTAAACCGTCGTCACCTTCTGTCAGAGCTGCTAAGAGAATGTGTTTATGCTTGTCTTTTGTCCCAGGTCGGTTTGGAAACCAGGCGGATCATTTTCTTGGCTCGCTGGCTTTTGCCAAAATGCTGAACCGGACTTTAGCGGTTCCGCCGTGGATCGTTTACCGGCATCACGCGCCTCCGTACACTAACGTGAGTGCTGTTCTCTAGCGCCGTTCACTCCCACGGCTCATGGAGTCATGACTCTGCATGCCATTAGCATCGAATCACTGACAGTAATTAGACCAAAATATAAGAGATCATACTGGGGCAATCCTAACCGACATCTTAAACAAAATAAACAGGAAGCAAGTGTTCAGTGCAAAGCAAACAAACAAAAAAACAAACAAACAAATAAATAGTAGCTCTACTCATCACAAGATAGTGATGCTTTCTCCACATTTCCTATAAAATGCATCTTGTCTGCCTACATTTAGATTACAAACTACCCAGTACGACTTCAAACTCCTCAAAGAATCTATCTATCTATCTATCTATCCATCCATCCATCCATCCATCCCAGTCCTTTAGGCTCCTAGCATGAATGTGAGGTTTGGATATAAAGGGTTGTTTCTGTGATGCCAGTTTGATGCAAGGCTTATCACAAGATCACTCACTTTATCCCTCTCATCTTAAGGAATTTAATTCATAGGAAGGTGACTAGACTGTGCACTATAAATGCGCGCATTGTTAGTTTAATTGCTTGAATTAAATCAATCCAGCCTCCAGCCCTTATAGATCTGTCCAGTGGAGAAACATTGTTTTGTATATTCAGTCTGCTTTCTGCTCCACTGTAACAGGTGCATGTGGCCTACAGCGAATATTTCCAGCTGGAGCCGCTGAAGCAGTACCACCGTGTGGTGAGTCTGGAGAACTTCATGGACCATCTGGCTCCGACACACTGGCCACCGGGCCAGAGAGCTGCTTACTGCTTCGAGTCGGCCCTCCAGCGGAGTTCAGATAAGAAGAGCTGCCCTATGAAGGTGCGACAGGTTTTGGTGGGAAGATGTTGCAGAGCATATTATAACAGCTATAGACTGAATGCCGTTGCTTTAATTAAGTCTTTGCTACGTGTTTGGGAGTATTAGACACTGACTTAACTCGTTTAAGATGACAGCCAGTATGCAGAAAAGCCCTTGAGTGACTCTGTGGACTGTATGTTCCTACCTGCGTCTTTGATAAAGAATAATGACACGGATTGCAATATATGCATAATTATATTAACAACAAAGGTAGCCATATGATGATCAGTATGATAATTTAGTATTACTTAATACAACACTTTTGGCGTATTATATAACAAGGTAGTATGTCTATTTTCTTTGTTTGGAAAAGACTCACAGATTAGACACTGGCAGAGTGAAATATGAAGATACAACTTTCAGCATTAAAGATGTATGAAATGCTATTAAGTCGTTTTATTTGATGGTTTAATAGAAGATGGTAATTAAAATGATTACGTGGTGTTCTTGGCATCAGTAATAAAGCCCTGACCCCTACTGGTCACATACAGGATGGGAATCCTTTTGGTCCATTCTGGGACCACATCGGAGTTGAATTTGACCGTTCTGTCCCATTTGGTGGCCTGTATTTCAGCTCCTACTACATTCCGCATTGGATTAAAAGGTATGAAATTGTTGACGTTTCATGATTTCATTACACTACTTCAGCTAGAGTGACTGATCACAAAAGTGTTTGATTTAGTGAGCCATCACAGAAATGCAGATAAATCCATTACGCCAGGTTTCCCCCAGCGGAGCACCCGGTGCTGGCTCTTCCTGGAGCTCCAGCCCAGTTCCCCGTGTTGGAGGAGCATTTGGACCTGCAGCGCTATGTTGTGTGGAGTGAGAGGATGGTGCAGGATGGGGAGAAGCACATCAGCTCGCTGCTTTCCAGACCTTACGTGGGGATTCATCTCCGCATTGGATCAGACTGGGTGAGTGCTGTGTGCTTGTTTACGCAGCACGCTGGGGTGCCTAAAGTCACAACACTGCTGTATTTGTGTCTCACAGTGTTGTGTTAAGATTTGCATTTCTTTTGTAACTGTAAATATGCGGAATGGTTTTTCAAATTAATCTATCAGTTTAGTGCGCCGATTTTTTTTTTCTTGAATCGTGTGGATTCAAGACGTTTGTCTCTTGTCTTTTCCATTTTAACATGACACTATTTTGGTATTGACTGATATCTGATACTGACATATTCTTAGTAACCGAGCCGATTCTGCATGAGTCTGAAGTTGTTATGTGCTGTGTTCACAAATAAGATCTGTATCATGTCTGTCAAAATAAAAATGCATCATTACCAATCCGACATTTCAGAAAATATCTGCCCCAGGACCAATATACAGTATCAAACTGGAACAACCCTAACTGCTACTGTTGTCACCGTCTTGCCATTTTTTAAATAGCTATCATTTCAAATGACTTTACTCGCAGTCACCTCAATCATATTACCAACTTGCATGGGAATTGAATGGTCACCTTTTGCTCTGTTGCTTGCTAGTGTTAATATAGGACGAGGGTGAAACTAAGCTTTTGAATCCTATAGGCAGACTGTAGACTTTACCGCCAGCCCTTTCTCAGTCTCTCATTCATTTTCTCACCTCCTCTAGCAAAACGCCTGCAAGCTGCTGCAGTCAGGCGATGCCGGTCCCCACTTTATGGCCTCGCCGCAGTGTGTGGGTTACGACAGACAGACAGCACTACCGCTCACCTTGACCATGTGTTTGCCTGACCTGAAGGAAATCCTGCGTGCCGTCAAGCTCTGGGTGAAAAAGATCAAAGCTCAGTCTGTCTACATTGCCACTGACTCGGAGTCTCACAGCTCCGATATTGAGAAACTCTTCAAAGGAAAGGTGACTTGACCTCCAATTGAGCTTACTAGCCAAGGAAGTGAAGAAAATGTTATTTGCTCATCCAGTGGTAAAATGTCAGTAGGTAGCATCAAATTAAGCTAGTATCTGATGTTCATGTTCAAAGCACACTTTTAACCTCCCCAGGTATTTAAACATTTTGCCTCGCTACTTTTAAAAGCCCTTACAAAATTTGGAGTAGCGATTCTTTTGTTAGGTGTTTGATGATATGAGAATTTGGTATAACAGTTATCATGGCTCTCATGAAAGGAATAAAACACGACAGCGTGCACTGTGACAGGAAGATAATCAGCGGCGGGTTGGTGTTATACATTACCAAGTGGATGGTTTTTCAATAACAGCATGTCCCAAAATATATTATTCCTCTTACTCCAATGCCACTTACTTATTTCTTAAGGAAATGTGCATCACATGTTTTATTCAGTTATGGTTACTTAATGTTATAGAACATCCATGAGACAAGTTAGTTCACGTTATCACCTATATCACCTGTGCTATAACAGTTGTAAACAGTCGTTTCCTCACCAGCCTCTCTTTTTTTCCCTCTTGTGTGAATTAATAAGACAGCAAATGCAGCTTGATGTGTTACTGAGACACCACAAACTGCAAAGTCCTGAAGACTTTCCAGTGTTGGAAAAGAAACATATTTAACCCTATACTTTAAGTGTTGACATTGGAGACTCCAAATATGCCAAATAAACATCTATGTACAGAAAGCTTCACCATATCAGCAATGACATGTATTTGTACACGTGTCCATATAGGTCCCTGTGTATGTTCTTACTATAAAAACAAAATTGTATTAGAATGAGCACATTTTCCTTGCAACCAGAACTACCATCTCAGCCATGCTCATGTCTGAGCACACTCTGACCAATCAGAATCAAGAATCCAACAGCGCTGTGGTACAAAGCTGATTAACGGCAGACGTGATAACTTGGGGATGAGATTATTAGTTTTTTTTTTCTTATCAAGATCATTTGGATTTCTAATTATTTTTCATTGTAGACTTATTTTATTGATCTATGTAGATTGACGTTGCCATTGATTGGTTTACAAGTAATTGCTGTTTAATCTCATTCTTTTTCTTTTATCCTGTCCACAACCTCATTTTTGCTCTCTCTTTTTATGCAGGTAAAGGTGGTCAGTGTTCATCCAGACGTGGCTCAGCTTGACCTGTATATCTTGGGCCAAGCCGACCACTTTATAGGCAACTGTGTCTCGTCCTTCTCAGCCTTTGTTAAGCGGGAAAGAGACATCCATGGCAGGTCCTCCTCCTTCTTTGGCATGGACTACCCTGTCAAAAAGGAAAGAAAAGATGAACTTTAGAAACCACCTTGCGCTGAAGTGTTCATAACTGTGAAAGCTGACTTTTTTTTTTTTTTTTTTAGTGATCTCAGGTGAATAGTTTACAGAAGAGTGAGGCTCAGAAGGGTTTTTGGTATAGTGTAGAAGGCACAAAAGGTTTCAGACTTATAACTCCATACAGAAGTATTTTTCAGGTTAGAACATTCCATGATCGAACACACCCGTATTGAAAAACAGTACACACATATAGTATTCACAGGCTACTGCCTTTCATGCTAATGTACTCCGGTTAATTTAGCTGTTTAGATGCTAAAACAAATGCTGATCCATGCATGTATGTTGTGTGCACATAAACAGTAAAATACAATAGGATATATAACTTTATGAACTAGAAGCCAGCTGACATTTGGTGTGTAATAGTTGTCTTATTGGAAAGCGATCCCCCCTCAGGAGCAGTAAATGATCCTCTGGATGCTAATTATAGTGGAGTGAGGAGCCCAAATTAGTCAGCTGGTTTGTGCTTAATAACAAACCTGCACACTACAGAAAAGGGATGCAAGGGTCTGTTCCTTCAAAAGTGAGCATACGGTATATGGTCTAGTTGTATAATTTTTGTAAAGCTGTTGGAGAATAAATTGTACTTTTTATTTGAATCTGCGCATACCAGCATTCCATTTTCTTATGAAGAAAATACATTTCAGTGGTCTGACTGTCTCGTTTTTATCTTGTTGTGATCCACTGGCTGTCAGAAGGCGTATACATGTTCTAAACTAGTGTACATGTCAGGGTTACTGTCTGTGTGGAGTATTTGTTCTCCCTATGACCATGTGGGTTTATTTTGGTTCTCTGGTTTCCTCCCATCTCCCCAAAAATATGATAGTAGCTGGACTGGCTACAGCAAATTGCCCTAGAATGTGTGCATACATGGTGCCTTGCAATGGACTGGTGTTCCATCCAGTGTGTATTCCCGCTTTGTAGCCAGTCCCAGGAATAGGCTCTGAATCCACCATGACCCTGACCAGGATAAAGTGGTTATTGAAGAAGAATTAAAAAGAAATAATGAATTAAAAACCTGCATTCAGCATTACTAAACTGAGTTTAGCCATCATAAGAACATAACCAAAAGTGTGATAGAATATCTCAGATAAAACCCCAGCTGTTAGTAGGGTTTTGTTTGATATGATCATGATCATGATAAAGGTTAGATTTGTATCAGTCAAATATGGAGGCTGTAAAGTCGATTTGTATTTTGCCCCTTGTTACACCATTCAGTTACACTGTATTTGTTATTTGAGCTTACATTTAAAAAAAAATGGAGGAAATTTTCACTTTATCCTGCCCCTTCCGCTTCAGGTCATGGTCTAATAGTGATGGGAATTCTGCCTGTTTTCAGTGAGTCAGATCATTTGGCTTATCTCCTCAGTAAGAGCTGTCTCTTTCAGCTCTCAGATCTCTCATTTCCATTTTCAGGCCATGCTTTTCATATTTTGACCAGTGATTGTTTCTTGTCTAACAATAGCTGAAATTATTTCATAAAATTGTATTCTACCTTAACACGTTGTACTCTAATTAACAAAATAACGGAGCACTGCATTTTATACATTCTATTTACATGTTTTCAAGGCATTACATATGTGCATTGACAAAACTCCTAAGCATCCCTGTATTCATTTTTTTGCCTGCTGTGTCTGTGCTTTATTAAGAAGATCGATTTCTGTTGATCCTGATCACTGACCTTTGTGTTCTGTTAACTGTTTAGCAATGGATGTATTGTTCGCAGGTCAAATTGACTTGTAGAACAACCTTGAACACGTATGCTTTTTTTAAGGGATAGAAAAGACATATACACACACAAAACCTCTCGTGTCTGGGGGTGCTCCTAGCAGTAAGTGTGTGTGTGTGTGTGTGTGTGTGTGTGAGATGCAAGTAAGACATGGAGGTAATGAACATAAACTCACCAATTTGTTTTATTTTTGTAAAAAGCACGTGATGCTGAATGATATTTCACCACTTTTTGTAGTTTATCCTCAGGTCAGTGACTCACACATAAAATAAATATGAAAGGGGCATAGCAGATGCACCAAATGCAGTAAATTAAACACATAAAGTTTCATGCTGAAAATATTTTGTATGGTAAAAGTAGAAATTCGGTTCAGTTTGGCCCGAACAGGCCTCAAGGTTCAACACATTCGACTACAAACAGTACATCTTCAGCGAGCAAGTCAGCTCTCAATGTTCACCTAATGGAGCTGATTCAAAGAACCGATTCAGAGAGTCGACTCTGTAGCGAACGACACATAACTAATCCAAACACACTGTATCCGCTGCAGCACAGACAGCTCACTCGCTCACTCCCACACACGGAGCAGCGGTCGTGCAGGAGCATGCAGAAATGGCTGACGGAGAGGGTTCCTGGGCGTGCAGGTAAAGTTCTTTCTCTACGTATTAACGTGTCATTTTATTGGAAACAGCGTGACACAGCAGTATAACAAGCTGTTGTTGTGTTTAGCGGATGGCGCTAGCTCGCTAAGCTAACTGCCGTGGTCGTAAACCAGTGAATGTTTGCCGTTGCTAGGCCGCTACAGAGGGAGGTTGCCGGGAGCTGTGTCCTGATTCAGCTAGCATTAGCTAGCTAGCTTGTTAGTTACCTACATTTGCAAAACCGTTATGCACTTTTGCTAGCTAACTCAAGCAGTGCACAGTTTGTCCGAGATTTAGCAGCGCTCCAGAGATGACAATAACCGTAGTGAGTGCAGGAATATCTTTCAGAAAATGTCAGACACGAGCTAAAGGCTGCTCTAGCTAGCTCACTAGGCTCATGTCAGCTTTTAAGGTTCGTAAATGAGCCTATTTATTAGCATAGCTAGTATATTTGGTTATCAGTTATGACCAGTTCCAGACAATATGTGCTAAGCAAATTAGATAAATTCTAGATAAAGTGGCCATCTATTGTGTTTGGGTTAAGCTTGAAAGAGTGGTTGTGGAAAGGACTGTTGTCAAACACCTTGAAAGAGAATGTAAATGTGTACATTGTGTTCATGAGCTAATACTGTAGCTGTTGGTGTGTCTCTTGCTGTTGTCTTAGGGTTAGTGTGATTTTCTAAAGAGACCAGTTATGTTCTCAACCTGGCCAACATTAGATTTACTTAGAATAAACTAGCAGTTTTTTTATTTTAATTTTTACATGCATGTCCACAGTACAAATAAGAACAGTATTGGTTATTGTTTGATGAGGAGTCATTTAGTAGTGGATCAGAGCATTGTACACTCCCTTTTCCATAACCTTACCTGACTAAGCACTAACAAGAATCTGGCCACATGTAAAATAATGACTTTCATCTCAGGATAGAACTGATTTAGAATATAATGAAATAACTTTATTGTTATACAATTACAATGAAATTTGGTTTGCAGCTCCCAGTAGTATAACAAAGCAAGAAATACTAGCAATACAAATATAGACGCACACTCACTGAGCACTTTATTAGGAACACTGTACTATACTGGGTAGGGCCTCCCTTTGCTCTCAAAACAGCATCAGTTCTTTGTGGCATGGTTTCCATAGGATGTTGGAAACATTCCTTTCATGCTGCGAACCTCCTGTTCTACCACATCCCAAACGTGTTCTATTGGACTCAGATCCGGTGACTGGGAAGAACATTGAACTCATTGTCATGTTCATGAAACCAGTTTGAGACGACTTTTGCTTTGTGACATGGTGCATTATCTTGCTGGAAGTAGCCAGATGGGTAAATTGTGACCATGTAGGGATGCACATGGTCAGCAACAATACTCAAATAGGCTGTGGCATTCAAGCGATGACTGATTGGTATTAACAGGCCAAAAGTGTGCCAAGAAAACATGCCCACACCATTACACCACCTCCACCATCCTGGACTGTTGACACAAGGCAGGTTGGGTTCATGGATTCATGCTGTTGGTGCCAAATTCTGACCCTACCATCTGTGTGCCTCAGAAGAAATCGAGATTTGGTCCAGGCTACGAGGATCAGCCCAGGCTACATTTTTCCGGTCTTCAACTGTCCAGTTTTGGTGAGCTTGTGCCCATTGCAGCCTCAGCTTTCTGTTCTTGACTTGTAGCCCATCTGCCTCAATGTTCGATATGGTGTTCATTTTGAGATGTCTTCTGCTCTCCACAATTGTACGGAGTGGTTATCTGAGTTACTGTAGCCTTTCTGGCCATTCTCTGTTGACCACTCTCATCTGCAGCCTTTCCATCCACAGAACTGCTGCTCTCTGGATGTTTTTTCTTTATTGCACCATTCTGAGTAAACTCTAGAGACTGGTCTGCGTGAAAATACCAGGAGATCAGCAGTTGTAGAAATATTCAGACCTGTCTGACACCAACAATCATGCCATGGTCAAAATCACTGAGATCACTTTTTTTTTCCCCCATTCTGATGGTTGATGTGAACATTACCCAAAGCTGCTGGCCTGTATCTGCATGATTCTGTGCATTGCATTGCTGCCACACGATTGGCTGATTAGATAATTGAGTTCCAACATGGCAATGGACTTGCACTGAACAGTATAATATGTACTAATAGTATAAAGATAACAGTAGAATGGTCTATATTGAATTCCCTAAAATAGCTTAAGTTTATGCACTTTCTGATGTGTGATAATGCAATAAAATGTGATCTGAAATAAGTAACTAAGATCAGATCTGCTGTTCAAACAGGGGAGTTTGAGTTGATTTTAGATGTTCTTCCACTGTGCCACAATGGGTGTGATACAATCCTGACAGCAACATGTTCTTCCACTTGAAAAGTCATAGCAGTTCACACTTCTCAATTTGTGTGAAAAGCTACAAAGATTACCTATGAATTCATACCAGTACCTTTTGGCTTAATTCATATGAAATCAACCGAAATCCAGGATTTGTATGATTTGCTCATGAGATTGGGTTGGACTAGCTAATGTCTTCAGCGTTGTTGCCAAATTGGTGAATTTAGTCACATTTGCCTTTTTCATAGTCACTGTGATTTTAAAAATGTTTTGAAACAATGAGCTATTTTAGCTATTTTTTTTTTTTAATATTTAGTATTTTTTTTAAATGTTTTTTTTTTTTAAACAAAAACACTACATTATCTACATTTGTTCAGTGGGTTAAGCCAATCACATGCTTGTTGATCCCACTACACAAATCTCTCCCCTGCCAGTAAGGGTAATTTTATATTCCACCAATCTCTGAGTATTGCTGAACGGTGCGTTTGTGCTTACAGGTCATCCTCCAGGTAGGCCATGCATGCAGTAACATGCCAGAGAAAAAAATGAAAAACATTTTCTGAGGAGGAGTTATGCATATAGATTTTGAGTGGGAGGGATTTGGCAACACTGGTCTTCAAACTTCAGCATAAGGTTGTTTGTGTGTAGTCTGCTGCTTTTCAGGCAAACTGCAGAACTTGTTTGAGGGTACATTATTTGTTAAGACAACAGCATTTAAGCATCTTCTGTTCTTATTGCAGGTTCTGATGCTGGCAGTGCCATCACTGTGAATTAATACCGCAAGCAAATAAATCGATGCCGGCAAGTGCGGCAAGGTGCAAGTAGGAGCAATCATGTCCAGAAGCAAGAGCTCTGAGTCTGTGAAAGTTGTGGTGCGGTGTCGCCCCATGAATGAAAAAGAGCATGCTGCAAACTTTGAGAGGGTGGTCTCTATGGATGTAAAGTTAGGCCAGATTGTAGTGCGCAATCCAAGAAGTGGGTCCACTCATGAACACCCCAAAGTTTTCACTTTTGACTCGGTCTACGACTGGAACTCGAAGCAGGTTGACCTCTATGATGAGACCTTCAGGCCATTGGTGGACTCAGTATTGTTGGGCTTCAACGGCACCATCTTTGCTTATGGACAGACAGGTACAGGGAAGACGTATACAATGGAAGGGGTACGCAATGACCCAGAAAAAAGAGGCGTCATTCCCAATTCCTTTGAGCACATTTTCACACATATCTCCCGATCACAGAACCAGCAGTATCTGGTCAGGGCATCATACCTGGAGATCTACCAGGAGGAGATCAGGGACCTGTTAGCCAAGGACCAGTCTCGTCGCCTGGAGCTGAAAGAGAGACCTGACACAGGTGTTTATGTCAAAGACCTTTCTTCATTTGTCACTAAAAGTGTCAGGGAGATTGAGCATGTTATGAATGTAGGGAACCAGAACCGTTCAGTTGGCTCAACCAACATGAATGAGCATAGTTCCCGTTCACATGCCATATTTGTTATCACTATTGAGTGCAGTGAGTTGGGTCCAGATGGAGAGAACCACATCCGTGTTGGGAAACTCAATTTGGTTGACCTGGCAGGAAGCGAAAGGCAGACAAAAACAGGTGCTCAAGGAGAACGACTAAAGGAGGCCACCAAAATCAACCTCTCTCTGTCTGCTTTGGGTAATGTCATTTCTGCATTGGTGGATGGCAAAAGCACTCACATTCCGTACCGAGATTCCAAGCTCACGCGTCTGCTCCAGGACTCGCTGGGAGGTAACGCCCGGACTGTTATGGTGGCCAACATTGGACCAGCCTCCTACAATGTAGAGGAGACTCTTACTACGCTACGCTACTCGAACCGTGCCAAAAACATCAAGAACAAACCCCGCATCAACGAGGACCCCAAGGATGCCCTTCTACGGGAGTTTCAGGAGGAAATTGCTCGTCTGAAGCAGCAGTTGGAGAAACGATCAGGGAAAAAGAAGAAGAAAGGTCAGAAGAGGAGGGTTGGGGAGGGAGGAGAGGAACTGGATGACGATGTGGAAGATGAAGATGATGACGAGGAAGGGGCAGATGGGGATAAGAACATAGCTGATTATTGGCGGGAGCAGCAGGAGAACCTGGAGAAGGAGAAGAAAGCCATTATGGAGGACCACAGCCTGGTGGCAGAGGAGAAACAGCGACTGCTTTTGGAGAAGGAGAAGAAGATGGACGATCTCCGCCGGGAAAAGGAGGCATCTGAAATGCTGGCAGCCAAAGTCAAGGTAACTTGAAAGGGCTAGCCATGGCCCTAATATTACTTTACAGCCTTTACTTTGGCGGAAACATCAGGCAGTAAATAACCTGGCCTTTTAGACTGTAACGTTCACTGTTTTTGCTCTTACTCTAAGGCTATGGAGAGCAAGCTATTGGTGGGAGGGAAGAACATTGTTGACCACACTAATGAGCAGCAGAGAATTCTGGAGCAGAAAAGGCAGGAAATTGCTGAACAGGTAAAGCTACCATATGACAATAGTAATCCTTCTTGTATATGTAGTGTGAGCAATATTTATCTGTTTACTGTAATTAGTGCTTTCTTCTCAATCTTCTTTGGCTACAGTAGAAGTAAATTTCTATAATAAATGGCATTATTTTTGTTTTACAAGAAAAGCTATGTTCAAAGATTTATAAGTAGGAGTTGAATGTGCACCATGATTTTGGATAAACAGCATTTGGTGCCTACTGAATGCATACTGGATTATGCTATTATATACCCATTCTTCTACTTTTTTTTGTTTGCTTTCTTGTATGTGTGAGTAGAAAAGGCGTGAACGGGAGATGCAGCAAGAGGTGGAGTGTCGTGATGAAGAGACTCTTGAGCTGAAGGAGACGTACAGCTCACTGCAACAGGAAGTTGACATAAAGACCAAGAAACTGAAAAAGGTACAGCAAGATATAATAATAAAATTAAATATATGGATTTGTAGTTCCACTAGTTCCACTCATAAGATTAACTCTACACACAGCTGACCAGATAGATGGCTGGGTGGTGCACGGATCTTAGCACAGCAGTGACACTGACACTATAGTGCATCTGGTGTTGGTAAAAGTGTATTAGGGTTTTAAAAAATTTGAATCATTAGACACACCTATCTTGTTGGTGCACCTGGAGGGGGAAAGAACCTGATACACTTGTCCCAGTGCCACACACACTGCCATGCCACCAACATATTGCTGAGAATGATCCACCCTGCAAATAATATATGGTTGTCCCTTTCCACTGATGAATGGGGTACATGGTGTCTGGAAAATAATGTTAACAACAGTCAGTAATTATACCTACAAAAAAGAGCACCTATTTACTAGATAATATTGTACACAATGTAGTATAGTAAGAGTTTAGAGTGTATTGGATTGGTGCTGCATTCAATTCAATTCAGTTTTATTTATAAAGCACTTTTAACAATGGACATTGTCATAAAGCAGTTTCACACAAATAAATACATTCAGCATATAAATTTTAAATGTAGGAATTTATCCCTAATGAGCAAGCCAGAGGCAATGGTGGCAAGGTAAAACCCCCTGAGACGATATGAGCAAGAAACCTTGAGCGGAACCAGACTCAAAAGGGAACCCATCCTCATCTGGGTGACAACGGATAGTGCAGTTATTTAAAAAAATCTTTTCTGTAACTGCGTACTACATGATCAAATAGTGAAATTGTGTAACCATGAATTTCATTACAGTTTTCACATGAAGTCTGTTTTGTTGAACTTAAGCACTGTTCACTGATGCAGAATTGAATGCAAAACTTTGTGGCAATTGTAGTCCTAAAGCTATCATAGCAATTGTAGTCTTAAGCCATCGTAGCATAACTGTTCATATGAATGGTCCAAAGCCATCTTCATGGTTTTTAAGTGGTACCATCCTCAGTAATCTCGGTGATCTTCAGGCTGTCCATGTGGAGCCGTCCTCAGCAGCAGCGAGTGATTTCCAATTGATGAGAACTCCAACCAGACGTAAGGAATCAGGATGGAACAGGCAGGTCTGGAGAGCAGAAAGGGTCAGGATCACTGGTATCTCAGGAGTAGCATGTGTAGCTCGAGAGACAGGGAGAGATTATTAGGTATGCTTATTGTCCTGTAGTGGTTAAGGACAATGTACTTTGCATGCAGAGTGCAAGCAGGGACTCAGCCAAGACTAGATGTGACAGCATAACTAAAATGGAGAGCCAAAACGTAAAACAGACATGAGGGCGCCCTGGGACACAAAGCGGCCAGCCACTCCACCATCAACGAACCTGAGTGAATGCGTGAGAGTTACAAAGCCATCTTTGTAGCTTTCACCCAGTTCACCACAACACTCTATGTCCGTGAACTTTCCAGATCTGATCCTTTACCTAAGAGAAAACTATTCACAAATGACTTGACTAAACAAATATGATTTCAGCCTAGACTTAAACACTGAGACTGTGTCTGAGCCCCGAACACTAATTTGGAAGGCTGTTCCATAACTGTGGAGCTTTGTAAGAGAAAGATCTACCTCCTGCTGTAGCCTTCACTATTCGAGGTACCAACAAATAGCCTGCACCTTTAGATTGAAGTAGGCATGGCAGATCATAAAGGACCAAAAGTTTTCTCAGGTACTGTGGCGTGAGACCATTCAGTGCTTTATAGATAAAAAATAGTATTTTATAATCAATACGAAATTTGATTGGGAGCCAATGCAGTGTGGATAAGATAGGGGTGATGTGGTCATATC
>CM075018.1:12801729-12824497 GCA_037576675.1 Pangasius sanitwongsei
AAGGAAGTTAATAAGCATCCAGTGTCTAATGTCCTTTACACATTCCTCAACTTTATTAAGCTGGTGTCTGTCATCTGAGCCAGGAGAGGGACGTTCCCTTAATGCCAACATTTTCTAGGCTATCGAGGAGAATAGCATGATCAGTGGTATCAAAAGCTGCACTAAGGTAAAGCAGCACAAGCAAGGAGACAACCCTGATCAGAGGCCTGTAGTAGGTCATTTACCTTTTTAACCAGAGCTGTCTCTGTGCTATGATGAGGCCTAAATCCTGACTGACTGATACATTTCATGAATGGTATTCCTATGTAGGTATGAGCATAACTGCTGTACTACTGGCTTTTCTAGGATCTTGGAGATAAAGGGGAGGTTTGATATTGACCTTTCGTTTGACAGGAGTCAAGGTCAAGATTTTGTAATCGGAGGTTTCATAACTGCTACTTTAAATGATTTAGGTAGATTTAGGTATGTTTCTATTGTGGTCTTATTCCTAGTTAATTTTGCTACAGTATTAAATAGGAATCTATGATTATTTTTGTTATCTTCAATTAGGGTGGAGAGATACATTAATCTAGCAGCACTAAGAGATTTTCTATATTTCAGCAGGCTCTCCTTCCATGCTGTTTGAAATACTACCAAATTAGTTTGGCACCATTTACGTTCTAATCTTCAAGTGGTCTGTTTTAAAGTGCCTGTGTGATCGTTATACCAGAGTGCTAGCTTTTTCTCTCTAATTATCTTTCTTTTAAGTGGAGCTACCATACAGTAGTAGTATACCATGTAGTGGAACGTTGACTCTAAACATTCAGTTGCTTGAACAAGTTCTTTGGGATCAGATGGTGATCCAATCATAGTTGATAACTCTGGGAGATTATTGATAAAACTCTGTTCAGCAGCTGGCGTGAATGTACATTTGACATGGTGGCGTGGCGTGGTGCATATATTATGGTTGCCAAATATGAAAAGAGATGAGATAATGATCCGAGATAACTTCAGACTGTGGGAAATGAGACTATTTTTTTCTATATTTAATCCGATTGTTAGTATTAGACCAAGAGTGTGACCACCATTATTAAGGGGTCCTGTTACATTCTGATTGACCCCTACTGAATCTAGAATGGACACAACCGCTGTCCTCAGAGGGTCTTCTGGGTTATCAAAATGAATATTAAAGTCTCCAACAATTAGTGCTTTGTCTAAAGAGAACCAGGTTAGAGATGAAATCTGCAAATTCACAAAGGAATACAGGAAATGAGAGCAGCGCCTTACCGAGTGGGATCACTCTCACTAACCCGCTCTGTATTCTGGATGTGTAATGCTGCTGTCTTCTCCGTCAGAGTGATAACTAATATACACTAGCACATAAAAAGCTATTACTAACGGCGGGGGAAGAATGACTAAACATCCCGCACTCGACACACTGAACAAGCTGAATGTTTGCTATGTCGAGCGTTTAACGTACCTTAATCGATGTATATTATAAGTTAATTATATAAATATTATATATTTATATAAATTATATAAATAAGATTTATTATAAAAATATAAAGGCTGTAATTCTGATATGAATAATGCTGCATGTCTCTGTTAGAAGCTGTACTCCTTTGCATACTCCTTCTGCCGGCTGAATGTCCTTAACGGTTACTATTGAATATCAGATTAGACAAGATCAAGTACATGTGAGTACACGTTTTTAGGTTTAATTGCAACTCTTCCTTTTTTTTTTTTTTTTTTTTTTCAAGGCCAGCTGTCCCTAGAAACTCTCCCGCTTCCTCTTTCATACTCACCCATGACTACACCTGATAAATTTATTTTTGCCTGTAAGTATGTGTATAGTTTTTTGTATTGATCTCCATGTTTTGTCTCGCTCAGCTCTTTGCCAAGCTACAAGCAGTGAAGGCGGAGATCCATGATGTCCAGGAGGAGCATATTAAAGAGAGACAAGAGCTGGAGCAGACACAGAACGAATTGACCAGAGAACTCAAACTAAAGTATGAAGCTTTCACATCTCTTTTCTGTGTCTCTCTTTATGTGTAACGATTTTAAGAGTTGCTCCTGAGCAATGTGTCATTTCCCCTGCGATCTCCTCCCTTGTTTGTGTTTTATTTTGTACAGATTTTGCTTTTGTCTTGTTCTTACTTGTTAGCAATTCAAGCACCTCTGAATCATATAAGCTTCCCCTGTTACAGTGTTGTCGAATGTGTGTGCAATTCCTGGTGTAAACAAAAGGTGGATATTGCATAGAAAATGCTCTGAAGGTGGTTCTCTGGAATTATCATATCTCTGTGGTGAAGCAGACTGGCTGAAAGTAGGAACTCGGTACTGCTTCAGTGGGTCCTATTGTTCCTATTCAGTTCATGAACAACAAGATCTGCTTGTTCCACGTACCACTTTGACCTCTGTTTTGTTCTTACCAGGCATTTGATCATCGAGAACTTCATTCCTTTGGAGGAGAAGAATAAGATCATTTCGAGGGCCACCTTTGACGAGGAGGATGACACCTGGAAAATGAAACCCATCACCCGTGTTCAAGAGTATGTAAACACGTGTGTATGTGCATACTAGCACGGCTGTATTAGGACAAGTCTTTAAATGATTACAGTTTACTGTGCACTGTGATTATCTTCATGAGAGTTGTTTGTAATTTTTTTTTTCTCAATTTTAATTCAATTTAAGATAGATTTATTAGCATGAATGTATACTGGAGTACAGTTTGAGAATAACATCTATATGTAATAACATCACTAATATTAGCAATAGTTATAGCATTACTAGCATTCAGAACAGCAATAATAGCATTATCGTAATAACAAGAACAGTAAAAATTCTTCGTCTCTTTTCTCTCTCTGTCTCTCCATTGCTCAGTGATCAGCAGATGATGACCAGGCCAGTGTCTGCAGTGGGATACAGGAGGCCGCTGAGTCAACACGCACGCGTGGCCATGATGATGCGCCCTGATCCCAGATATAGGGTGCGTCTACATCAGGATACACCACACACACAGTGTTGGCATTAGGGATGTAACGATCAGATGACTTGGATCAAATTAATCAATTTAAAAGGCAACAGTTGATATTAATTGAGACAACAGTCAAAGATTTATTATAATTAATTCAAATTTGATTATTACAGATTATAATGGATTATTTATTGAGTAGTATAGAAAAGAACGGATAAATGGTGTATGGGGAAAAAATATTTTTGTGTAAGTAAGAAAGGTAATTTGCCCATAACTCTGATATTTAAAATAATCTACTCTGCACCATCATCTTTATTCACAAATTAATGGTAGGTCTCACCCCGGAGTCTGAACAAAGTTGGTCATATATTGTTCAGCGGCTACTAAATTGAGTCATATTGTAGCAGATTCAGTGGTATCATCCGCCAATAGGTGGTGGAGGCATTATGTTTTCGGGTCGACCATCTGTTTGTCTGAGATTCTCGTTAGCATGATATCTCGAGAACGAGCGGTTGAATGTTTGTAGGATTTATATGGAATTATCATTGTAACCAGCAGATAAACTCATTAGATTTTGGAATTGATCCAAATAGAGTCAAGGTCACAGCAAGGTCAAACGTCTGGAAAAAGTTTTTTTTTTTTAATAGCTTTCTGTTTGATGTGTATTTTAAGGGTATTTGAGGCATACAAGTTAGTAACAAGAAGAACTAGACTTTGTGCGATGGAGGCATCCCCATCTAATTGTTTTGAATTTTTTGTACATCAATTTTTCAATCAGGAATAAATAAGAAATTTGCTTGTTCTTTAACTTTGTCCTTACTGCACCACCCTATCTCTCAGGCTGAGAATATCCTGATGCTGGAGCTTGACTTGCCCACCCGCACCACTAAAGAGTACGAGGAACCCATGATCGCGCCTAAGGTGGCTGCAGCTTTGGAAGATGCGCTGAGGGAGGAGGATGACATCCAAGTGGATGCTTCAGCCTTGGGCCATGGTGGATTCAACAAGAAACCAAAAACAAGGTGAGAACTCCTCCTTGCTGATGATTCTCTCCACTTTCTTTCTCAGTTTGTCTGAAATGCCCCCTGTTCTTGCACCGAGTGCTACTTTGTAGTCCTTTCTGACACAATGAGTGTATCATCATGGTGAACATCATGATGCTGCTGA
This sequence comes from Pangasius sanitwongsei, assembly GCA_037576675.1. Taxonomy (NCBI): domain Eukaryota; kingdom Metazoa; phylum Chordata; class Actinopteri; order Siluriformes; family Pangasiidae; genus Pangasius; species Pangasius sanitwongsei. The sequence continues at coordinate 12,805,853 of CM075018.1, forward strand.
TTGTGCTGATTCAGTTCAAGCAAGCTACAGGTGGAACATCTACTGAATGTCGCTAGAGGCCATCAGTAGACATTTTTGATTCACTTTTCAATGGCTGTTATGTTGTCCATCATACACTCATTGTCCACTTCAAATGAAACACCTGTACATCTGCTCATTTATTGCAGCAGTGCAATGCATAAAGTCATGCAGATACAGGTCAAGAACTTCAGGTAATGTTCACATCAAACATCAGAATGGAGAAAAGAGTGACCTCTGTGACCTTAACCACGGCTGGTTTGAGTATTTCAGAAATTGCTGATCTCCTGGGATTTTCACACACAGTAGTCTCTAGAGTTTACACAGAATGGTGCGATAAACAAAAGAAATGATTGAGCGACAGTTCTGTGGGTGGAAATGCCTTGTTGATGAGAAAGGTCATGAGGAAAATGGCCAGATGTATTCGAGCTGCCAGGAAGAATGTAGTAACTCATATAATCACATATAATCTTTACAACCTTGGTGAGCAGGAAAGCCTCTCAGCATGCACAAAACCTCGAATCTTGAGGTGGATGGGCTACAACAGCAGAAGACCAGATTGGGTTACATTCCTGGAAGCCAAGAACTAGAATCTGAGGCTATGTGACCATGAGGGCACAGGCTCATCGAAACTGAATAGTTGAAGATGTTGAAGAAAAAAAAAATCACCTGGTCTTTTTCTGGTCTTCAGCTGTCTAGTTTTGGTGAGCCTGTGCCCTCATTCTGATGTTTGATGTGAACATTAGCTGAAGCTTTCGACCTCTAACTGCATGATTTTATGCATTGTGCTGCTGTCACATGATTGGCTGATTGCATAACTGAATAAATGAGCAGGTGTACAGATGTTCCTTTTAAAGTGTTTGGTGAGAGTATATGTGTGTTTGTGTGCATTACTTTTTTAATTTCACATAATGTATTGTAAACTTCTCTTTTAAGTAACTTTTTTTTTGCTCTCCTGCCTGTGATTCCTTCTTTTCCAGCCGTCCCAAAACAGGCAAGAAGGTGAGCACCCCCACGTCAGCCCACAGCCCTTCCAGCTCAGGATCCCCACTGTACCCCCAGTCTCGTGGCCTTGTGCCCAAATAACACCTCTTAATCCTTCTCCACATCCTTTAGCCTTCTAAACAGACTTTGTGCTTTTGGCCATGTTCTGGAACTACAAACTGAAGGTTATTGTTAATAAAATCTCCAGATTATAAAATGGTATACTTAAAATGTATGCATTAATGCAGACCAAGATACAACTTCCTCTCTTTACTTGGGAAAAAAAACTTGAGCCTCCTTTTTTTTTTTTTTGAATAAACTTTCAGCAAACGTAATTAGGACTACTTTAGATGCTCGGGTTCTGCTGCTGACTGGTTTAAAACACTTAAAAGTGCAATCACAAATGGAATTTTTTTTTTTTAAAAAAAGAGCTTTCCTGAAAAGGATGAGCAAGCAGGTTTCGTGACATCGGCGTTCAGAGGTGTGTTGCTGTCTTATGTAGAACATCAAAACTGTTTTGTGTCTAGTCTTACTGATAATTGAGAGTAACATCCTACAACCTCTTCCTGTTCTTATAGTGCAGTGGCACAGAGAATTGGACCACAGTTGGCAAGAACTCCATTGTATGTGCAGATGTTAGGTTGAATCTAGCTAGGCATGTATTTTTGTTTTAAATTGTAGGTTTAACAAATTGAAAGGCTCACTTGAGGATTTCACTGGGTGGGAGCAAGCGTTCCACCCGTTTGCCTCCAAATATGCGCTGTAGTGTTATCTGCTGAGTGAGAAGAGCATACTACATCCCAGGTCCAGTTTCCAGCAGTACCTGAATCCTTCCTCCCATTCCTTTTAGCACTAGGAACCAAGGATGTGAGGAGAAGAGGGGTCAGGGAGTGAGTCTGGATTGGATTGATGTTAATTAGAGCTGTAATGCTGTTCTATTTGGGTCACCCTAGTTGGAAGGATTGGAGTGGGGAACTTAACAGGTCAACACACACTGAATAATCAGGGTTCCAAGGTGCCTTACCTTCCCTTTTTTCCACAGAAACAGAAGAGACTTTTGGTCTTCCTTTTGGTCAGTGTGTCCCTTGGAATAAACAGATTGTTTTAAATTAAAATCTAAATTCAAGTGCTAGTGCAATTAAGCAACAAAGGAGTGTAAGTTTGGACCATCACAGTTGTTTTGGAATATCACTGTGCTTTTCCTTTCAGAGCATCTGTAGATGGTGAGTTTCTGTTACTTCATTTTGTCCTATAAAATCCAGTTTATAGAACATTTAAAACAAAGAACACATTTCTCTGCTTTTTCAGCATCCATATAGCACTCTCACTATAAATATATGATGCTGGTAGAATTTTTTTAGAATTAATTTTGTTTTTGTAACACTAATAAACTGCAATATGCTCCTTACCCCACCTTCTGCCTTACCAATAAGGGTGACACCATTGCTTGCTGCTACTGTAGGGTTTAATTAAACCCGTGTATACAGTGTGTGTGTGTGTGTGTGTGTGTGTGTGTGTAGAAATGTCAGTACATAATTCTCTTCTATACTGTTGAAATAAAATGGCAAAAAACATTAATAGTCTCATAGCAACATTTAAAATGCTAACTTATCATACTGAACTTGTCTGTTTTATATTCAAGCAGCTATAGGTACCTTTTGTGTTTCTTTGGCATAGAATGTATTGTTCTTTTTATTTGTATTATTTGTATTATTTAATGTTGTGTACAAATATATTTTTGCATTAATGATTTTTAAGAGACTATTTCGTGTTGTCTTGTTCCTGTGATGACTTCAGAATTAATTTCAAACTTAATGCATCTTAACTTGTTGCAATGTTTAGCTTCTTCTCAATGCTGTTTTGTGTGTTGTTACAATGATTTTAAAATAATAAACAGGACAGCCATTTTGTTAAACTATGTAGGAAATAACTTTTTTTTTTTTTTTTGGAAAAAAAAGAAAAGAAAGAAAGAAAGGGAAAAAAGGCACTAATGAAAATGCACATCCTCTTTGTAATGCTTGTTTAATTCATTCAGTCATATAAACCAAAACCTGAACCCAGCTTTGTCTTACTTCATTTTAGACCAAATAACTATTCAACATTAATGCACTGATTTTAACCATCAATGAATGAAAAGAAAAAAAAAAAACCCTTAGTGTCTTTTACCTGCTGGAATTTTGTTTTAATTAAAATGATGATCCCCTTAATGCTGATATACTGTGGATTTATGTTTACTGTATTATTCTCTAGTTGGCTGGTTAATACGTTGTACGCACTGAGAATATATTCAGTGGAGTTGCATGAACCCCCTACAACTATTCTTTACAATTTGCCATGTGTACAATGCTTTATAGGGTTATAAATATGTGCTGATAGATTCAGTAGTGACAATCCCTTTGTGAGGTTAGGATATATAAAGCTGCTCAGAGTAAGAGTTTAGTGCCAAGAAATTCTTATAAATTTGGAAATTTACTCCTATACTTGGGCATAAGAATGGGAGAGGTGTAAACAATTTTCTAAGATTATTCTTAAATGAGTAAGTAAATCATTAAGAGGGTCTCAAGCTGTTTAGAAAAGTGGTAACCCACAAGCGTCTGTACTCGTAAAGATGTATTGCCACATACTATATAGTGTACTATATCACTGACTTTAACTGTTAGACTTTAAGGAGCGTTGGGTCTCAGACTGACACTATATCCCTAATTGCAGCCGGTATTTTGATAGCACCCTAGATAACAATTATTGGTTTCCAGAATGTTCTGGGAACCTTTAAATTATAGGAACCTTCCACTAACACAGGATGGTTCTGATTATGTTCTCCTAACATTTGGGGACTACTCCCTGAACCATCCCTGTACAAACCTGTTACTATAACCTACAGATACAAACCTGGTTGATTTGCCATAAGGTTCCCATAACATTTGCATATGATAAAACAGGATGGGAACACTCATTTAATGTACATGCACTGGCCACTTTATTAGGCACACCTGATAACTCATGCAGTTATCCAGGTAGCCATAGATTCCCAGTCCAGATGTAGGCTTGTGCTTATATTCGTATCTCTCATTTTATCACCAAAACTGTTTATACAGATTTTAACCAATTAAAAAGACAGAGTTCAGTGACAAGATGCTGATAATACTTTTAGTGCAACAGAATATTATTAGGCTACTGTTAGTGCTGCAGATCTCTAAAGATCAAAAGACACTCAACTTTTTAAATGGGAAAAATTTCAGGGTTTGTCCAGTTAATTCCCCAAGATCAGTCACAAACTGTACAAATGATTAGGGATTAAATTGATTTGTACCAGTGTTTACTACCCATTACAGACTGGTCGACCAATTTAATCAAACCCTCAAAAATAGGATTTGCAAGTTCAAACATGCTCGGAAGTGAGATAAGTGGCACAAATCCCTGTCATTCACTGTATAAGAGGTCCCACAAGCCTCTCCTAATTAGGCTAATTAAACCAAATTACTGTATGGGTTTAAGCCCCGTGGCACCTTAGATGTCTTCCAGGAAGGAGGGATCTTCACAGAATAGCATGAAATTCAATATCATTTTGAACTGAGAGCATTGGGCTAACCAATACAGGAAAATTTGCTACAGGTTCAGGAACGTCAGTCCCGGCTGTGTAACAGAAGTGCTCAGCTGTGTGAGTTTTCACTGGAAGATCCAGTGCTCATATTATTAGCCGTGTCATTCCCTAAATTATTCTAAGTCATATGGTGAGTCTGAGACATTGAATATGAGGTAAGGTGAACAGATAGAGGCAGAGCACTACAAATATACCACCGCAAGCTCATAAAACCATGGAGAGAAGCGGTCCCTGTGGCTCTGGCAATGGTAGCTCCCAAGAAGGAGGAGCTGGGACCAGAGGTGAATTTAAAACATGCGGCTAAATCTATCCAGGCCTTCTGTGGAGACCCTCTCTCCCCAGCCTTAAGAATAGAGGCTGTCTGGCCATCAGGTGGATGATCCTCCCCCTCTGATATTTTCTTTTGGGATGGGCCTTCACACTCTGTTTGGACCACACCCCACCTCAGTGGCTCCACCGTATGAAAGATGGCAAAGCATGGATCACTTGGTTTCTGGCACTTCATCTTTTCAGGTTTGAGGTGGTCCACAGGTTCAGGTGTAGATGGCTGTAGCATTTTTTGGAGCTTGTGTGTACATGCATGTGAAAGCATAATAAGTTTCTTAAATAAGTTTCTTTTCAATTATTTGTGATTAGAAGTTCTTTCATGCGGAAAATGAAAAAATTTCATGGCTAAAATGAAAATAGATCCACACGCTCTCTCACACCATCTACCCAAGTCATTATTCTCCTCATGACAGCCAGGGAGTTATTTTTAATATGTTATTTTAGATATGCTGTCAACTTTGCATAGCATTAATGAGTATGTAAACACTAAAAATATGCCTAAAGGAAGAAGAATTACTCCTCACTATAATAACTTCGGACAAAATAGTTTTCAATTGGCTAACTGTATAGACTGAAAAAGTGCCATTCGTTTTCATTGTGGTAGTAATATGCCGTGTCCAATCAGTAACAAGCATGTGATCAATAAGGATCTACCCTTTCAGATTTGAGTTAACGATGCTGTGCTTTGCAAGTGTTTCCAAATTTGCTGTTATGTTTTCTGATTTACAAGCGTGTTTCCGGATTTGCTGTTGTTTTTGGTTTTGCACGTATGGGTCACTGCACTTATGTTTCTCCAGAACTATTGAGAACTGGATTTAAAGAACTTTAGGAGGATCATAGCCTTCCATTAAAAAGGAAATGGGAGCACCTACTGATCTGAACGAACACTCAGGGCTTTCAAAGGCTTGTTCTAAATGCTTCTCAGAAGCAGTTCTGACGATGCTAATGAATCAGACTGTGTGACTCGTTATATCAGTTGCATGACCTCCTGTTTTTATGTGAACTGTTGGGCTGGCTGAGGTTCAAGGGAATGCTTCTTTTTACTACTATTTTCCTTCACTTTTAGCCAAAAATAGTTCTTTCCATTTAAGCAAACTTTAGACAGAATAATCAATTAATTAATCATCAATTATTAATTAATCAATGGTGGTACAATGGGTGGCATTGTCTCCTTCCAGCTCTACGGTCCTCAGTTCTATCCTGAGCTTGGGTTCCTGTCTGTGTGGAGTTTTGCATGTTCTCTCTATGTATATTTTTTTCTTCCCACCACCCAGAAACATGACAGTAGGTGGAATGGATATGATAAATTGCCCCTAGGTGTGAATGTGTGTGTGTGCGCCATTGTGCGCGTGTGTGCATGGTGCCATGTGATGGACTGGAATTCCTGCCTTGTGCCCAGTGTTCCTGGGATATGCTCCAGATTCACCACCATGCTGACCAGGATAAAGCATTTACTGAAGATAAATGAATGCGAATGAATGAATGGATGTATTCCTGACAAAAGGAAGAACAATACAACAGTAAATGTTATAATCATTTAAAAAACAGAAAAAGTATGTTCACCAGTACTCACAACTAAACTTGCTTAGTATGACATTGAAATTCCTGAGGTTGTGGAATGGTAGTTGTTCGCTTTGCTGTGCAGGCTATAGGAGGACACCTTGCGCAACATTTTCTGTACAGCTGCACTTGGATTAGCTCTCCAAAGCAGTGAAGGTGGCCTTCTGGAGGAAAAAAGAACATGATTCTGAGCCAAGTGATTAGAGTTCATTGAAGACTGAAGTTCATTCAATTTAACACGCCGATCGTGGGGTCATGCCTTACCTTAAACTCACACTAGACAGTGACAAAACCTTTGCATGATGAAAACTGTGGATGGGAAAGCATTAGTAATGCTCATGCCATGGGATGTACAAACCTTTCTGCTTTGACTAATAAAGCATTTGCATCAGCATATAATCAGGAACACAGTATACATTCACAAACTCATTAGTAATTGTTCCAAAATGCTTCGAAATGCCTGTGCAAACTGAAATTTATTGAAAGTCTATACATTACCTAAATTCTCACAATCATTTCAAGTTATTATTTAGATATGCTGTTTTCAGGCATGTAGGCAGCATTTAATGATTGATTTAATGAATTAAGGAGCCATTAAGCATCCATGTCAGTGTCCATAATCAGAGAGAGAGAAAAAAAAAAAAAAAAAAGTACTTGGAAATGGAAACTTGGAAACTGTGGAAATGCATTGTAGTAGAAGCAAGCATGGTAACCCAAAGAAGTTTTACTTCTCAGAGCTGAGCCTATTTTACAGTAAGCATAGTATAAAATCTAACAATATTGTCTGTTTTTGGTCAAAAAAATTATATAATTTTAATATCATTTTTGGTCAATTCAACTACCACTAAGAAAGTTAAACCTTGGGATATTCCTGAGTAGGGACGTCGTTTCGGAGCACTTCATGTTACATTTAAAATATAACTAAGATGTAGTTGAAATACACATAAACTAGTTTGGGACCAAAAAAATTATGCATCTTGGAAAATGTGTGTATGTGTTCTCTAGACCAGGGGTTCTCAATATTTATTTAAACATGTTTATTTCAAAGTGTATGATAATATACAGTTCAATTCAGAAAGTATTCAGACCCCTTCTTTTTTTTCCACATTATGTTATGTTGCACCCTTATGCTAAAATGCGTAAAATTATTTTTTTTGACAAAGCAAAACCCAGATTTGTGATAACTTTGCGAATTTATTAACAAGAAAAAACTGAAATATCACACTGACATAAGTATTCTGACCCTTTGCTGTGACACTTGAAATTTAGCTCAGGTGCATCCCATTTCTCTGTATCATCTTTGAGATGCTACAACACTTTGACTGGAGTCCACCTGAGGCAAATTCAACTGACTGGACATGATTTGGAAAGGCACACACCTGTCTATATAAGGCCTAACAGCTGAAAATGCATATCAGAGCAAAAACCAAGCCGCCATGAGGTCAAAGGAACTGCCTGCAGAGCTCAGAGACAGGGTTGTGTCAAGGCACAAATCTGGAGAAGGAAACAAAAGAATTTCTGCTGCAGTGATGGTTCCTCAGTGCAAGACACATGAAAGACCGCATGGAATTTGCATTAAAAAATTTCAAATTTCATGTTTTCATACTTTCATGTGTCTTGCACTGCGGAGAGGCTTCCGTCTGGCCACTCTGCCATAAAGCCCAGATCGGTGGAGTGTTGCAGTTATAGCTGACCTTCTGCAAGTTTTTCCCATCTCCACACATGATCTCTGGAGCTAAACCGGAGTGACCATCAGGTTCTTGGGCACCTCTCTTACTAAGGCCCTTCTCCCCGATTGCTCAGTTCGGCCAGGAGGCCACCTCTAGGAAGAGTCCTGATTGTTCCACACTTCTTCTATTTAAGAATTATGGAGGCCACTGTGCTCTTGGGAACCTTCAATGCAGCAGATTTTTTTTTTAGCCTTCCCCAGATGTGTGCAGTTCCTTTGACCTCATGGCTTGGTTTTTGCTCTGATGTGCATTTTCAGCTATTACACCTTATATAGCCAGGTGTGTGCCTTTCCAAATCATGTCCAATCAATTGAAGTTGCCATAAGTGGACTCCAATCAAAGTGTAGAAACTTGTCAAAATCGATCCAGCGTGTCATAGCAAAGGGTCTGAATACTTATGTCAATGTGATATTCATTTTTCTCGTTTTTTATAAATTTGCAAAGTTATCACAAATCTGGTATTTGCTTTGTCATTATGGGGTAAGGAGTGTAGATTGATGGGAAAAATTATTTAAAGCATTTTAGCATAAGGCTGGAACATAATGTGAAAAATGTGAAAAAATGAGGTGGTCTGAATACTTTCTGAATGCACTGTATATATCAGTCACCTTTTTATTCCTGAATTATCCACAGACATAACACATTAGGTCCAAGTTGCCATTATTTATAAACCTAATTGTTTTTGAACTAGTGGAGTCTGGACTAAACCAATTCAATTCAAGTGACCAGTTACTGATAATGAGTTATCAGAACTCATTATTAAACATAACGTTGATAACTGTGGTCTGTAAATAAATAATAAAGTCACAGACCCCCAGCTATGCTGCATGGCTATACTTCCCTAGAGAGAGTATTATTTCCATGTCATGCTCATAAGCATGTCATGTGTGCATGTTGCAGTGTGGTGTGTGGTGTTTGCTGGAATCTAGGGGCACAATAAATAATTTAATTTACATGTGATGTGCACATCTAAACAGTTGTTTTAACCTGACATCACAATGACTGTGTCAAATGTATCTTTATCCCCAAACATAAACTGACCTGCACAGCATAAAGTGTTGAAACACATCACAACAAAATGCAGGTGCACAGTAGCACTACACATGCAAATGGAATCTAGTACCTTATGATAAGAGAGACTGTAACAAGGAAAGCAGTTCAACAATAGACAACAGCTTTCATAAACCTATAGAAAAATATACAATGATTTTACTCCACCACAACAATCTTGGCAAACATCCAAAAAATGCTGCTACTGTCATTCAAGTCATCGCATTACACTAATCTTGCTGAAATAGCCCACCAGCCTCATGAAGATGATGTACAGGTGTTTGTTCACTGCAATATGGGGATGGGGTTTCTAAAATCAGACAGAAAATCACAGAAGAGACTCCAAAAAAAAAAAAAAAAAAAAAAAAACACGAAAGAAATAGCTCAAGTGGTAAGAAGGAAGTGCAGGAAACCCATATGAGTTCTTCATGCATCCAGAATGCAGCAAGTTTGTGTCTCAATGGGAAAAAAGGTAGTGATATAATCATGGGTGGACTCATGTGAGTTGGACCTTTAAAATTCAGTTTAGCCCATTGGCACTAACTTTCTTTAACTTATTTCTCACGATAATATAAGAGATACATCTTGAGTGGCTCAGGCAAGGGCAGTCCCAGGATCCTCTGCCTCAGAACATTGACTGGTGCCTCAGCTCGCTTGACCTTCTCCTCTTCTTCACCAGCGGTGCTCTCCTCTTCCTCATCCTCTTCCTGCAGGTCTCCCCCTGTTTGGTGGCAGTTCCTCTCCTCCTCAGCTTCCTCCTCTTCTTCTTCTTCCACTCCTCCTGGGTAGCTGCAGTCATCTGTGGCCATCGGCATCATGGACTCGTGAAGGATGGTGGAGCTGATGCACTGGCGGTAGAAGCGGCGACAGAATCGGCGGCGTTCGAAGCGAGGCCCATAGCGGTGCATGGCACGAGCTCCAGGGAATGATACCCGCCTTTTGGAACGGCCCTCTGTCAGCTCCGTGGGCTGGCGCAGGGTATGGCGGATGGAGATGCGTGCCAAATCCTGCAGTGTTCGCACCTCAAAGATGGCTACAATACAAAAGATAGCATGTATACTACAGTGCCTTGTGAAAGTATTCATAGTATACTCCCTTGGTGTTTTTCCTGTTTTGTTGCAACCTGGAATCAAAATGGATTTTTTTGGGGTTTGTACCATTTGATTTACACAACATGCCTACCACTTTGAAGGTGTAAAATATTTTTTGTTGTGAACAAACAATAATTAAGTCTGAAGAACAGAAATCTTGAGTGGGCAAAGTCAATACTTTGTAGAGCCACCTTTTACAGCACAATTACAGCTGCAAGTCTCTTGGGGTATGTCTCTGTCAGCTTAGCACTAGCCACTGGGATTTTTGCCCATTCTTCAAGGCAAAACTGCTGTAGCCCCTAGAGCCCCAGTCATGCCACAGATTCTCAATTGGATTGAGGTCTGGGCTTTGACTAGGCTACTCCAAGACATTTAAATGTTTCTCTTTAAACCACTCCAGTGTAGTTTTAGCAGTATGTCTAGAGTCATTGCCCTGTCGGAAGGTGAACCTCCATCCCAGTCTCAAATCTCTGGCAGACTGAAACAGGTTTTCCTCAAGAATTTCCCCCTATTTAGTGCCTGACTAGTTTTTCAGGCCCTGCCAGTGAAAAGCATCCCCACAGCATGATGCTGCGCAAGTGTTCTTGGGGTGATGGGAAGTGTTGGGTTTTCGCCACATAGCATTTCCCACGTTGGCCAAAAACTTCAAATTTATTTTCATCTGACCAGAAATCCTTCTTCCATGTGTTTGGGGAGTCGCCACATAATGTTTGGCGAACTCCAAACGTCTTTTCTTATTTTTTTTCCTTAAGCAAAGTCATTTTTTCTGGCCAATCCTCCATAAAGACCCAATCTGTGGAATGTACTGCTTAAAGTGGTCCTATGGACACATACTCCGATCTCCACTGTGGATCTTTGCAGCTCCTTAAGTGTTAGCTTTGGTGTCTTTGTTGAATTTCTGTTTAATGCCTTCCTTGCCCAATCTGTGAGTTTTGCTGGGCGGCCTTCTCTTGTCAGGTTTGTAGTGGTGCCATATTCTTTTCATTTTGTTATAATGGATTTAATGGTGTGCCGTGGGATATTAACATAACCTTGATCTATAGTTCTTCACAACTTTGTCTCTGACCTGTTTTAAGAACTCCTTGGTCTTCATGCTGCTTGCTTAGTGGTGCTGCAGACTCAGAGGCCTTTCAGAACAAGTGTATTTATACTAGCATCACGTGACAGATCATGTGACACTTTGATTGCACACAGGTGGACCTTAATCAACTAATTATACCACTTCTGAAGTTAACTGGTTGAACCAGATCTTATTTAGGGGTTTCATAGCAAAGGGGGTGAATACATACGCACTCACAACTTTTCAGTTTTTAATTATTTTTTTAAACAAGGTTTTTTTTTTTAATTCCACTTCAACATTTTGTTAGGTCCATTAAATAAAATCCAAATAAAAATCCATTTTAATTCCAGGTTGTAATGCAACAAAACAGGAAAAACACCAAGGGGGTGAATACTTTTGCAAGGCATAGTATTTAGTTATATTTATCCAATAATATTTGCACTCAGCTCCAGAATTATTGGCACCATTCATGAAAATGGGACAAAATGAATAATACAAAGAATGAGTGATATTTTTAGCTTATACATATGTATTTGTTTGCAAAGGACTATATTTTTTTTTTCTACAAAACAATAATTCAGATAAAACAAAGTTGACTGTATAAGTGTGAATCATCAGCATTAAAGTGAAAGGCAACATTATGTAAATTTCTTATCCAGGTCTACATGTTCTGATCATTTCATTCTCATATATATTCTTGGGTTTGTGCATGTGAACTGTCAATTCAGACCACACATTTAAAAAAAATGGTTTAAATCAAAGACACAGATGACCTTTGTAAAACTTCTCAGTCAGTATGCTGATAAACCCAGTTCTTAGCTACACAAAATAGCTCATATTTATTGAAGTGGGGGGAAAAATTAATAGTTTGCAAAATTATTTTAAATAGAAAAGACAAAAGTTGCAGTGTGCATTCACTCCTGTTGTTTTGAAACCCCTTAATTAGTTCTGGAGCAACCAGTTGTCATCAGAAGTCACATCATTAGTTGAATGAAGACCAACTATGTGCAATTAGTGTAACATGTCAGTATGAATACACTTGTTCCTGGAGATTGTTAGATAACATACCTAAACAAACATCAAAATAAGCTATCAAAAAAAGCTATCAAAATAAGTCCAGGACAGCATTCTGGAAAATTATCAATCAAAAAAACTTTGAACATCCTGTGGCATACCATTAAATCTATTATTAAAAAAATGGAAAGAATATTGCACAATCTTGACTCCATCCACAGAAGTTAGTGATCGGGTTAGGAGGGCATTAGTCAGAGATGCAACCAAGAGGCCCAGGGTAATTCTCAACATGATGCTACCACCACCATGCTTCAATGTGAGGATGGTGTTCTCAGGGTGATGAACATAGCCCTTTGTAGCAATGTTTCAAATTTGGACCAGAAAAACTTGTTCTACATGTTTGCTGATTCTCCAACATGACTTTTGGCAAAAATGTGAATTTTGATGGGAAGTGGTTGCATCAGATCTAAATGAGGGATTTCAGAGCAATGGGGGTGAATACTTAAGCAACTTTTATATTTTCTATTTGTAAATAATATTGCAATATGTATCATTTTCCCCCCTCACTATCACTCAGTATTATGCTCTTTTGCATAGATTTATAAAATATAATCTCAGTTACTCCCATTTCAGTTCCAGGTTGTGAGACTACAAATATGGAAAAGAGGAGTGAACTACCTGAGCAGGCCAGCAATGATCTGTCTGAACGCTTTAGAACAGGGGTGTCCAATCTTGTCCACAGAAGGCCAGTGTGGGTGCAGGTTTTCATTGCAATCATTCAGGTTCCACACCTAATTCCACCTGTTTAATCGGTTGACCTTGGCTTTCAGTAGACTCAGGTGTGGCTTCTGCTTGGTTGGAATGAAAACCTGCACCCACACCGGCCGTTTCCAGATAAGATTGGACACGCCTGCTTTAGAACATTTTGTGTTGAAAGCACTATGGTCTTCCCCATGGTGATGAACATGTGTTTTTAGAGAACATGCTCTTGTTTCAGAGAAGATGCCCTTATAAGCATGCATTTTTGTTAACATAAAAGTAAGTAGTATTTCCCACTGGCTGTGTGTAATGCTAATTTTGTACAATTATTTTTGCCCATTCTCTTGAAAGGTGCCAGTTCTGAAGTTTACTGTATTATTGTGTCATTAGCATAAAAGTGAAACACGTTATATTTGTGAATTACCTTTCCAAGTACCTGTATATAAAGAGAGGACAGTAAGTGACCTAAAACACAACCCTGAGGGACACCATTATAAAAAATATCCTCAATAGAAAAGGCATGTTAGAAACTGGATGGTAAAGCATCAGAAGTTTTAAACATGCATGTCCTCCATTAAAAAGAACGTTGATATGATGTACTGCACTGTTATGTTAAATCATTATATATTATCCTTTAAATCATTAGATCAGCTGACAGTTGTAGTGTAGTAGCTGTGTACTCACGCAGTGGCACACTCTTGCCTCTCCCATTAATGCTTTGCTTGGGCTGCACCAGAGGAGCGAAAGTCACAGCGATGATTTTCTTTGTCTCCCAGGAGTTCTGACCAGTGCGTGTGATCTTGGTTAACTGCAAAAGACATAAATCATGGCTATAAGTGAAATGACTGCGGCACACACACTGTCATTTCACTTATAACCATGCAAACCCAGTTCTGTGCTAAACTACCTTTATTATTTTTATAACATATAAATTTGATGCCATTGTGCATTTCGAACAAATTGTAATCTAAAAACTTTTCACAACACTGCAGCTGTAAGAAACTGCCTCAGCAGAATAGAACATTTAAATATAGCAGCAAAACGAGGATAGATTTAAATATATTTTCATAGCACACAGATCACTGTGGGCCATAACATTTACTCAACATGGGACAGTCCGGCTTCCTAAACTCATCAAGAAAAGACTAACCAATAGCAGACTGGGGTCAGTCATTATTAGAGGGGCTAGTTACATTCTCCAAATATTAAGCTGTTGCACTCACTGTATCAGCATTATACAAATGAGATATTTTGAATAATGTGACCCATGCTAGAATTTCTTCTTTTTTTTCTTGCTGCTATCACTGTCTCACTATTTTGCTTGTTATTTTTCTAGTGTCAATCATGCCTTGTTCCACTTCCTTACTTAGAACTTAGCTAAGTGGAAAACAATGACTTCTGATGCACAAGGGAGACTTGGTCCACTGCCTTATGGGATCCAACTAGAAATTATTGCACTGTATGATTGCAAAAAGTAATCAGGTGTAATAATTATTTCAGAGTTACTCGCACTGAATTTAGGGACTGCCTATACTAAAGAGTCGTATTTCCTTTAAGCAAATGTATGATTCTGTATGCAATATTTGTCTTTCTTCCTTTTCCCCCTCAGATTGAATACCTACTTAATAGTCAATTGCTTATTCTCATAGATTCTCAAAATGGTATGGCATGTTGATTTTAAACAACACTTAATTAGGTGCTAACTAGTAATAATAGCATACTTATGGTATCAGTCACATGCTCATGCATCATGGATAAGGTCTGAATTTGTTGTCATTTCTTAAAGAAGTAAGCAAAAGTAACAAGATGCTAAAAAAGCAAGGGAGGCTTCGTTTCTGTTTCTGAAACTTGCCCATCAAAAATCTGTCACGGACAAGCAGAGCAAATTGCAACATTAGGAGAAGAATGCAAGTTACATGGCTACATTGTGGAGTATTTTGGATAATTAGGAAGTTAAGTCTTTTTTCTTTTTCATTGAACTCAGTATGTTGTTATATTTGTGTTTTGTTCATTAAATGGTATAATGTACTCTTGGATGGATTTGATCTAAACTGGATCATAAACTTGTGGAGCCCATGCCAGCTTGAGTGCACACTGACATTAAAGCAAAAAGGGGTCATACCAAATACTCTGATGTTCGTCTAAATATTTCAAAGATTCTACTTTTCACTCAAGTTGTTGTCAATAATATAATTTGTAATGAAAATTGTTGGATTAAACTAGAAAAGAATGCAAAATAGAAGCATTTTCATTAGTGGTCTCAGACTTTTGGACCCCACTGTATGTTTTGGAACCTTTTCCCTCCCTGTCCATTTGCTGGATCACCTCTCCCTTGGTGTACCAGTACCTCATGTTTTACACAATAAAGACTGATATTTGGCTCTGCAGAGTTGCCTCAATATCATAACAGCAATTCTGCAAAAAAAAAAAAAAAAAAAAGCAATTTTTGTTAAATAGGGTGAAATTCTGGAACCACAAATGAATAATACAAGAGAATTTTGCATTAATCTCTCCATATTCCTTTTGTATCATGGTATACTTCAAATGAAAATGATGCTTCTTTTCTTCTGCTGTAAAACTGGCATGTGCAACAGTGCTACGTTAAGAACTCTGCTCAGCTCAAAGCTCTCTCAAAACCATTTGGCACCCATACAGTGCAAATGTTCTAGAAAGACATACACAGAGTTCCTTTTGAGTAAATGAAATTTGTAAGTGAAAAAATTTAAATGGTTTACACTGTTAATAAAACATTCATTGTCCAATAATGACTTAAACATGGCATTAGCATCTTGGAAGAAACATCCATATAAAGATAGTAGTGCTGTAAGCTGTGGAAGCTGCTTTAAGCTGCTTAAGCTCTTTAACTGATAATGAATCCATCATGTTCAAGTATTTCATTCAGTATGCACTGTTTAGTAAATAAGGTAGTTATACTACAAGTGTTAAAATTAGCATATTAGAAAAAGGAAAAATACCAAATATTTTGAATGTTTCAGTGAAAAATGTAGCAGAAAACTGAAGAACACTTCTTAGCTTCTCAAACACATGCACTAAGCACTTTATTAGGAACACCTGTACACCTACTCATTCGTGCAATTATCTAATCAGCCAATCATGTGGCAGATGTGCAATGCATGAAATCATGCATACAGGCCAGCAGCTTTGGGTAATGTTCACATCAACTATTAGAATAGGGAAAAAAATGTGATGTCAGTGATTCTGACCACGGCATTATTGTTGGTGCCAGATGGGCTGGTTTGAATATTTCTATAACTGCTGATCTCCTGGGATTTTCGCACACACAACAGCCTCTAGAGTTTACACAGAATGGTACACTAAAGAAAAAACATCTGGTGAGTGGCAGTTCTGGAGAATGGCCAGAATTTACCCGTCTTCTAATGGCTAATTCCAGCATAATAATGCACCATGTCACAAACCAAAAGTCGTCTCAACTGGTTTCATCAACATGACAAGGAGTTCGATGTTCTTAAGTGTTCTTCCCAGTCACCGGATCTGAATCCAATAGAACACCTTTGGGATGTGGTAGAATGGGAGATTGGCAGCATGAAAGTGCACTTGAAAATCTGCAAGAATTGTGTGATGCAATCATATCAAGCACCAGAATCTAAAAGGAATGTTTCCAACATCTTATGGAATCCATGCCATGAAGAACTGAGGCTGTTTTGAGAGCAAATGGAGGCCCTACCCAGTATTAGTACAGTGTTCCTAATAAAATGTTCAGTGAGTGTATGTACAAACCTTCTCCTCCAGAGGCAGCACTAAGATTCCTCCAACCTTCAGCAGGTTCTTCATGTAGTTCTCATATTCTTTCTGCACTCCAGCCCCACAGTACACTCTGTCATACTGGCGGCTCTCTGGAGGAATCTCCAGACAGTTCCCCACCACAAACGATGGCTCACAGAACTCAAACCTACACCCACACACACACACACCCACACACACCACTCACTTAAGTCCTACATGAATCTTCTTCTCATGCTAAGAAACTTACTCATGTTTGTTCTTTAATTTTTTTTTTTAATTAAAAGCTCCATTCTTATATTACTTATACATTTCCCCTTGAAATTCCTGTTGGCCTCTTAAGGGCCATTCCAGGAAGTAATTGCTCAGGTGACATGAACTTGGAGGGCAGACATACCAAAACAACATTGGTGTAGAATCTGGAATTGATCCAGAACTAATCTGGAATTAATCTGCAACTTAAACAGAGTCAAACTTGCAAACGGATGCAATTTCTTTTTCAAAATTGGTAAGTAGTGATAGCTGCAGAAGTTTATAAATCTAAATAATGAAAAGTACTATTTAAAAATATATTTTAAAAAAACGTAGCTGCTTTGTAATGGTCAGAAAGTTTTACACCATGAGAGGTTCTACAGGACAGAGTACTTTATGTGCAGTCCATTTTCTCAGTAACATGACAAGCAGCATTTCTTTTGCCTTATTAAACTTTATGAAATAGAAAAAAAGAGACTGGTTTCACAATGACTGTTAACAGCTGCTATATGACAACAGGAAATAACTTGTCCTGTGGATAACATTAAAAGTCTGAAAAAAAATCATTCATTAATAAATTACAAATTGCAAGTGTTGGCCAATTTCTATGACATAAGAGTGATAAATGGCAGGGAGTGCTGTTTTAGGAAAATAATTAACTTTGGGGTGGTAATCGCACCCCAATACCAATATTCAGTACCAGCTGTGTGCATCCCTAATCATCACACCTTTCTATGATTATACAGCCATAATTAGAATCCTTATTAATATTCAATCAATTGTGCAGCTCTAGAATGGAAATGAAATTGGAATGTAATCAATTCACTGGAGAAATGGTGCCATATAGAATGAGCCAAAATCAAACTTCTGTGTATGTAGTAAAACAAACTGACAAAGGCATATATCACATATGGAGCATGATAAAAAGACATACAAGCACTGTGCCAGGATCTTTTCCCAAGCAAAGGTTTAAAATATACTCTTGCTCATAGCTCACCTGTCAAAGCTGTCACTGGTTTTGATGAAGTAGTCAAGTTTCTGGTAGGCATACTCCACCACATCTGCATGCAGCTCAACACCATGATTCACAGCGAATGGACCTGCAAATCATTTTTTTATTGTCATACTATAAATACACATGTAGATAGTGTTTAAATATTTTAACCCTGGTACTGTAGTACAACATAAGAGACAAATTAGGACTATTGTACTCTAAACTGCACACACAAATATATATATATATATATATATATATATATATATATATATATATATATGTACAGTCAGGTCTGGAAGTATTTGGACAATAACAGAGTTTCTGTGATTTTACCTTTATACACCACCACAATGGATATAAAATAAACAATCAAGATGTGATCGATGTGTAGACTTTCAGCTTTATTTTAAGAGGTTCCACAAAAATATGGCATTTACCAT
>CM075018.1:12852944-12876899 GCA_037576675.1 Pangasius sanitwongsei
TAAAAACTTCCTGCTAACATGTCTTTGTTGGGTCCCATGTTTTTCCCTTGCCAACCCACATCTCTACACGCAACCATTTGTCCTTTTAACCGGTACAACCCCCCCCCCCCCCCCCCCCCCCGCATGTATACCTTTGCAGTAGTAACTCTTGCGCAGCAGCTCCATGTGTTTGGTGGGTTGATCGTCTAGAGGGAAGTAGCGATGATGTTCAGGGATGGGTGTGAACTCTCTGTTACCTTTGACCTGCTGGGCTTTGAGAGCAATAGCCTGCTCTAAAAGCCTCAGGTTCCCCCGCATCATGTCATACATCTCTGACTCGTCGGCAATCAATGACTGCTCCTCCTCTTCATCATCCCTATTTTCATCATCCTTCTCTGATTCCTCAGACCGCACCTCAATGATCATGGGAGCTGCTGGGGCCTGGTTGGACATACAGCTCTGTGGTGATAGGGGTTTGTGGGTACTGTAGTCCTCCTTTTGGGAGCCCTGAGTTGCAAAATTCACAGAGGGGTCAGAGAGGTCATACTGTTCCAACTTTTGATCTTTCACATCTTCATCTTTGTTGTACTCCTCCTTGCAGGTTTTCTCTACCTGTGGCTTCTTGTCATCCTCTGAAAGCTGTGTACTGATCTCCTCTGTGAAGTATTGGTGGTCTGACTCATCCTGCTTTCCATTCTCTTCCTCCTTCACCATCTCTTCCTCTGTTTTCTCATTCATTCCATTCATTGTGGATGTTTGTGCTGTTGTTTGGCTTTCATCTTTCTTTCCATCTCTCTTTCCCTCATTGTTTTTCTCCTCTTCTGTTCTGGTTGAACTATTCCCGTTTGCCCCTATGACTACAGGATGTTGCTGCTGCTGCTGCTGTTGTTGTTGTTGTTGTTGTGGAGAAGTGGTATGGTTATTGTGGCTGCTGAGGTGCAGTAGAGAGTTGGCTACTATATGCTCATAGTTGGAAAGATCATTTGTTTCAATAGATTTAGCTTTCTTTGTGCAGGATGCTTCAATGATCATGCACTCCTCTGTGGGAGAAACAGAGAGAATGAGAGAGATGTATTTGCTAATAGACAATGTATTACTAAAGGACTAAGAAACATTTGTCAATTTTTGTCAACATGAAAAATCAAAGCCATGTGTGGGTTTTGGGAATTATTACCATAAATTTAATGGTTAATAATTAAATCTTTTTACTGTCAGGGTTGCTCTCCTGTATTTCAACGCTACAGACTCTAGTTCATGGCTGTTGCACTTTAAACACTCACCTTCATCACCTGCTTCTCCCTCATTGGTGCTGCTGCTCCTAGCTTCCTGCTCTTCTTCGCCTGCATGTTCTTCACTGCCATACTGCTGATGAGTTTCACTCTCTACTTCCTCGTCTTCTTCCTTCATGTCCATCTCCTCGCTGCTCCCCTCACTCTCTGCATTAAAGGACCCATCCATTGCCAACTTCAGTGGGTGGGACTTCCTCTTGGAGGGCGAGTGATTCTGCTCTGACTCCTCCTGGAGCCTCCTCTTTCTGGCTATGGGGCAGCTCATTGTACTATGTGAAAAGGAAAGATAAAAAAGAAAGAGAAAAGAAAAATATCAGAGAAAATGCGATTATAAAAGCATGCTTACACAGCTCATATTAAAGGACCAAGGGCAATGTTAAAAATCACACACACCATGCCATGCAAGGAGCACACACCTAATAGTGAGAGCAAATGAAATGAGAACTAAAGAAAAGAATAACACAGTGCCTTTGGATGGTGCTGTGATAGCACATGCCCATTATACATCACAGTCAATTAAGTGGAAAATGTAACTATGCAACAATCTGACATAATAGCGACAGAGAATGAAAAAGAGGGATAAAATGAGTACAGCAACAAACAGGAAAATTCAATAAAACTCCCAGCTAGAAAGTGTAGCTACTGGTTTCCTGAACAGATACATGTGTAAATAAACACAACAGTAATGTATTTACAATAAGCTGGAGACATGCAGACATGCCTCAATGAACCTAGAGGCCTAGAGTTTTCAGAAACAGAGAGAGAGAGAGAGAGAGAGAAAGAGAGAGAGAGAGAGACAGAGAGAGATACCCAGAAAACTAGAAAGGAACAATAAGTGAAAATGAGAGAGGCTGATACAGAGAAAGTCAGGAGGATAATAAGTATGACAAGACAAACCTGATAAATACGACCAGATGGCTATATTAAAGAAGGCTTAAAAGTGCAAGGAAGGGGCCTACAGAGGACTACAATGGGTCTATAGAGAATTATAAACTATAAAAGGCCTTACAGGTACTAATCTGTCATACCTTCTGTGCCGTGCATATTTGCCACTGATATGACCAGAACCATTGCATCCTGGAGTGGGGCAGCTAAATGGAGTCAGAAGTAGTTCAATTCAGTTTTAGGCTCAAATGATTATTATTATTATCGTCCTTTTGAATAGTCCTGCCATATTCAGTGTTTAACTCAGTTGTATTGCATTCCACATTATTTACACCTAAATCTTCCTAACAATGAGCTGACAGAGTACATGGCTTGACCTGCACAAGTGAGTACACGAGAAAAGGCCAGCACCTACAGCAGGGCCATTTATGCATGTCATGCAAAATGATAATCAGCCTTCATGCATATGCATGAAAAAGCAGGTTAATCGGTAAATTACAAATAGGAGGCTGTGTTAATGTAAAACAGTAGCGTTATTTTATTAAGGGCAGGTAAGTAAACAATGAGGATCTAATCAACCCTCTCTAAAATGTCATATCCCTCTTCTAAAAGTGTGTTGGTGTTTTGTGATGGATAACTTGAAACATGCACCTTAAAAATGTTTGGCCACAATGGTGGAATGTTGGCACATTTGTCTACACAGAGGAAATCTGTCTTACCTCAGCTCCTGGCCTATAATCTCACTGGGAGCTGCAGAAAAAAAAGATTCAATATAGATTGTATAAAACAAGCAGAGGAAGCATAAGTCCAAATAACTGCAGAAAACGACAATCAATAAATCACAAACACAGTGAAATCCTTGGAGGGCAAATGCAGCAGCATATATGACTGTATTATCAACAGAACATGGCCACATAAAAATACACACATGCCAGGAACAACTGATTCAGCCAAAAATCCAGGGTTGATGAGGAATAAAAAGTGCAGCTATATGCAACCTTCAGCACAAGACTGTGATTAATTGCTGCTGTAGAATTAAAGACTAAAGCTAAATTGCAATAAGCTTAGCATTTTAAATCAATACTTTTGAGTGCAGCACTTATAGTAAACAAATAGAGACAGACTAAAACAATCTAACACAGTGTAGATTCTTGGTAAAAAGCCCAATTTTAGAGCTTATCAACAATATGAAGGAACATTTCCAAAATAATCAGTAGAAGACCTGAAAAATGTACCACTATTATTGTTTTTAATATTTTAATTCCTAACTAAGGCTGTGTCTGTTTGATTGTATCCTTTTAAGAAGGATTTTTATGAAACACAATTTTTGTATGTATTATTAAGCTATCTCCACACTGCACTCTAATCAGACTGTGCTTCTTACATAGAAGGTCAGCAAGTACAAGCAGATCTGTCTGAATGGGAATGAAAACTGATGCTTTGCTGACCAACAAAAGTGATGCTTTGCTGACCAGCAGAAATGATGACTCTACACAGACTGACAGAAAAAAAGAGAGAGGAAGCAACAGACAGACAGACTTACTTCTTCCTCCCTTGGACCGTGTGCATGCACGCTTGTCATCAATGTCCAAACTCATCTGTGACAGAGGGAGAGGAGGGAGTCAAAACTGTATTCCTCAGGTGGAAGTGAAATACAAAGTTCAAATACAGATATAAATCCAGATTTACAGCCTCACGGTAATAGACTGTGGTACAACACACATTTGAACACACAGTACAAGTACTTTCCCTTTATTTCTTCTCTAGAACTCAACCTAAACTGTTACCAGATTACCTCAATACATTGTACCCCTCACCTTTTCACCCAGAGAGAGAAATGGAGAAAGAGAATGTGAAACTGTAGCAAATAAAAATGAAAGAGAAAAATCACACCCTGTGAGCTCTCTTTCTTTCTCGCCATCATTTCATCACCCTATAATTTACTGCACCTGAACAATCAATATGATTGGATGGTGTGCTTGGGGGAGTATGCTGTATCTTTCGGAAAAGCCCATTTATGACTGAGGCCCCATGTGAGGCTTGAGTGGTTATTATAATAGTGCACATAAGCATAGGGCTAACAATAATACAAACACAGTCACTCCAAATCACTGTAATTCTTTTCTCAGAGTCTATTCGCTCCCCATCACTACACTGTGCTTTCTGGCACAAAGGAGCAGGTGTCGAACCCTGTCTCACACTAAAACACACACATACACACTAGAATGCGCTCACGCTAAAGCTATTGGCTGTTTTTAAGGCACAATAGTGCCATTAGCCCTGATTACCCGGCTGTGCTCAAAATCAAATGGAATCCATGCAAATGCCCTACATCTCCCTCCCATTGACCCTCCCTGAACCCCACTCCCACTACACTTAGCCACTTTGTTGGAAGAGCCTCCAAACCTGGCAGAAGCACACTAGAGTTTAACACAAGAGTTTCTCTTTCACTTGGCCCCTTTCTCTTTTGCTCTTTCTTCCCTCTTCACCCTCTCTTCCTGCTGATCGCTGACTTTTGAGAGTGTGGGATAATGAGGATGTTGTGTGTGATTTGGGTGTGGGGAAGGGATAAAAAGTTGATTGTATGTGTGCACATGTGTGGAGAGTGGGTGTGTGTATTAGGGGGGTTGGGGGTTGTATCCGGGTGTACAGGTGCGGCAAATGCCTTCTCTTCCTCTCTCACACACACTCTCAGCTCTCACCGAACACTCACAACAAGCCTGCTTTGTGCTTTCTGATTCGAGCTTGGAGATTCACACACACTCAACTGGCCTGGGAGAAAAAGTTTGCTTAAGCACTTCAAAAAGCCCAGTTCACATAAACCCTGGAATTGTGTTGAAGGTTGTGCGTGTGTGTTTATGTGTGTGTCATTCAGCAGTGAGGTCTGTATACCCTCTCTGTGCTTCTGAAACTTCCCTCTGACCCCAAAACACAAAGGCCAGGGACAGATGAGTCCACTCCATTCTCCTCTCCTTAATGATGATACTGTGCTGCTTTCTCCTTCTCTTTCTCTCTTCGTTCATTCCTCCCTCCCTCTTGGGCTGATAGTCAACACATGAATCGTGAAGGCACTAATAGAGCCCGCATTGCTTTCATGTTTGCGTAACCATAGTTACATGCACGTTCCTCTCAAATAGGTAAGTACATCAGAGTTCACATTCTTTTTTCTTTTTTTTTTAAATTCCACCTCATTAAATTTGTATGTGTGAGCCTGGTCCATTTCATCTGCCTTTCCTAGATCTCTTTCAAAGGCCTTTTAATGTATGTTCAGATTATGTCATTTGTCTCTTTTTGAATTACTGTCTTTGACTGCTAAAATGTATATTAACCAGAGAAGATGAAGAAGACAAAAGTGAGAAAGAAAGACACACCGCGAGATGTCTACAGAAAAGCCGTAGGTTTTCATTAGATAGAATATAGGGAGGATCGTGCGTCCCTTGAGGCTGTGTGCTGCATTATTAATTTTGTCCCTCTCAGCTTTGGGCCGGCTTTGCTTGCGCTCTCTATGCTGACAGCTCTATGTAAATTGCTGGCTGGGGGCAATGACTCCACAAAGAAGGTCACCTCTCCTCCCCCGGTGTGAATAAATGAGCCTTTTATTCCCCTCCACATTTTTACAAGAAGAGCACAAAACCCACAGTGGCGGAGTGACAGGGCGACTGACGTTCCTGAAAATTACCTGCAGACAGAGACACACAATTACAGGAGTCCAATGATGTCACCAAGGAGATCCATCATGCCTGTCCATCATAGGCAGAGGAGGAGTGGATTTAATAGGCACACTTGGGGCTTGACTGACAAGTAGTGGGGGGTATGTTTGTGTGTGCGCGCATCAGTGTGTAATGTCTGTACATTTATGGCTGTATATGTATATGATTATAATACTATACTTTGCATTCCACAGTACATACTGCAAAAAACAGTGAATATTCTGATATTCAAATATTATATTCTGTTATAACTCCCCTTAATTTTTATTTATTACATTGTAAACAACTACCAAGTTAATAACTTCATAAAACGGAAGTTCATAAAAAAAAAGGTTCATAAAACTGATTCTGATATGTGTGCTTGTGTATATGTGTAATATTTGAATTTGTGTGTTTCTATATTTGTTTAGGTTCATTTACCCTGTTAAAACCCTTGTGTGTGACTTGAACACACTGAGCCTCTGATGATATTGTTAATAGCTCAGACTATGTGGCATCTTCTATTTGGATGCTTTTAAAAGGAATTCATGCAAGCCTTTAAACATATCACATCTGATCAGTAAATCAATGGTGTCAGATGAATCCTCACCATCACAGGCAAACAAAAACACATACACTGGGCCACAGGGCAAGAGTGCTTACACGCACTCTCTCTCTCTCTCTCATTCTCATCTTCCTCCCTTATGACCCCTTCTCTTACTGAAACAAAAAGATGGAAGACTGTGAAAAAGCAGGCTGCTCTAAAAAGCATAAAGAAAAAGAAGCACTACTTAGAGGTAAAAACAGACATCTAAACATAATTTGTGGAGAAGGAGAGGAGAAAAGATAAGGAGCAAAGGAGACAGAGCAAGAGGCAAAGTCCATCTTTGTAAACAGAGCAAACAAAAACTGCTCATGGACAGACCCACTGTTAACTCTCCAGTCTTCTTAAGTAATACAAAGGGCCTTGGAAAATTACATTTGGGAGAGCATGGGGCAGGTGACATCTAGCCACCTTTGCTTGATAATGACCTTCATCTGCTGTCACTCCTTCATGAAAGTAAAAAAAAAAGTTGTAGGTGTTAGAAATAGAGAAATAGCTCATCCATCTCGACCTTGAGGGACAACAAAGAGCACCAGTAGGTAAGACTCACTTTGATTGCACGATTCTGCGGTCTGAGAGAGGGCTGGCAGCGACTGATCTTGTCTCCTCGCGTCCAGCGCTGATTCACCAGCTTGCCCCGATACTCATTCTCTGATAAAGAAAGAAAGAAAGAAAGAAAGAAAGACAGAGATGGTAAATACCAGCATCAGCACTGGCAGACAGAACAGTAAACTAAGCACAAAGTACTATCAGTTATTCCATTCGAAAAGGAATGATTCAGCAGCGAAAGGGCCAGATCATCCCATCACTGCTCTGAAAACCCCACCGTCAGTGCAAGAAAAACACAAACCTTCCTCTCTCTCTCTCTCTCTCTCTCTCTCTCACACACACACACACAGGCAATAATCTCTAAAAATGATGAAAAAAAACCCTAAATGAATGGAAAGTCATTTAAAAGCAATAGTGTGTGAAACAAAGAAAAGCTGTAGAATATTTTAGAAAGCAGATGGTTAATAATGTCAGCTGGGGCACCTATACATACACTGCATTTTGTTGATGCATAATAAAACAGAATCATATATCACAATTTACGAAGCCATGTGACTTACAACACACGTACATGCTAAAGTAGCTGGTAGTCTGTTGGCTATGAGAATCAATCAAATGTATGTGTGTGTGTGTGTGTGTGTGTGTATGTGTGTTTGGGGGGGGGGGTTGGTGAGGAGGGGGCTCAGTAACTAAAGTAAATAATGAATCTCCCATAAATCTGCATGCTTTTCCGCCTTCATGTTCTTTTTTCATTAGGGTAATAGCATTTGCCACAGTGCTGGACTGACATGCAAGTTCAAGAAATAAAAAGGCAATGCAAACAGAAAGAAAGCTGTCACACTATATTCGTGTTAAAGTGATCATCCTATTCATCACCATACACAGATCACTTTGTATCGGTGGGATCTCTGTGCTCAAACTGTGGCTCATATTGCTATTCATTTAACACTGTCACCCAGAGATTTGTCAAGCTGAACACTTGGATACATTTATTTGTTCTCAAAGCTTTCTACTATTAAGAGAAAGGTATTAAGTATTAAATAAATATTAAGAAAAAATGAGAATATTGTTATGTTCTTCCTACTTTTATTACTTGGCCTTCATGTTTACACCTTTCCATGTACCAGGGCTGTTAATACTCTATCCCTTCTCTGTTGTATCCTATCACAACTTCCTCTCTCCTCCTTTCACTCAATCTGTTGCTTTTTCCTGACTGTGGGCTCCCATCTGTTTCAGTCTGGGCACTAAAACACACCTCTGACAGAGAGAGAGATGGAGAGAGAGAGAGAGAGAGAGAGAGAGAGAGAGGGAGTGAGAGCTTGTTGTCAGTAAATGAGTGGTTCGTTAAACAAGTCTGTCTGTTCCTCTCTCCTTCTCAATCTCTTTGTCCATAACATCTGCCCTTGTCTCTCAGCAAGCACAAAGTAAACAAAGCAGGCAGATATGATTTGGCACTTTAAAAACTCTGCAGAACAGCAATAATGCAAAAGAGGACCGGCAGAATGTCAATGAGCAGAAACAGAGAGCTGTAGGTCATTGCCAGTTAGAGCTTTTCCAAAGAGACACCCACACATACACACACAGGTGTTAATTTTTATGAATGGCACGTCTGAGACCATGTACTCTAAAACTCACTAGAATAGCATGGTTGTGTGTCTGATTTTAAATAAATAACCCCCCCTCCAAAAACAAAACAAAACAATCAAACATAAAAAACAGCTCTTTAACATATTGCTGCTTATTTACTTCAAAAGTGTCCAAAGAATTACAAAGAAATTTCAAAAGAGTTCAAAGAATCTGGTTCACACTTTTCAAGTTCTCAGGAAAAATCTCATCTCGAGAGACCACCCTTGTAATACTCGGGACACCACTCTGGTGCTATACATAAAGACATCTTGGACAAGCAACAGCAGACGTATGCTGCCACATAAGTTTAATGGAAAATAATAATGTGGAGATTATTAAATTTCCCTTTATGTTAAAAACTGTACAAGTAAGATGAAAATGTGTGTGATAAAGCATAAACACTGCAAAGTTACAGTGAGGGTAATGATCATAACCTTTTTTTATAAACTATATTTGTATAAAATTTGGGTTTTTCAGGAGAACCAGTTCTTTAAAAGATGTATACCACATCACTATTACATTCTCAATTCGGATCTGTTAGAAGTGTGACGGCTCTTAAGCAAAATCAAATTAATCATTTTAATGTGCTCTTTCTAACAGGTTAATGTTTCTATAGTAACAAATTACACTGGGCCTTGTATGGCAGACCTCCCATATAATCTAAGCTTAATTTAATATATACAATTTTCTGTAATAAGATGTTTGTTTAACATTTATGGAAGGAGTCTCTAGTGACAGCACTTTGTAAAAGTCACTGCAAAGTGTTCAAGACAGAGGACTTTTCGCTTTGTGGTTCTCTGTAACATTCTTAAAAACAAGGGGGGGGGGGTGATGGAAAGACTGTTTATAGCTACTCTAACATAAGTGATAACAGGAACTAACTTGTCCTTGTCCTTGTTCCACAACATTAAATGTAACTTTTAAAAGAATGTGTTGCTCTTTACTAAATTAAAAATTGGAATTGTTGGTAAATTGATGTGGTTACAGGAAAACAGTCAACTTTGTGGTATGGGTAACTCTGCTGCTGATTAGTAACCACAGGCCCCATCAAGGTTTTTTACTTATTTATTTAATTTTATTTTCTAAAACTTCCTTACATAATGCACAGTATGGTTGTTAAAATCCCATATCGGTCATTTATAAATGATAAATCATGTTTTATCTATTGTTCAAACGTTAAAGGCCAATCGGTTTAGTGACCCTAGAATGTTGCATGCCTTTAAAATTTGCAAAGCAGGATTAAGAGCAACACAGCCTACATCAGCAAGTCGCAGCACACGCAATGGAAGCACACGCAAATTACGCATGAAAAGCATTTCAGCTTCCTGGCTATTGTAAATAACACGCTTGCTTATTTAAAAAGAAGTCGAAGTCGTGGTCGGTTCTTAATAAACAAGAGCCGTAACTCGGTGCTGTGCACTGAATAAGAACAGCACACTTTGGCCCAGCTGTTCTACTGCGCATGCGCATTGGCTACCCCCACTCCAGCACCTGCTACCCTCCTGTCTTAATTTACTCCACCTTCTCCACTCACTACAGTCCACTGTGTTAGCACAGCGGTCTGGTTTGTTTCAGTAATATTTTATAAGCATAAGCAAATATTAAAGAATTTAATATTTGCCTCTGAACGAGGACATGAATTGGTTATCAAATTACAGTGAAGCCAAAGGCTGACATCTTCCTTTTCTGTTTAGACTTTTAGTGAAAGTCTAAGTGAAATGCCCGTTGCCCCGAAAGCATAGTTTTTTTTTTTTTAACTTATGTTGACGCGAGGGCAATAAAATAAATAAAGATTGTGTTCTGCAGCTGAAATATTCTACTGAATGACCAGGTCTGATGCTAAAATGGCCATAAAACATAAAAAGCATGTTAAATCACTTTACAAAAGTCTCATTTTAGGTTATACTGGCAGTACCTTTGTAGTGGCAGCACAAACGTACAAACAGCAGCAGTAGACTATACTTAGTAGTAACAGCAGTAATGAAAACAGAATTTGCCAACAGCAAAACTAACAGACGTGGGTTATAAAGCACAGACTGAGTAAGATGCAGCGAAATGGTGGTCGGATCCATTTCTTGTGAACTGGAGCGATGATAATTAGGCAAACATTAATCAACGGCTTGTATTAAAGCTTAGTTTTTGTAGCTCTTAATATTAGACCTACTCATGACTACAACTATGAGATCAAAGACCAGCGGACTAAAATCCCATTCGAGGCTTCAGCGCATCCACCATCTTGGCTGCAGGTGTTTTGATATGACACTTCACCCAGTATAGAACACTGGCGCAACGAAACTCGTTATGCCAGAATAACAGACAAGTGAGGCGTACATGCACTTGTGCTTAATCTCCAAAATCACATTTTAGAGAGGGTGGGGAGGGGGCAGAGAGAGACAGAGAGAGAGAGCAGTTCGTGTTTGAGGACTTTTGCGCATCTACCCGGGGCGTTTGACATTTACGGACAGCATCTCCACTCGGTTTCTGCTGCTGCTGAAAAATCAAATGGCCACCCACCCCCTCTCTCTTCTCTTCCTCCACGCCATCCGTGCGCTCGGCCGGGAGTCCAGTGCTACGCCCCTTGTTACAACCTTAATCACACACGGCCATATGGAACTAACTCTCAATTCTGGCGCTGCGCTAAAACCCAAAAGAAGCAGCCTGATTATTTAAACGCGATTATTTCAGTGACTTAATGCTTAACGTAAGAGTGAATGCTAAAAATATTATGATAACATTTATACACACTAAATGGACGAAGAGGAAATCCAAAGGACGCGACAATGCAAATTCGTAAAGAGAAGGCATTATCATAAAAACATTTTAATCACTCCTAAACAGTAATAAATTTAGTCGGAAGATTAGAATAAAATCAAGAAGAGGCTGCGCAAACGCGTAAGGGCTTTTCTGCGCCAAAAGTGCGCAAGCACTCCGCTCTCGCCTGGGATCGCCATAGTTCACCTTCATCACTTTTCCCCATGTAAACTCTTCACTCCTGCCTTCATAGACCACGCTATTCAGACAAGTATGAAAGCACTAACCACACCTTTTTAAGCCAAATGTTTTTCTTATGTTAACAGGCAAATATCTACTTTCTTTAAAACGCATGCTTTTCTTAAGCTACTAGTATTTGGCATGCTATACTCAAGAGTTCTACAATTACAACAAATCCATGTCCACGAAGGCATTCAGAAAAGCTACGCTACCATGACCAGCACATTTCAGATCAGAAGTCCTTAACCTTGATCTCCATGGTAGGGCATCTCGTAATGGGATGCTCTGGATAAATGAACCTCTAAACTCCACTAGTTCTGGTAAGATGGTTAAGAACCGTTCTGCAAACTGTAACTCCAAACAAACTAGTGCACTTTTCGAGCCGAGATAGGAGTTAAGAGTGCTAAATATTTGTATTTTTACGAAAGAAAAATGGCCAAATATATACTCATATGGAGTGTTTTAAATATAAACACAAGTACCTGATTAATCCAATAATTCCGAAAACGTTGTTCAGCCGACACACAAGAAGGTCTTCGATGTTTTCGATTTTCTGTCGCAGTCAGTATGCTATCACGCTGTCAGATAGTTTGCCCTAAATGATGCCATTTACCGATTAAAAAAAACAAAACAAAAAACAAAACAGTACTGGCCCGGTAGTATCCAGATGGAATGACAGTGGGTAAATGTGTCTTTCCGGATGCTGCTAGGGATACGCAGGACTCCACATCAGGGCGCTAAAGGTTATTTGTTTGTAAGTATAAAAAAAAAAAAAAGAAAAAAAGGGAAAGTCTTCATTTGCCTTTGTCAGCGGGAAAACGTAATATTGACTTCCCTTTCCCTCATGAGCCATTGCACCCCCACCTCCTCCCTCCCGTTTGCCATGACATCACGAAAGCTGTAGTAAAACCTACAACATCAGATGGGTTGGGCTTCGGGTCCCCCCACAGTCGTTCAATGGCCATGTGTACAGATATATCCACACTCTCGCTATCTCATATACTCCCTCCCTAGATAGGCTATAAATCCGAACACGCTCCTTCTTTCCTAACTCTTACACACGGAGACATTCACTCGTGCGCATGCACACAGATACTCTTGGCTGAAAAGCGACTGTTAGCCATTATTTGTGTATCGGAAAAAAAGCGACGGTGAGTGGCTGGATGTAGATTATGCTGATCAGTTACTGTCATTCAGCGTGTTTCCATCAACACGCACAGAACGTACTGCTTGAATGCACCAGTTTCTGCATACTGTTCAAAGGAAGCAAGCAGTAAGCTGCTTACCTCACACCCGGAGATTAATCTTTAATATTTCACAAAGGCATGCATATGTCACGGTGTTTTCTGAACCTTCCCCCTTTGAGTATTTCCAAATGGTACTGTCCAGTGATTGTCTGAGGCAAAACACTAATGTGCGTCCCAAGTTGCGCACAAAATAGTGACATGTATAGCTCCGGCCTTCGTGTTTGAGGACGTGATTAAGACACTTTACAGTACAAAAAGGACTTAACTACTTATTATGGTCCAACCCCCCTGGAAAATAGTTACACCAAGCTGAATTAACCTGCCATCTTTTCTTATTATCCGAGTAACGTAAATCGCATTATAAACAATGCTTGGCAGAAGAGAGGCGATGTACTTTAAAGCACTGTAAACCTCCTCTCGCTTCCATTACTAGGTGAGCAGGCCAGTGTAGTTTGGAATGACTCCCAAATGTAGCTCACACTGTTGTTTTGCTTTGTTGTTTTGTAACCATTAGTGAAAATGACAACCATTCATTACAAGTCATTTGAGAATATTCGCCACAAATGCCACTCTTTATCTGCTGTCTCCAAGCTGCGCGGGGGGATTTTCAAAAAGCCAACCTTCGCCTTTCAGAAATTGTATTAAATTCTTATCTCTTTGCGGCAGGCCCTTTTTTGCTATCTCATTGTTATGCATTGGAGCTGAAATCAATCATGTTACGTCCGCGCCGCATCAATATGATTTGAGCAAAGCTTCACAAAACTGAGACACAAGTCAACAAACAAAGGAGATAAATATATACACACACAAAATAAATCCCACTGTCCGTCTCGTAGCACACGGCTGAGATTAGGCGTCACATATATATGGGGCAAATGTATTTCCTGTGCTGCATGTTATTTATGTCCCAGCTCGCTTTAGATGATGTGCTTTTCTTAGTTGCTGTGTATATTGTTCAGTTTCTCCCTAAGAGTAGAAGTGATCATGAATTACCAAGTAACATATAGCATCATTATAATGTGCTTCATGGATTTGTGTTGTGAAATACCCATTTCCTGCACTGGTTTGTATTTACTGCCTCTATAGTGCATATTGTCTGTACATGTGGCTTGCGTACTTTTTTTTTTTTTTTTTTAAGATTTAGTATTTCTATTTAAAAGCGAATGTTCAAACGACTTCTGAACCTCTACATTATTTCTCGTCTACCAGATATTACAATCTCAAGATGTAAAGATGTAAAACAGACTATAATAGAAAACAGCCAGGATAGAATAGAAACAGTGGACTTTGTTCTTCAGTACCACAGACAGCGCTTTAGTCTCCGCTTTCTTTTCAAGCACCATGGACAGCGACACCGTGCCGAAGAGGAAGCAATGAAATACATTCACTATAATAAATTACTCTACATTTTACAGTAAATTTTACTAAACGTATTTATAAATGTGTTTTTACTAGCAATTTGGGTTGCCGCTAAAGTACTTTAAAATTTACAGCAAACAACTGTAAAATATATTTACAGTAAAGTACTGTAATATCTTAATGTATAAAATGACACATAACCCAGCACCTTTGCTCGTTTGGCTGATGCAGGATACAACTAAGCTGAAGGTTACTGGTTTTGCCCAACCATGACAGCTTGGCAGTACTAGGATTTGAACACACAACCCTCCAAGTGGTGACGCAAAGCCTTAACCACTGAGCCACTACAACTACACCACAACACCACTGAAACTAGCTTGCATTGATTCTACTACTTCTTGCACTGAACCCGTGCAAGCTAGTTCAGCTAATTGTGGTAGCTCAGTGGTTACAGCTTCAAGCTACAGATAAGAAGGTCATGTGTTCAAATCCCTGCACCAACAAACTGCCTTGATCGGATCCTTGAGCAAGACCTTTCAGCTCAGCTGTATCCTCCATCAACATACTGGGTTATGTTTTTTTTTTTTACTATGTATAATATTACAGTAATGTAAATATGTTGTACAGTTGTTTACTGTAACTTTTACAAGACTTTATTGGCAACCCAGGTTGCCAGTAAATTGCTTTAAAATCCACAGTAAATCGCAGACTCGACTTCAAGAACATCCTCATGCTAGTACAAATAGGCAAGGATAGCAGGACAGCAAGAATAGAGTGAGTTAGCACAGGAAAGAAAAAAAAATAATTAAATTGTTTATTTTTTATTTTTTATTTTTTAAAGAGCTGAATCTTCAGTCAGTGACTCAGCTTTTTTCAAACAGCAAAGGGAAGTACCTTACACCTATTGAGTGCCAGTAATTTTTTTGTTTTTGTTTTTTTTTTCCCCACAATAGCTATTCTTTTCCTATATTGGAATTAAACAACTCATGAACAAAGCAAAGACTTTAAATCATTATTATCACTGATGAACCTTTTAAAGCTTTCACCTAAGTTAAGGTGCCCGATAAAGTGAAGAGTAAAAAATAAATACGTCAAATACTAAATTATGATAATCTTGACTTTTTTATAAATTTTTATAAATTTGAAGTTAAGACGTTGCGATTAGAAAACAGTTTATTATACAGAAAATTTCCTTGCGTTGGATTAACCATTTATACACATTTCACCATTCTGATGTCAGTGTGTCTAGTCATTGAGCCACTTCTGCTACTGACTAAATGCCAGTCTCTTCCGCTTTGCAGTCAGAGCCTAAAGTCACAATGCACAATGAGACTGAATGGTAAGAATGTGTGTGTAAGTATACATATTGCATAAGGCGGCAGCTGAGAGAGAGAGAGAGAGAGAGAGACAGAAACCCCCTCGAACTCTGGGAAGGCCCTCGGCAGATGGAACAAGCTGCTAGAGAACAACAGAAAAGTCTGAATGAATAGCTCCAGGCTGGTATTGTCCGCTGCTTGGTCATTATACTGCTTGTGAAAAAAGCCAGCCTTTGTCTACACAGCCCTGAAGCTCGGAAGTTTAGAAACGGGTGCATCGAGTAAGTTCTTGAAGGCAATGTATTGTCTAATGAAACAGCATAAAAAACAAACAAGTCTATTTAAAAGACATCGCTTAAACGATTTTAACATAAGATAACTGGGCAAGTTCACGATTTAACAAGTGATAATAAAAATAATAATAAAAATTCTCTTTTTCTGACCTACGTAGGTTTATATAGAGAAGATGGTGCACCAAATAGCATTTAAGAGAAATCATGGGGTCACCAATAAGGCGGAGTTTTTCCACATAAACTTCAGATATGCTACCATTACACAACGTCAAAGCCAAGAAACACATCTCTTTTTCCCCTCCAGACATTTCACAGCAGTCTACAACACCCAATAAATTCATACAAAGTGATTATAATAAACTCGAGTGCACGGAGAGAATGCACATGTGACTGACCTAAGAAAGTTCCACAGAGCTTCATGGTTGCGGTCCAGTGTCTCCCCTCGCGCGACCGGGCAACGCGCTAAGAAACTAAACTTGTGAGGAAAAAGTTGTGGCCAGTTGAGTATAACTTCTGTTTTAGAGCAGGGGGGTGACGCAGTTCGGGGGATGACGCAGTTCCCTTTGAGCGTGCTGCCAAACTCCGAGCCAATCGCAAGCGCCGCTGAACTCTGCTCACACAAAGGGCTCGTGGCCTACCGCCGGTAACAGACAAGCGAGGGCTTTCCTGACGGCTGTGTCTATGTTCCCAAAACGCAACAGCTTTCAAAATAATGTATTAGGCTACTTAAACATCAATTATCGACACCCAAAAGAAAGAAAGAAACATAGATAGATAGATATTTTTCTGTCTGCGGAGGGTACGCTACACGTGTAGTACACGTGGCAGTCATTAAAACAAGTTTTAATTCATTCTATAACTAAGTTTTTGTTCATTACTAAACAAACAGATACTTGATCAGCTTACACGGACAAAAGCTATTTAAGACATTAAACCGATGTTGTCTGTTTATGACAAGTAAACAATCCAGTTCAAACTGTCTGGCTCATTCATTCATTCATCTTCAGTAACTGCTTTATTGTGATCTTGGTCATGGTGAATGTGAGTTGGAATGTGAAGCAGGAATACACCCTGAATGGGATGCCAGTTCATTGCAGCACACCATGCACGCACACACACACACACCTGGAGCAATTCAGGATAGCCAGTCTACCTTCTGGCATGTTTTTGGAGGTGGGAGGAAACCAGAGAACCCAGAGAAAACCCATACTGACATAGGGAGAACATGCACCGAAAAAACCCCCAAAAAAACAAAAAACAGTTGTTCGAGCTCATGACAGAATATTACTAAAAGGCGCAAACCCAAATCCCTTTTCAGGCAGCCATGTTTACACCTGTTGGCAGTTACGCATAGAGTCCAAATAGTGGCAATCAAAGATTTGTATAATCAGTGATTTCCTAAATCATTCACTTAACCAAAACTAGCATGCCAATGCAATAAAATTGCAGTCAACACACACACCAAGGAAGAGGAGAGGAGACGAGTGGGGTGGTGGAGCTATGTAACCCCAGGTTTTGGGCCTCCCTTGGGCAGATGGCTCCTTTGATAACTGTGCCCTCTCTAGGCCCCATCTCCATATCCTAGCTCTGTGTTACCATGGCGAGTGGATATGTAATGGAGTTTGCTGCTTATTAAATTTGCCATCTTACAAAAGAGAGGCTCTCACCTCAAAATGATGAGCAAAAACAGAGCTGGCTTGAGTTTTGTTATCACAGGCTGCTTGGCTGCATGTGTTACATTTTCTCGATGCACTGCACACTAATTAACCTATTAACTTTAGGTCCTTTCGTTGACTACAGTGCACTGCCCTGCCCTGTCTTCCCTTCATGTAGAGTTTTGGGGCAAAATCTTTTTTGACCCACACCCCTTCCCAATAACCCCCCACTTCTTTGATCTCATGACAATATCGGCACACTATGGGAGGCTCAGCCCAGTCTTCCAGCTGTCTACAAGGCACAGAACAAGGAGAAGAAAGTTTGTACAAACGCCAAAGTGGTGGAATGTACTAGAGCAGACACTGCTGAAATTGTTATATTTAAAAAAAACTGCTGGAATTATTATATAAAAAACTTCAGTGTAATTCTTTGTGAATCTAAATTAGAGGAGCATGAAAAATTATGCTGGATTAAATATGTGAACTTCACATTAGCTCCAAGCATAATTTTCGGATTAATTCAGGATAAGTGAGTTGCTTCAGTAATGTAAGAGTAAATGGATATCAATAACCTTATTGCAGCTGTGGTCTCACAGATGGACGTGCTCACAGTCATGCATTCTTACTTATTCTTACATATTTTTTTATGGGCCTTAAACTTCCTTCTTTTTCATTGTCTGTCACTTTTAATCATACAAACACAGACACTCAGAGGGGCTTCTTACTTCCTACAATCATTTTGTGTCATCTTTCATGACTGAGCTTGAAGAAGCAGCATCACATTCAAATAGAGTCATAATGAACACACATTCCTTGCTTTGTGCAATATGGAGTTTTTTTAAAAACCTTTTTTCTTCCACATTTATGTATGTATGTATTTATTTATTTATTAGTAGTAATAGTGATAGAAGTATTTACAGTATCTTTCCTTAAAACAAACATACAAAAATTTAGCCTGTGTTTCAGTCTAATCATTATCTAAAGTTGGTTTTGATGCCTCCTGCCAGTCTGACAAGGGTATACACTCATGCCAAAGGGCATACATTGCCCTCTTGCCCCCTCCCTTTCCTAGTCGGGACACTTTTGATTATACACCCCCTCTCCTAAAGAACACACCCTCCCTTCCCCCTCTATTCTCTCCCTGTGTGTGTGTGGGCATGTTTTTGTACCTTGGTTGGGACCAAATTTCCCACAAAGATAGGGATATCTGACAGTTTTGGCCTTGTGGGGACATTTGGGGAAAAGTTTTCTTTTTCATTTTAGGTTAAGGTTAGGGTTATATTAGGCGTAGGCATAGCATTATCTAGCTGTGTTAGTAATTATGTCAGTGGAAGTGGAATTATGTCCTCGCAAGGATGGTAAGACAAATATGTGTGTGTGTGCATGCGTGTGTGTGTGTGTGTGCATGCGTGTGCGTATGTGTAAGCAGATTGGGCAGACTGGGGCCTGGCTGGGCGCTGGGCAAACACACACAGAGCTGCACTCCAGTCGTCACCTCATTACAATGACAAAGAGCTGCCACACTTTTGGGTGGAGCCTTGGGCCTCTTTGAGCAAATGCGATGTTTAATATGCTTTGTGGAGGAGAAGAAAAGAGGGAGAGGGCAGAGGAGGAAAAAAGAAGGGGGAGCAGGCCCAGCTGTCACTGTGCTAGATATCAGTCTGACACAGCACCACTCTTCCCCCCTCCCCCTTATTTCCTTTTTGCTGAATTTAGTTAGACATAGAAAAAATGAGTGTCTGGAGGGTGAGGTGGGGTCACCACACAAAAGAGCTTAGGCAGAAGTGTCTCTATCATAAACTAAAGTACATTAAAAGAAATGTGTTATCAAAAACTTCAAAATACATGAGCGTGAACACTCATATAAGAGTGTATAAGAGAGAATCACTTAAGTGAATTAGTCGTAGAAGAAGTAAGGATCTAAGAATAAACAACAAACATTAGCATAAACTCTTACTCAGATACATGTTAAAATAAGAATGCATAGCATAACCTAATATTTTGGTTCTGAGTGTATCATATAATCTCATTGCAACTTTACACTGTCTGAGTGGACAACAGTAATTTATTTTGCAGTATTACAGTGCAATTTTTTTTTTGAGAAACTGATAAAAGTTTTAATCAGCTTTTTAACAGGATTGCACTTAGTCTCCAGTCTTTGTGAAAACTATGTAGAAATACTATTTCTATAACTTTCAAAACGTGTACTGCACTTTTAAAGTGACATGATACATTTGGAAATAACCTTTTTGTGGCATAATATTAATAATAACTACTGTGATTTTCATCATACCAAATATATCATATGCACAAGACTGAAATGATTTGCACTGTCTATTAAAAAATTGTGTATTGTATAAAAACTTAAATGATAGAAAAAGGCAGTGTTTAATAATACAGCCTGTCCTTTGTGAAACTATCATCAATGATCATCATTTATTAATCATTTGAAGTAATAAGTGGTGTTTATGAGCAACAGCATAATGTGTATTATTGTTTGTGCAATCTGTATGATTGTTCTGGGATTCAGCTAAAGCCTTTTAAATCAGCTTATCACATGCACCACAGTGAAGAAGGCTTGATTTAAAAAGATCTCAATGAACAGTGCAAACTGAAGAAAGGCCTAGATCAAAAGATTATTCCCTTTAGATAACATCCCTGAGGACACACAAACAGAATGAAATCCCCCATCCAGCATGAATGAGGAACTCACACATCACCTAATGCCACTCCATTCTCTCTCACAGAACCTAATGAGAGGTGAACAAGAACAAAAATGTGTGCAAGCAGTAGTATGAATGAAAGGAGTACACCTGGAGCAGGAGACACACTTCAGTGCTTAGAATTACGAATATTGAACACTAATAACAAACTAGTGGCTGCATGTGAGCATGTGTTTGGTGTGCGTGGGGTTGTCATGGCAGCAGGCCTCAGCTGATTGCAGGGTTATGGGGGGCTGTTTCAAAGGCATCTGTATGCAAATGTTATTACGGTATAGAGATGTTTGGAGAGATCCCATAGAAAGTGTGTGTGTGTGCATGTGTCTGTTGGGGGGGGGGGGGGGTGTGAGTGTTGGGATGGGTGAAACAACAGATGAACTGATGGGTTGTTAAGAATAACAAAAAAAAACAAAAACAAAACAATTATATAAACTTAAAAACATTACAGATATGGTGGCTCAGTCCACTAGAAATAAAGCAATAAATTTATCTGGGCCTGCACACAGAATGTCTACTTCTCATATCAGCATAATTATTTTATTGTAATTGAATATTTATATATTTGTTAAAACATAAATTTAAAGAGAATAAAATGTAAAAAGTACTAATAAGTTGTATAAGAAGGGTAATAGCATATCCTACACAAGGTAAAGTCCATACTGGTCTGGCAACAGGATAAAAGAGTATATCTAAACTGTAGATACTCTTAAAAATACAGAACCTTCAGGCAAGGCAAAAAACGACGAGAAAGAGACAAATGCAAACAAACAAACACACACACACACAGATGCAATCATGCAAATTGCAATGTAATAAAGATTCATGGGGAAATGATTTTTCCTTTTCTTTTCCATATTTTATTTTCTATTAAGGGTACATGTTGTGCTTGTTGATCCTAGACCTGTCTGCAGGATTGTTTTCTTTCATCTCCCCCCATTACTCGCTACTATTACTAGTTTTTCACTGTGTTTACAATTTCTTTCATAATTTCACATAAATATTGAATTATAGCTTGAAAGTCCAACTTACATAACCTCTTACTGTTTTCCATTACAAAAATTGACAGTGAAATGGGACACATTTATGCAAAGGGGTTTATAAAACATGTTTTCACACCACACTAGCAATACAAGAACATGTAGCTAGAATACTTGTGATATTTCCCTTTTTCTAGTAAACACCCTCTACAGCGGAAACAGAAATGATATTATAGGTTAATGCAATTCCTTTTTCCCCTCAAGCAATCACATAAACAAAGCAATGCATGTGATTACTATGCTATAGCGCTGTTGTTGCAGTACCTGAAAGATTTCATTTAACTGCAGTCCATTTTAAAACTCTAGACACAAAACCACAAAAGTGCAGTTTAATGTAGGAATCTGACATCTTTACAAGTTTCTTTTTTTAGATAACCAATTGATGCAATTAAGAAGAATTTGGTTTTGGTTATTGGTTGTAAAGTGCTGTGTTATTTATAAAAAATAGAAAACCTCATACACTTAGCAGAGTAATGAAAGTGTTGTAATTGAAAGTTAACCTATTTTACTATACACTGTCTTACATACTGTACATCACCTTCACCATAACTATTAGACAGCACCATGAGTAATATTTACACCTTCTAATCTAAATTAGAAACTAGTGCATTGTATAGCAAATGCATGCTGGACACATTTCATCTGATCAGATGGTGGAGGATTAAAATCTTGTATGGAAGAATTTTTCAAAAGCTTTTGTGAAATGAAGGCAGCTCAGAACCTGGGCTGGCGCTACAGATTATCATGAAATGAAATATCACATATTACTGAATTCTATTGCAAGATTATCACCTTCAGCTTTTCCTTTAGCAGTTGTAGTTTGATTGTCCTGTTTCTGCCAACTGTTTATAGCTCTCATACAGTACACAAACACTTCCTGCAAGTCTTGTGTTTATCGCCCTGTTTTTCCTAAAACTATTTTGTACTTATCCCTGATCAACTGGTTAAAACACCAGCTTGTGGTACATATATTGCCAGCACCTTTAAAGTGTCATGATTGCATCATATTCTACCTAACTGGAAAGTCACTTCAGATAAAAAAACTGTCAAATGTCTTAAGATTTTTGAAAGCTGGAGCCACATTGAAGAAACGTTCAGCAAGGTATCTATTACTTTTTACTTTAATGCAAGATTGTCAGTGAATATAATGACATCAATATTGCCTCTGGAGAAAAAATTGAACAGAGAGAAAGAGAAAAAGTGAGAGAGGGAAAAAGAAAGAGTAAGAGACACTCAGCAGCGTAATAAAATTTTATGACTTGCTCATACTCTGTGTTCCCGGTGGCCCAGCCTGATGGATAATTATAAGACTCAAAGCACTGATGAGGGCAGGTTTTTAGCATATGCACACAATCACCCACTCCCCGACACATGCACAGACACACACAGATACACACGCACACACACACATTGTATCTCTACAAAACCCTTGCAAAGACACAGAGTCATCACAAGGACTATCTTATCTTCTTCCCTGCCTCTAGAACTCCAGGTTAAGGAGGGACCTGAGAGATAGAAAGAAAGAGAGAGAGAGAGAGAGAGAGAGAGAGAGAGAGAGGGAGATGAATAATTCATTACACCCCATAATGAAACGCGGTCCACTCTTTAAAGTATTTGGTATGTAATGGAGTTTCAGGCACAGAGCTATCATTTTCTCTTAATGGTGCTTTCTGGACCACTTGGTGACCCTCTCTCTCTCTCTCTCTCTCTCTCACACACACACACACACACACACACACACAAGCACACACACATATACACACACACACACCCCAGTAAAGGTGATTACCAGCAGCTGCCAGAGTTGCAGCATGGCCAAAGTGGCCAATTTTTTGATGCCATTTAACCAACAAACACAGCAGACTGTTAAAAATGAGGGGAGAGTGGGGGAGAGCGAACAGAACATTTGAGAGAGAGCCATATGGGACAATCAGAGAATGTGTATAATTCAGAGACTCTGTGAGTGCATGTATAATAAATGTAAATGTGCACTCAGAGTACTTGATTTATGTTTACCGGTTTTAGTGTGTTTTAGTGCACATCTAGTGCACTATCTATCTATCTATCTATCTATCTATCTATCTATCTATCTATCTATCTATCTATCTATCTATCTACCTATTTTGTTTCTCTCTCTCACTTTATATTGACTGTTTGCAGCTTTTTACTTTATTAGATATTAGAAATGATCTATATTTAGAGTCCCATTAGAATTTGAGAACTAGATTCAAAAGTCAGATTCTAGATTCTAGAGTTAATAACATAGAGATAACACCACACACACACACACACACACACACACACACACACAGAAATACAAATCTGTATTATCAAACATAAAAACAGACAAAAACAAAAAGACCTTCAAATACTGTAATACTGTAACCATTATGAATTAAAAAATATAATAAAAAATCACAATCAATAATGACTAGCGACCAGTGAGAGGAAATATTTAGGAATATATATATATATATATATATATATACAATCGGGTCCGGAAGTATTTGGACAGTGACAGAGTTTCTGTGACTTTACCTTTATACACCACCACAATGGATTAGAAATAAAACAATCAAGATGATGGCCTCCTTCACTTGCATTGAGATCTCCTTGGATCCAAATGCCAGCTCAATATTTGATATCAACTCCAGACCTTTTATCTGCTTCATTTGTCTTGAAGTAACGAAGGAATGGACCGCACCTGGTCAATTAA
>CM075018.1:12876999-12889337 GCA_037576675.1 Pangasius sanitwongsei
CACCTATATTGACACTCTCTCATAGAAATAAAACAGCAGCTCATATATATATATATATATATATATATATATATATATATATATATATATAAACATTTTTTCTTTTGGGGACCAGCCAAATGTACCCACATTGTCAAAAGTGATCCTATCCTTGTGGGATATTTGGTCCCCAACAAGATATAAAAATACCCCCCCAGCTCCTCCACCCCCCCCACACACAAACACAAACACACAATGGCACCAAAATCCAACAGAATTACAAGAAATCCCCCTTTGAGTTTGTTAAGCCCATGCCATATTGAGGTAAATATAGTCCATATGAGGTGGAGGTGAGCATGTTTGGTAATCAAGGAGCACCAGACTGGCAGCAGAGTTCCAAACCAAGCTAATCTCATACTAAAACACTGAACAGCTGTTCTGTTCTGTTCTGTTCAACCACACACACACACATATTTACCACATTTTGATCTTAAAGGATTGGGAACAGACAAATATTAAATATATTTTAATCAGTCAGACAGTACATGACTGTCTCTAGAAAATCTATA
The DNA here is from genome assembly GCA_037576675.1 of Pangasius sanitwongsei. Lineage (NCBI taxonomy): Eukaryota > Metazoa > Chordata > Actinopteri > Siluriformes > Pangasiidae > Pangasius > Pangasius sanitwongsei. Next base: position 12,877,548 of record CM075018.1, read on the forward strand.
GGCCTTCTTAACCAATAAAAGATCTAGGAATGTTTGCTGCTCTTTTAACCTCTGAATCAGTTGTTTAGATGTATGTATGTACAAACACAGAACACCTGTCATTTGATGACGTAGAACTTCCTGTTGTGTCCAGGAAAGTTCACTTTGTGATGCTCTTTTGTTCCCTGAAGGTTGAAAAGTAGTGTGCAAAAACAGTAGTATGTGTGGTACAGACAAAGGAAACAAGCTGCACCTGCTTCCCTGAGCTTTATGTAGAGAACACACAAGCATTTTAACCCCATTATCCCTCCCTCACCTCTTTAAACCACACCATTCTCTCTCTCTCTCTCTCTCTCTCTCTCTCTCCCTCTGTTTTTGTGATTTGTTTGTGATGAATCAATTTGAGGAAACAAACAAATGTTTTCTAACACAAATATAGACTACTAATGTAAAGTGTAAATTACTGGTCACCCTGATCTTAGACAAAATATTTAGAAAATATTGAGAGTAATTAAGATGGATTTCAAATGAGCGAACATAAAACAAGCTACAGCTGCTAAACCCACCCCTCACCATAACACCAAAACCAGTCATGATTTGTCATGTGATTTATTACTTCTTACATACTTATCAATCTTGAGATCATATTTTCCTGGTAGGGAAAATCTCTCAGAATCCCCTGTTTTTCTTCAATTGTCAATATGATGTTGCCGCACATAGTGTGGTGTGAAGACACCTGAAGGAAATTTAACAAGACAAGAAATTTAACATGTCACAATGTTCATCTTGATCTACATTAGCATAAATATATGTTTTCTGTTCTGTCAGTGCAGCACTAATTATTAAATATAGATTTAGTGGAACACACTTCATTTGCAATGCTGTAATTTAATTTTCAGTTCCAGTTCAGTATATTATCACTGATAATTGTAATTCTTATGCTGAGGACGCCTTCAACTTAGTTTCTGCTTAAATTATTAAGGAGTTTATTATGTGTACCTTCTTCCATGGGTGTATTCCCTCTTCTAAGTTTTTAGAAGAGTGAAGCTCAAAACACATTGTATTGGGATAGACATTATGCAGATAATGCTACATAAGTAACAAAGGTCTGGACTCAAATTTTACTTAAACAAACAATATCTATAGGCACGTTAGCTTATCTATATTATTTATGTGCTGCTACACCATTATGCTGCTACTTATGATGGTTTTACAATTGCAGGCAGTTTGCACCATTAGTCTAGTCAGCTTTGCACAGTTGTGCCATCTAGCTGCTGTCACTCCTACTCTTTTGCTGTGGGTGTGTATTGTGTAGTCACTCATTTGCTGTGTAAATTTCTGTATTGTGTTATTGTACTGAAACTTTGTTTTTGGGCATAGAAAAAAAATATGAGCATGATAATGAAATATACCTGTGTAAAATAGAGAACCATGAGTGCAATACTGTATGTCTACTGCATGTATTTGTATGCATGTTCACATTCATGAATTCACAATATAATAAAACAAATGGTGAGTGCATTTTCACAAAATGAAAAGCATGCATAATTTTTCCAAAAAATAAAATCCCTTTTCTTTGACTCTCAAATATCTTTCTTTCACACACACACACACACACACACACACACACACACACACACACACACACACGCACACACACACTACATCACACCTCTGTCCTCTGCTGCTCATTGATTGTCATGGTGTTAGATTGGTGTCAGTGGAGAGAAAGACCTAGTGAGAGAAAGAGGGAAAGAAAGGGAAAGAGTAAGATTATCTCCCCCAGAAACTGAGCATCATAGTGCACAGCTCAGCCGGAGCCCAGAGAAGGTGAAATCAAATCTGAGCCTATTGCTGTAACACAAATACATAATGCACAAAAACACTGTGCACACATCAAATTAAAACCATTACTTGGCACTTATTGAGCAAAAATGCTACACAAACAAAAGATCAATCAGCAAAATACAAAGCACCTAAAATACAACTCTAAAGAACACCTAAAAAGTATGGAGAGAGTGTCCATGTGTTGTGACACTGTTTTTCCTCTTAGTTTCATACACTCTTAAATCTGTTTAAGAGGTATTTATTGGAACAAAAGATAATAGTAATAACAAAAATAGAAAAACAGATAAAAAACAATGTAAAACGTATTCAAAGGGATAGCTCTTAATAATGGCAGTCATTTCCAGCACTGTATTATATTAATACTTCTTTGATACCCACACTTTCTGAACATAAACAAGTATATGAAACTAATGTTATGAATTCTAAGCTGTATAATATGCTTCTGAGGCACCAGAACACAAACATTTTCTTTTTCTTTCTGATAGTGTAGCTACATAGCAATTTCAACGAAGTTCATAATCAGATATAATTTACACATCTCCCTTAATCTATACAAATTTTTTAATGAGCAATGACCATAAAAGCAGTAATCTTGTATGGCCAAAATTCTGTAAACAATCCACACAGGGCTTGTTACACCATGCAAACATATGCATACAGATTGCATGGCTAATACACCCACTCTATCTACTTCTACATGACAAGTCTCAGCTTGTCCTGGCAAGTGTGAGCTTTGAGTGTTATCATACCCTTTTCCCGAATGGAAGCATTAAGAGAGGATAGTGTGTATGATGTACTTAGTCACCATGGAGACCACAAACACCCTACAAAGAAAATTCCTCACAGAATACAAACTGGCCAATTGCATGTGCTTGCTTCTCAACAAACCATCAGAGTAGAGGCATTTTCTTGTCAGTGATGTAAACTATTTTTATGTTGAAGAGGAAGGAGGGAGCTGTATGAGGGCAAAGATGAAAAGCGAATACTAATGGTCTCCACTGACATGTTTTCTCTGGTCTGAGATATGAGAGGAAAACACTGGAGTCTAACAAAACACTCAGAGAAAAGGCAGGGGAAAATGAATAGATGGAGAGAGAAAGAATGAGAAACCAAGAAAACAGGTTTTTGCTGTCTCTTTTGAAACCATGATATACTCACAGGTTGTCTCGTGAGTGGTGCAAAGAGGAAAACATTTGGGGCTGTTGTTATACTTATTGGTGTCAATATTTTATTATATCTGAATAATTACATTACTTAAGTAATAATAATAAGATCAACAGGAAAAAACATGCTCATTTTTACACTATATGGCCAAAATTATTATGACATCTGACCATCACATCCATATGTGGGCCTTCCCCGAACTGTTGCCACAAATTTGGAAGCACACAATTTTCTAGAATGTCTTTTTGTGCTGTGACATTATGATTTCCCTTCACTGGAAATAGAGGGACTTGTTTCAGCATAAGACTGCCCCTGTACACAAAGTGACCTCCATAAAGACATGGTTTGCCAAGATTGGTGTGGCCCGAGCCCTGACCTCTGCCCCACTGAACACATTTAGGATGAACTGGAATGCAAATTATGTGCCAGGCCTTCTTGCCCGACATCAGTTGCAGACCTCACTAATGGTTTTTTGGCTGAATGGACACAAATCCCCACAGCCACATTCCAAAATCTAGTGGAAAGCTGTCTAAGAAGAGTGGAACCTGTTATAGTAGCAAATGGGCATATTAATGCCCATAGTTTTGGAATGGGATATTCAATGAGTACATATGGATGTGATGGTCAGGTGTCCACATAATTTTGGCCATATAGTGTACATACAGTGGATATAAAAATCTACACACCCCTGTTAAAATGGCAGGTTTTTGTGATATGAAAAAATGAAACCAAGATAAATTATGTCAGGTAATTTCCACCTTTAATGTGATATAACAACCAACAAAAATCAAGTGAAAATTAAATAGAAATGTTTTATGGAAAAAATAAAAATAATCTGGTAGCACACCCCTTACAAGATAAAAAAATAAGAAAAAACTTATCTGGTAGCACAGCCCTTAATTAATACTTGTAATGCAGCACTTATTTTTGGGGTAAGTGTCTAGAAGTTAGCACATTTTGATTTGGGTATTTTAATTAATTAATTAATTATGTATGTATGTATGTACGTATGTATGTATGCAAAAACACTCCTGATCTATCAAATTCTGAGGGGATGTCCTGTGCACAGGTTTTAGATCTGGGCAGTGACTGGACAATTCCAAAACCTTGATCTTCTTCTGAAGCCATTCCTTTCAACTTGGATTTGTGCTTTGAGTCACTGTCATGTTGGAAGGTGAAATTTTTCTTCATCTCCAGATGTCTAAAAGAGGCCTGCAGATTTTTTTTTTGCCAAACTAGATTGGTATTTAGAGCTATTCATGATTCCCTCTATCTTGAGTAAAGCCCCAGTCCCAGCTGAAGAGAAGCAGCCCCATAGCATGTTGCTGCCACCATCATGTTTGGGTAGTTTTTTTTTGTGTGAGAATGTCCATCTATCCACCCTACCCCACAGACCACACATGTGAAGACCGTGAGAGATTGTTGAGGGAGTGAGCAGTTTGCCAGGTATTCCTGCAGCTTCTTTAATGTTTTGAAAGATCTCTTGGCAGCCTCCCTGATAAATTTTTGCCTTGTCCTTTCATCAATTTTAGAAGAACATCCTGTCCTTGGTAATGTCACTGTGGTGCCTCATTTTCTCCACTCATTGATGATGGCCTTTATGGTTTTCAGTGGTACATCTAATGTTTTGGAAGTTTTTTGTATCCTTCTTCTGATTTATACCTTTCAACAATGAGATCAAGTACATGGTTTGTAAGTTCTTTGCAGACTTCCGCAGTCGAAAAGGTGTCAAGAAAATCCTACAGCTGAAATGTATTTGCAGTTAATCAGAATCACTTCAATGATGAGAGGTGTATGATAATTACTTTTGACCATGAGTTTGAGTGTGATTGAGTGTTAATTCTGAGCCCAGTCAAATGTCCCGTTATAAAAGATTAGCAACCAGGATATTTTAAGTTTTTTTTTTCTTTTTTTTTCTCTAAAATGTTTCCATTTGTTTTTCATTTGAATTTTGTTGAATGCTATATCACATTCAAGCTAGAAATATTTAGATTTTGATTTATCTTGGTTTTATTTTTTTAATCACAATAATCTACTATGTTCATACGGGTGTGTAGACTTTTTATATTCACTGTATGACTTACAGTTTCACAATCTGATCTATCAATCAATTCTCCAGTTAAAATTATGATTATGTTTTGTCTTCTGCTCTATTCTCCTCTGTTTTCACTGCACCTGCTGTTTATAATTGTTCTCAAAACCACTGAATCGATCATTAAACTGTAGTTGTTTTTCAGAATAGCAAAAAACTATAAAACTAAACATGCTAATTTGTGACTTATTTAGATCAGTAAGAATAGATTAAAAATACAAAAAGCAATACGCTATTACCTGTCACCTTAGATTAGTGCCAATGTCCCCCTCCCTCCCCCACACACACACCACCCTGGACTATTTCCTCCAGATTCAGAATACACATACCATACATTCCTCTTTATTCTTCCTTTTCCTTACCTGTACTTAAACTAATACTTCTTCATCAAAGAAGACTGTTTCACAAACAAGTATATATGAAAAATTAAATAGTAACAATGTAGGTACTGTATAAACAAATACAATATATATTTTTTTCCAAAATGACATTGAATATTTTAGTTCAACAGTGGAAATATTCTTTTAGTTGTTTTTTTTAACAGTAAATATCTCTTTTTTATGTTTATGTAAGTGCATTTGCATGGTTGATATCTATAAGCCAGTAGGTTAGTGTGCATAGTATGCATGATCAGGATAGAATCGACCTTGCAAATGAATTTGGAGAGGCGTGATGAGCAGTGGGAGCAGGCCAAGCACCAGATTTCACAGCATTATCATTATGTTAACACTGAGACAACGTTCCTTCCCCCTGCAGTCCTAATGCAGTGGGAGACAGCCCAAGGTCACTCGCCACAGCCTCTAATAGGACATGACAGGTGAAAAGAGATGCTGCACACCACCCTTATTTAACTTACATTTTTTGTGGAATGGGTAGAAGGAAAGGAGGAACGGAGAGTACACATGCTGCTACACAGTTTTCCCTCAGTTTTACACACTCTCAAGCCTGTTTAACAGGTATGTACTGGAACAAAAAATAGTAATAGAAAAAAAAAACCACACACTAATATAAAATAAAATTTACACAAATGTTTATCCATTTGTGTATATTTTATTTTAAAAGGAATCATAAAAACTGAATGGTCTCAGTTTTTCAGCAAACACAAACATTCTTCCTTAATTTTCTTCCTTAAATTCCACAACTACATATTTGCAAATTGGTGTGATAATGCATGACATTCTCAGTGAAGTTCATAAGCAGATTGCAAGTTACCATAAACCCCTTAATCTTAATATGAAAAGCCATTTTTTAAAATTAGCAATGGCCATAACTGCAGTTATCACTCAGACAGCCATATGTAGGGAATGAGGAATGACTTAATACTGTAGAGCTGCAAGCTGAAATTTCTTCTTTTGACCAACACTCACATTGTGTTTTGACAGAGGCAGTTTACTCCAAGGGTTGTACAGCATTGTACCTGCCCTGTCTAATCATGGCAGCCTTGAAAATATAAAGGACAATGTAAATAGTAATAGCAATCCTTTGTAAGTAAATGAGAGCATCAGCTATGCCACGCCAGGGAAAATACCCAGTTCACTTCATTCTACATGCGCTGTTGTTGGCCAAAATTTCTTTTATCCTCCTGTCACACCAACACATGATTATTCCCAGCCTCCTATCTAACAAAGGTCTCAGATACTGTACTACTAGAGTTCATTGTCAAGGTTACTGATTAGGTTAACATGTGACTCATTAGCCACATAGTTATACACTACTCAGCCTAGCACTAATGAAATCTTGTGTGTTTACCATAGCAATTCCAAGCCATGTTCTCTAGAAGTTAGTTTGAACTTGGACTGCTCACCTGGGCTTTGGCATTGAATTATAATAACTATATATTATGGTGTGTGCATAATTAGCTAGCAAGAATGATTATCTCTCCCTTTCTAAGTTTGATGAACTCTCCATCCAGATAGATAACCTCCTATGAGACAGATGTTTCCCCTCTGAATTTGCGTCTGTGACCCAACCATAGGTAGTGAGCCCAGAGTATGATGTAATGAACATTGGTCAGGCAAGATTATCATTTGAGAAAGGGAGGCTTAGGCTGAGGCCTAAGACTGAGGCCAAGATTTTTATCATTATTATATGTAAGCAACTAATAAACAACCATTATAAAGCCACACAGACTGTAAGTTGCATATGGTCTTTAAGTAAATAGAACTGGTCTCTGCATTGTTTTGTTATAGATGTTTTCATCTATGGCTTAGAGCATATATCTGGTTGACATTAAGCATCTTCCACGCCCTCACAGAAGGTCCATTTCCTTTATAATTTGTAGAGTGACAGGGGATATTGGTGAAATTTTGGCACTAAGAGGAAGAGTCTCCTGTCGATAATAGCAGAAGTGACACCATTAAGATATTTGGGTTGTGTCCTGTGAAACATATCTGCAGTTGAATGAGGGGGAGGGAGAAAGATGGATAGTTCACAACGGCATGAAAATAATCTGTTTTTGAAAGATGTCCGTTCAGTCAAGCTGTAGAGTATGTGAAGTTAAATACATCGTCTTCCTCCTATATGACCACCAGTAATCCAAAGTTCTAATCAAAAATTCAAAAGAGACTAAGTATCAATGCATAATTTTTGAGAGCATGCTCTCAAAAACATTTTTTTGTTGTATCATAAATTGAAGCATAAACAAATTTAAATCATTGATGCAAAACAGACTTAAATAATCATCAACAACATGGTGATTGAAGGTAGAAGTAGATTTATATGGTTTCTGACATGCTGAAAAAGTCCCTAAAAGGGTTTACAGTACTCAAAATATGAGCTTAATTTTTTTAAAATTACTAAATATCTCCTCTTAGATGGTTGATTTTGGGTCAAATTTGCTAACACAGTGCTAAATTAATGTTTTTCAATTTAAAGCATGGTTTTAGAACTTCTCTAAAAAACCTTGGAAGTGTTACCTATGAGCTTAGTTTGTTATCTCAGAAAACATGCTTTTACACTCATATCACATTTGTTATGCAAAGTATTATAAAAATATTCTAATCAGAAACCTTTTGCCACTGAACCTGTGCTATGCTAACCAGCTAACTAATTTGGCTGGAATTATGGATAAATAATATAATTTTTATTGACTGCTGTTAAATAAAACCCTAAAAATATGACAATGCAAACCAATAGTCAGGGACTGAAATCCGACTCCTATTTACCTGTGGAAAAAATGCACTTAACCAGCCAGTTGTAACAGTTAACTAACAGGCTAGCTATGTGCTAAGGCTTCCATTTCCCTTATTTTGAACAGTTATTTGTTTTAATGGTATCTTTGGGCTATTGAAACTGAGCATACCTCTTAAAGGGTGGATTTAAATTACTTGGAGATTTGGGGACACAGAAGAGTAAGCGACACTGAAATTGGATTTTGACTAGCATCAAGTCTATGCAAGTATGCAGCACACTTTCCCCATAGCAAATCATAGCCCACACAGCTCTTCTGTACATTAGCAAGATACAAGAGGTCTGGGATTTCAATTCCCACCACTAGGAGTGTAATAACTTTAATGACCTCTGCCTGTGATAATTTTTCAATTAATCTAAATTAAAGGAGATCTAATGTGGGGTTTGGTTGATGTGTGTAAATGCTTGTTGGACAAGAATTGCAGCCCATGATTATGATGTGCTTAATGGAAGATCCCTCATCATGAGCATAATCATCACCATGATCTCACCACAACAAATAACTTTTATAATTACTGCTGTAGTTATAGGTCAAAACATTATTGCCATTATAACAATAATTATAACATGGAACTGTGGAATAATCAATTCTGTTTGGTTAGTCGCGACAATATGTTTTATTTCTGAATTACACAAAGTTGATTTTGTATAATTGATGGTCCTGCTACGTTTCATGTCTCGAGCACTGTTATTTTGTAAACAGTTAGTGTAACTCAACACAGTCTATCATAATCAACATTCCAAATAGAAACTGCAATTACCTCCTCTCACATCTCTTTTAAAATTAACTCTGTTTGCTACTGTTGCTACAGGCTTCAAGTGCTATCAATAGCTAACTAGAGAAATATGAGAAATAAGTTCTATTCTATTCCACTATTCAAACACACGCAAGTAGGCAGATTGGCTATACTAAAGTGAACCTAGGTGTGACTGAGTGAGTGAATGTGTGTGTGTGCATGATGCTATGCCATGGATTGTGAATTCCCATGCCTTGTACCCAGTGTTTCTGAAATAAGCTCCAGATCCACCACAACCCTGACCCGGATAAGGCAGTTAAGATGAATAAATGAAAGTGAGCTGATGGGTGCTTGGTTAGCTTACTCTTTGAACCATGGGCACATTTTGTTTACAGGAGAGCACATCAAATTTACAAAAACATTGGCATTATTTTATTAATGCGACAATTCAAAACAGCAAATTTAAAACATGCTAAGTATCCTACATCCTGTGCAAACATTATGATTATGTGACCTTGATTTAGTATCTTGTGGCCACATTAGTTTGTGCATGCACTTAACTGTTTAAATTATTTTTTTGAGGCCTGTCTCAACAGTATATACACTATTTTCAACCCTTGCCTAAGCTTCATGATTTCTGCTGCTATACTTCTAATTCATCATGAAAAAAAAGGATGTACTGGATCAAGTTCTATTTCATAATCTGCCCAATATTGAGCATGGAAACCATTCTGTTAAATTAAGACTAATTTGCACTGACTGATGTGATGATTAAAACTTGAACCACTCATACAGAATATTGTGAATATACTAGACTACAATTAGATGATGATTTGAATGCTTGCAATTTTCACACTCATATATTGCTATATTAGTTTTTCCTTTCTATTTGTTTATTTTTATACCATCTCTTGCTTTTATGTTACATCAGATTACATTTAAAAAAAGGAAAATCTGCCCATCAGTTCACATATTCTATCACCTAATTTAAATGCAAGTGCTTGTAGCAACCTCAGAGGTGTGAACTACATGCAGGTAATTTGAATAATCTGAATGGGCAGCCCAGAAAATCAATTTAAGCACTTATGTAAGCCAACCTTGGCATAACTTTTGAACCAACTTCATTTGTGTACTTCATGTAGTTCCAATAGCCTATTCCTAGTTGAAGCTTATAAGCTTATGTCTAATGACTGATCACCCTGTCAGGGTTTATTTTGCAATAATGACACTCCTGAATATCCTGAATACCTCCTAATACCTCAATATACAAAAATACTGCTGAGGCTATGGTGTCCACCACTACACCATAATATAAGGGGAGAATAAGAGGATAAGGAAAAAGGATGGGGAAGGGATGCAAGCATTTCTGCATTCACATACACCCATCACTCTAATATTCTGCTTGACATTCAGGTAGCATAGCAACATGACAACACGCCCACCAATCTACAGGGCCTTTTGAAAAGGTTGACATGATAGGAGAGTGTGTCTGTGTGTGTGTGTGTGTGCTCTATGCATTGACTGTCTCTGACTAATATCCAAGACTGTGTCTTGTTTAAAATTTAATAGCATCTTTCCAGGAATCTCTAAATACCATTACAAGCACTTCATAAATAATGCACAGATCAGAGGTGTTACAGACGCTGTGTGTATGTGTTCTGCAGTGATTTAATAAGGATAAGGTGACATCCACAGATCAATAAAGCACTATTAAAATCAGCTTCTAAATGTAAATGACCTTGTTTAATATTATAACAGCAATTTTGATTGTCCATGTTGAAGAGAATGAAAAGACAAGTATAAAGGTGGTCCTGTTAAAATAACCATGAGCTGCTCAGATGGGTTAGGGTTAGAATTTAAATACAACATTTTCAACCCTTGTTCTAAATTCATAATGCATAAACATTGAAGTGTGTATCAGGGAATGCCTTCTTTCGATTGGCAGTCTATGTTACTAGCCTCAATATGAGCCGATTATTAACAGCATGAAGCCAGTAGAGCATTACAGACTTGAATCTCGAATACAGCTTTGTATGTGTGTGTTATAATTTGCCCCACGACATTCCTATTATGCCATCAGTGAGACCTTGTGATATAATGAATAACTCCACACTAATAGATTCATTGTTCAGCTATTGACAGATATTGGATTTTAACACTTCCATCTAATATTGCCATGAGCTGTCACTACTCTCTGTTAACATGACAGCTTTTCATAAAGACATCTGTAGGGCCTCTGTACAAATGTACACATAAAACCAGTATCATAAAACAGAAGCTAGACAGAGTTGTTAAGTAAGTATTTAAATGGAATTTTATCAGATTTTACTTATCTTTTTTATTTTATTATTTATTCTTATTTGAATTTGGAACATTATTAGATTAAGTTATTGGGAATCCAGGCCACCATGGCTCACTTCCATATTTCACATAGTATTTTTTTGAACCAAGATAGTGCAATTAGACACACAGTACTCTCAAGACCTGCAGCAAGACAGAGAATCTTATACACAGTCAGGTTAGGAAGTATTTGGACAATGGCAGAGTTTTTGTGATTTTGCCTTCATACACCACCACAATGGATTTGAAATAAAACAATCAAGATGCAATCGAAGTGTAGACTTATTTTAAGAGGTTCCACAAAAATATGGCATTTACCATTTAGGAATTAGAGCCATTTTCAACAAAGTACCTCCATTTTCATGGGCTCAAAGATATTTGGACAAAGTGACATAATTGTAAATATAACCATAATTTTAATACTTGGATGAAAATCCTTTG